>JAOSBK010000008.1:3067292-3099735 GCA_027568895.1 Erythroxylum shatona
TACTATAAAAGAGATTAAATAAATCAAACGTAATTTATCTTTAAGTTTTATCTAAAATGTAATTATTATCAATGATAAAAATATAACTACATTAACAACTAAACAATTTTTTTTTATTTAAAAGAAAAACAGAAACAAAAAATTGAAAACAAAAATTAAAAACTGCAATAGAAAAATAAAACTAGAACTAAGCGACTCCTAAACATTTGCTATTAAATTTAATTTTTAAAAACAATATTGCTACAAACGATATCGTTTCAGTTAAAAATTTTCGAATTTCGAGTCAAACACAAATCTTAACTCCGTGTCTGAAATTTTTAAAAAAAATTTAAACTTAATTTGAAATTCATTTAACTCGGTTCGACCTGATAATTTCTTCCCGAGTCGTCAAACCTATCGACTTCAATTTGGAGTCACTAGTTTCTATAATGTATTTATTTACAATGTTTTATTTTACGATAAATAAATATTAAGTGTGTTTTCAATGAAGTGCCGGTTATGATATTAATACCTATAAGGTTCAACATCACTTATTTCAAATGCCAAGTTTACTTTGAATCGTGTATCATACTTTGTAGTGAAAAGTGTTTTTCGATTATTATATTTTCGAAATATAAAATGAGCGATAATTTAATTACCGTTTTGGACAGAAGAAATGATATAAATTTCCTAAAACCCTCAACCAACACCAAGCGTTGATTGTATTGGAGCAACATGAGTGTGAGTTTCATTTCCCTTCACTCGTCTTCTCCTACCTCTAAGAATCAAATCATCGTTTTGCCAATTTAAAATCTAATCCCTCAAATTTTCGCTATTCCAATTTCATGCCAGGATTGTTTCTGAGTGGAAGATGAAGATCGAGGAATTGGAGGATGTGGAGTGCGATCGAGGCAGGGAGGATGATGTTTGCAGTAAGCAGATGGTGAAGGTAGACGCGAAGAGAGCATTGGTGGGAGCGGGAGCTCGTATCCTATTTTATCCAACCCTTTTGTATAATGTATTCAGAAACAAGATCCAATCCGAGTTTCGTTGGTGGGACGAAGTTGACCAGGTTCTCCAATCTTCTAGTTTTGGATATGGTTATGGTATTTTATTTCGTGTTTGTTTGCGAGAAATTTTGAAAAACGTTGAGGGCTTTGGGTTCTGAAGGTTCTCTGTTTGTTTCGTTTTTTACTTTTCCCTTTCTTTTGTATTTGGGATCTAAAGATATAGCTATATGCAGCTAATTTAGCTTCCGTTTCCCCAGTCTTCTTAGTTTCAGTGATTTTAGCATTATCAGGTGAGCTGAAGAAGTGAGTTGTTTAATTGTCGATAGTTCCAAAAAACTGGAATCTTTACTTGATTGAGCTTCACGCAGTTAAATTCGTAGCTAGGACAATTTCTGATTCTGATTCTTTCTCTGTTTTCTCATTTATCTTAGTTTTGGGGACTAATGTTCAGTTTCTATATAGTTAAGTGGTTCGTGAGGGTTTGTGCTTTGAAATTGTCGTGGAGACAAAGCATTTGGTGATCAGTATTTTGATTTGTTTCTTTGGTTAATGTCTTGCAGCATTTGTTACTTGGCGCGGTTCCTTTCCCAAAGGATGTTCCTCGGCTGAAGCAGCTTGGTGTTGGTGGAGTCATCACTCTTAACGAACCATATGAAACCTTGGTTCCTTCATCCTTGTATTGTGTGGGTTATTCTCTACACCTTATGGCTTATGCTTCTTTTAGGTTGGTGGTTTATTCACAAGTTTTTGAATTGCAAAGCGACTCACTATGTATGGTTTATTTCTGTAAGAAATTAAATATTGCGTTCTAATTTCACTCTTCATCACCAATATCTTCTACTAGCTCTTGGTTTTCCCATGTAACGTTTGGCAGTGAAATTTTCTGCTTTATATCTCTTTAAGTTACACAGCTTGAACTATGAACTTTATGTTATTTATTCTTTGTTTTGTTTACCAACCAAAAATGATGTTAAAAAGCATTTTTGAAGTTGATATTTTGGTTATTCTTTGAAAGCTCACGAGATGGATGCATTACATTGTGGTTTACAGGCTCATGGGATTGAACACCTGGTAATCCCCACAAGGGATTATCTCTTTGCTCCTTCTTTCACTGACATTAGACGAGCTGTGGACTTCATTCACAGTGAGTATACAGTTGTCAGCTATGCTTTTGTACTTTTGATGTCTTTTGTAGTTCGATGTTCTTTTAGCTTGTTATAACTTTTTATCTCTGTTCATGGTTACAGGGAATGCAGCATGTGGAAGAACCACTTATGTCCACTGTAAAGCTGGACGGGGAAGAAGCACAACGATTGTACTCTGTTATTTGGTATTTCCTCTCTTTTGTGGTTTAGTTTTTCTGTTTCAGTTTATCCTTATGTAGTTGGAGATCTAATTGGAATTTCTTTTAGCTCATCTAGACACTGTTGAATTGAGAGAATTCGTACTATGCAGGTAGAATACAAACATATGACACCAAATGCTGCCCTGGACTATGTGCGGGCCAGAAGACCACGAGTGTTACTTGCCCCATCTCAGTGGAAGGTAACTAACAAGATATTACCCTACTTTTTAGGCAGCTATAAAGTAAATTGTCAAGCTGCTAATTGTTGATGTGGGATCTTAATTATCCAACCAATGAGTGGTTATTACCATTTTCTTCTGAGACTTCTTTATAGATGGATACAGTTTCATTTGAGCTAGTGCTTGCACGCTAATTTGTTTGTCTGGAAAGGTGAGTTTGTTACTAACCTGTTCAACCATTGTATTTAAGAAAGCCTTGAAGATGAATACAGTTGACACCTGCTATTTTACTAGCTTAAAAGATGTTTCCCTCAAGTGTTCTCTTGATATATTTTCTTTGAGAACCTCCCTCCTTGCCTTTTTCTTACTTGTCTATGGTAAAAATGAGCAGGCTGTTCAGGAATATGGTAGACGCCAGCCAAGTACTACTGCATACTCTCCCCCAAGGGATGTGGTATTAATAACTAAGGCAGATCTTGAAGGATATCACAGCACATGTGACGGTGTTAGTTCAGGTAAGGAACTGGCAGTTATCGCCAAATTCAATGCTAGGCCTATGATGGCTAGATTGTCGTGCCTCTTTGCATCATTGAAAGCTTCTAGTGTATGTGCACCTGTTACTGGCCAGCTGCCTGAGGCACGAGCCTGTTAAGCGTTTCAGTTTTCAGGGGAATATTGTGAGGTCATTACATGTACAGATAATCGTTATGAAATATCTTTAAATTTGACGTTCGTGTTTCCAGTGTTCTTCTGTTTACAAGCGAAACTATGATGCAGCGAAAGGTCAGTATTGTATTATTGTATGTACATGGCAGCATTGAATTGTTATAACCGCTGCACCTTCTTGTACATGACTAAGGCTCCATTCATAAACCCACAAAGTTATCTGCAACCCTTGATAGATCGTTACACTGCAGAATGAACTTGCCGTGTGAGCTGGTTGCCTACTGTCGCAATCCATTGCTTTTACACAACGAAAAAGACTGGACATTTGAAACTACAGCAGGTGTCCATCAAGTAAAACTTCCCACTTCTATAGCAGTTTTATGGGAGTGGATGTAGATTTTCCAAAATCAGGGTTACATTGCAGATAAAGCACTTCTTGCTTTCCTTCTTGTCATTTTTGTTTAGTTTTCCACAGCTTACAGCTACATCAGTGGTTGCGATCAATTCATCTCTGCACCAGGAAGCTAAATTTCCTCAGGGTATCATGGAGAACTGGGACCAAGCCATGTTAGAGTTCGATAAAGATGCGAGTTTAGAGGTAAAAGGTTCAAGTAGATATTCCTGAAAACTATCAACGTGAGAAGTAATAAGAAGCTGCAATGGATAGAAAAATTGGATACATGTTTTTGTGCATGTAGACGTTAAAATCTGTATACAGACTATCAAAAAGCGGATAGCAATTGATTAAATTTGTTAATTTATTTTTAAACTGTTACATACATTCCAATATGTATTTAAAACACCTAAAGATGACTGCAAAGATTCTATTGAATTAAAACAATGGTGAACTAAACCTCACTAGCATCGTATTTGGCCATTTCCTGAAGGCAAGCGCCGCTTGCAAACCTAGTCTCCTACATGCCTTCGTCACCTGGAAAAAGTATTATAAACCATCAGTTATGTGGTCCACCAACGACATGTTCCAACAAACCTTCCAACTCTAACCAACCATCTGCATAGCTTTTAACCAATCGCAATAACCTTTCAATCACACAAGCAGACATTGTGTTGGTCCCTAAACAACACCGATGGGTGAAGAACCTACAAATTGGAGGAAGTCAAATACATGGCATGAAGATCATATAAGAGGCTTGACTGATTTAGAAGCCATGCAAGAGAGGGTGGACTACCACTCTCTGGAAAGGGGCTCTACTACCCCTTGTTGAAGAATCCAAAAAAGTTGGTATGCCCATGTTGTGATATTCCTCTTTGCACTACACAATTCCTTCTGCAACTTCTTTATGGGACCAAAATATCTCTGCTACACTCGGAAATCCTAGCAATTTTTGCCTACCCCCACCCAACTTTAAAAGCATCCAAAATCTTCCATAAAGCGAAAGAATTGAATTTCACCTTTTTAGGTTGAAGCTGAAGTAGTCATTTCATTCCTCATTTCATCCTTTTTCCCTTTATTGCAGGTGGAAATAGACACTTGCTCTTCTCCATTCAACTAATTTTCTTTTCCCCACCTTCCCTTGTAGTTAATTTGTAGGATCTTCCCCTTTCTCTGTTGGTTGTTATGAGCAAATACTGGCTGCGAAGCATCTCTACTTACAAGCTACTATCTTGATTCACTCTACCACCTTATTTTAAAATGACTCAAGACCTCATCTTTGTTGATGTTACACCAAAGTTTTCTATTTCTTTAACACTAAATGACAGATGGTTAGCATATTAACTTACTTTATTAGCTTAAAGGGTCTGGCATCTTAGTCACTTCCATTACTTCACTCAACATATATATGACTAATTAATTAAAAGAAGATCCGGGCTTTTGTTCATTCCATATGCGAATTCTTGCATAAAATATCTGAAAATTTTACTTCTTGGGAAGTAGTTGCAGAACACCAGTCCAAATTTACGGAACTATAACTAAAATTGTTGGCACGTTACGTAGATTCTTATACTTTCCAGCTTTTAAAAGGCTAACACATACAATATTCACGAGTTGGCTTTACATGTAACCAAAAGCTCTATCTTTGTACGAAGTATTTACAGTTTCCAGTGATTGTACAACACCGAACAATATTAGAAAAAAAGATTTTGCAGTAAGTAAGCAGTGGGAAGTGGGGTTTCAAAGTTAAAAAGCCATTCCTTGTTCCGACTTTATTCCCTTGAGAAACTGCTATGAAGCTGCGCTGCCTATAGCCTCCATCTTGATTTTAACTTTATTTCATGCACGTCCCATGTAGGAAAAGATAGCATGCACGTTCCTCTCTCTCTCTCTCTCTCGCTGTACCTCTCCTTCTTTGAAGGATTAAGTACATTTTTTCACTGTAGTAATGTAGAAAAGCTCGAATCTGGAATAAAATAAAGCTGCAAAAGAAGTTTCCCAAGTAACAAAAGAACAAAGGGGACTGCCTTAAATGTGGTTTCTGTTACTACTATACAAAGATTCCTGATTTTTAATGTCATGTCTCAACCAAGAACCAACGCCACCTTCACTTCCTCTTTTTCCTCAATCAGCTACGCACAAGGAAACAAGGGAACCCCTCCTGTTTTAGCTTTAACGAGTATAATGACAAACCACTTTAAAACAGTTATTATGCATGATGAAGGAAGTATGGTGGTGGCATGAAAGGTAACTACATCTACATGCAAGTTTTATCCAAATGGCATTAATGGATTTGCCAATTGGAGAAAGAAGGTGCCAAATGTTATAAGTTGATGTTAGAGCAAGAACCATTTGATTGGTGAACTAGAAGTAATTAACATCACGAGGAGTGGGGCTATGTCAAAGTAATAACCATTGTTAAAGTTAATTTGCTTTATGTTAGGCTCATCAGATCCTCTGCCTCCTTTCATAAAATCATTCTGACTCTATTAAATTAAATAAACTGCGATCGAGAAGATGAATTAATTAGTCAATATCATCCATCATTCAGGAAAAGTAATTATCTTAATTTTTGCTAACTGGTAAGAATTTATTACTCAAGGCAATAATTAGCAGAGGAGGAATCATAGGGATGAAGAAAACAAGAGCATGCTATGTTCTGTCAAACTTTGGTGTTGAAATTAGTTTTTATTCTATTAAAATATTTTAAGTACCATGACTGAACAATAGCACAAAATTAACTTTCCTGTTCTTCAAGTGCGCTTAAATTGCAGTGATCATGTACCCCATTTAACATACGTTTGTGTTCATTAATCTTTGCCTACAATTAAACTAAATAATAATTAATTAAGTTGATCAAAGGCTATCATGCTATGATGCCATCTTATCCACTAGACAAATGTGTTTTCTTCTTTGGGCGACTAAAATTGAGCATCTTCTATAATCATAACTGCTAAAGCACGACTTTTATAAACTGCTAAAGAGTTGTGATTTCTACCTACTCGAATCTAGTACTGATATGAATCCATCTATATCAGATAAGCAAGACGAGAGATTCCAATACTCATACTCACATGGCATAAGCTAATTACATTTCATGTTACAAGTTCATGCATGAGATGGCAATTCAAAATTATTAGAAACGTATATTTTTTGAACTGATATCTACAATTTCTTCAAAATTTTAGAAAATAGGTTCCCCGAAAATATATAAAAGGAAGTGAAAGTTGCATCTTGAGGCACCGAATCTAGTCGACAAGAACATTTGAAAGAAGCTGTGAATTTGCACTGGAAATGGATCAAAGCAACAAGAATGGACAAAGGCTTTTGCTTCTATATAATTTGCACATACTATGGTATTTCTTTTTTTGTTTCTTCAAAGAACAATATAAAAAGAGCTTATACATATGCCTTGAAAATAATAAAATAATCAGAATAGGCGTAAAGATGATAAAGTAATCATGCTGGTGATGATTTTCATGCGCCAAGATTTTGCTTTGGGTCTTTGATTCTCTTACTAGTGTCAGTAGAGAGCAGCCTTTTCTTGGTTTCTTTTCTTTTCTCCATTGGATTTCTTTCTTTCTTTCTTTTTCCTCTTGTTCTTTTCTTTTCTTTCTTTCCAACATGGACTGTTTTACAGTTAGTTCAGTTGAGACTTCAGAGAGCCATTAGACCTTAGGCAGGCCCCTCTAAAGAGAGAACAAAATTATTTTAAAAAAAAAGAAGAAAAAGAAAAGATCAAGCTATATATATGTGGGTTTCTTGGCCTCTTCTTAAAAAGAAATTTCCAGCAACTATGAAAGCTTCTGGTACTATGATGATGATAATGATGGTGTCTGTAATGTGTTTCTTTTCTATTTATTCTCTATTTATTTTTCCCTTTGTACTCCTACCCATGATGATCCTGGTTATCAGGGTCTGGCCAGAAAGATGAATACTTCAACCATTCAGTCTCTTGAGGGTTTGCGATGGATGACTCCTGAAAAGCCAAGAATTCAAAAAGCATGTGAAAAATAGGGTTAGGGTTTCGAACAGTAAAGTTCGTTGCACTTATTAGGAGGCAAAGAAACAATGAACAAAACCAATGAAGCTGCCTCTTTTGTCCTTTTTAATCTTCTCCACTATCTGGTTTGTCTATCTTGAGAGGACACGCATGACAAAAGTTTCCAGATCGCTATCATCCACTTTCAAAACAAAAATGTAAAAGGAAACTATATGTTTACTGGATTATATATATTTCCATATCATATGATCCCCATCTACGCAACCCCCACACCCAAAAAGAAAAGAAGAAATTATAGTTTATAATGTGAAAAGGATTGATTTTCTCTTGTTTGATCTCATGTTACTATCGACTTTAAATGAAACTACCCCTAATCGAACATTAGCTTTAGTTCTTTATGCTTTTCTTCTTTTAGGCTCAGAAGGGAAAAAAAAAGAAGAAAATACATGTTTTTAGTTTCAGAATCTTTATACATTTTACTCTTTTTTTTTTCCGGGAAAATGCCTTAGATGCAAGCATAAGATCATATGATATCTAAGCCTATATTTCTTTACTGTTAATAAGAGCTTCGAGACGTAAAAATGAAAACAAGAACAAAAGAGATAAAGAACAAAGAGAAAAGTTCTGGGCGATTACGTCTTTAATTTAGATTATAACAATACTAGTAAAAAACGAAAAAGTTAGTGATTTTCTTTCTTTTACTATTGTTATTCCTTACCTTTTCTTGCATCTTCTTCAATCTTCATAGTTGGGAATAATGAGAAAAGAAGGGTCTCATGGATTTCAGGGTCAAAAAGTTCATACTCACTTCTTTCAAATCTGATGAAGAGGTGCAACCCATTATGAGTTCTTCCAATCCAGATGTTGACCTGTCTCCCCCCAGTTTATGATGTTGCTGCTGCTGCTGTTGCTGCTGCATAAACTTATATATCTTCTTTATTTTATTCGAAGGATTTAGGTAGACAGTAAATCTTCAAGAAGCTTAGAAAGTAAAAAGACTGATTGTTGTATTGTACTCGACTTTAATGAAAGCAGCTTCAGTTATTGATGGTAATTTCCAGTTGTCCGACAACAGTACGAGACTAAATAGAATTCCGGGTGAAACTTCACCGTTCTCACTCTAGTTATTGTTAGTTGCATGAGTTTCACCTAATCCCTGTCTAGCTTTTTATGTTTATGACACACAGAGAGAAAGACAGATGTCGGTAGCTGACATCCTATTCTATCAACTTTCGTGACCCTTACGTACAAGGTTGATGAAGTTTGTGCATGGTCGTTGCCTCTTTGGTTCAGACATGTAAAATTCTTATACGTACCCATGTCTGGTCAGAAAAATAAGAAACTACTCTTACATATTGATCACGGTTAGATACTTGAATTGCATAGATATGAGTCGGAATTAGCAGGAGTTACAAAGATGATGGAGATAGCTCGGCAATATAAAAATTACCTGGATTTCATTCTGAAGGATGATTCTGGATACATGGTAAGGATCCTCATCGAGAATGATGGAAGTGTGATGGAGAGGGGGTGGAGAGATGATGGTGGAGATGGGATGTGATGGCCTACTGATGTGGAATGCTGCAGTAGCAATCTGATGGTGTGGTTGTGCATGGTGGTGGTGATGTTGCGGCTGATGATGAGGATCATGGGCCACATGATGTGGCCTCTGCTGCTGCTGCTGTTGCTGCTCTCGAATTTCATCACATGTGCCCGTCGAGGATGGGACTTCCCTTACCGTCGAAGCCTCAACTACCCCCACCTGAAATGGACACAGCCCCTCAGTGATGGACCAGTTAGTCTATTTTCTTTAGTTTCTGTTTTAATTGCCCTTTTAGTTGATAAATAGAAACACGGTTAGCTGACAAAGATAATCAAGTGAGGTCCATAGCATTCTTTCGTTCATGCTGCACTTGCAAGCAATGGAATTATATGAGAAAAGCAACCCAAGAGCTTTTTTTTTTCTGAACCACTCTTTTGCTTTTGTACCATAAATGTGATGCTTGCTAATCTTTTACGTTGGATACTAAAAAAACATGAAGAATATTGAACAGAAACAATCCAAAACCTATAAAGGAAAGCTATTCCTCTCAAGATTCTTATGTACGTAGAATGTTAATCTTTCTCGTAGTTAGGAATGAGGCCTAATTAATTAGTTGATGCATGGAAATCCCATTGTTTCATGAATGAAACGTACCTGATCTTCGAAGCTTTTCCTAAAATGGGGATAGCTGAAATGATTAGATT
This sequence comes from Erythroxylum shatona, assembly GCA_027568895.1. Lineage (NCBI taxonomy): Eukaryota > Viridiplantae > Streptophyta > Magnoliopsida > Malpighiales > Erythroxylaceae > Erythroxylum > Erythroxylum shatona. The sequence goes on from JAOSBK010000008.1 coordinate 3,077,116, forward strand.
TTAAATTCTGAATATCCATGGCACTGTAACTTGACATCGCGGCAGCGACACTAGCTCCTGATATTTCATCTCTCTGTGGAATTATTTCTTTGGAAGAACAACTTCCACTCCCACTATCTCTTCTACTATTAGGGTCATTGGTTCCGTCGCCAGTTGTTGCATTCCTCTCAGTCCAATTGCATTGCCTTGGCTGTGTCTGATAGAATATTTTTGAAACCACTAATTCTCCTTCTTTCTCTTCTTCATGCTGTCCCAAATGGTACTGGTGCATGACCCAATTAGTCTTTTCGGGCTTTCTGTTCTTGCCGAAGTTTGTGTAGAGGACAAGTATCTTCTTGCACCCTTTCTGCTTGCCACTAACCATTACTGGTCTTGTCTTGCCTGTTTTATGCCATCTCGTTTCTCCACCCTGCAAGTCGCACTCATTCTGAATTTTTCTTCTTTTTCTTGTTCCCGTCGTGTAAGCCTTGGAAGGTCTATGAAAGAAGTGCCTGCTCAAACCATCTCTGGTCACTCCTGCAAGAAAATCAAAGTTAGGTTGACTTAGGTGCAACCAACTGCTACCCGCCATATACAAGTCATAGCAAACAGGAGAAGAGAACCTAAGAAAATCCGTGCATCTGATCAAGTTTAGTTCTTCCATTTTCTTTTAGAGAAAAGAATAAAAGACTCGAGCTTTCGTGGAGTAAAATAAAATGAAATGGAACCCTGGGAAGAAGATTAACTAACCTGGAAGTTTCTCAGGATGGGTATAACAAATCCCGTCTTCTCCTTCAATGGTAGGGATGAATTCATCTATCAAAGGGTGAGACTTCATGTCTTTGGCTTCAACTTTTGCTTCGAGGTGTTCTATCAATTCCTGGTCTGTTGGATCAAATTTTACTCCGGCGGGTAGGCCTACCCAATCCTGTAAACTCCATGAAAATCCAAGTTAGAACATAACAAGAGAAAAGGAGAAAAGAAAAGAAAAGGTAATAGAGAGAGACATGGACGAAGATAAAGCTCCAAAGAAGAACACAGAAAGCATAAGTATAAATGTTTTGCCTTATTACAAATTATTCTTCTGCTTTTGCTATAAAAGATGTATCTGAAACTTGAGAATATTATGAAGCTATTATGGTACCGGTTTTCCTTCAAGCTTGTGTCCACAACCCGGACACTGCTTTGATCCGCACATCTGATGCTCTTCGAGCTTTGCATCAATGAGGTCAGAACTGCTGACGGAGCCCAAATTACTCCTACTCATCGCTCTTCTCACTCAAGCACACAGCTACTAGTATATGCTATCTTCTTCCTCTTTGAGACCACTTGAAATTTTCGATCAAAATATCAACTTTATACAAGATCCCGCCACTCATATCCCGTTAGCTAATCTATATAACAAAAAATCAGCGGTTTTTAGATCTGAATGTACAAAAATTATTGGAAAAGGATTAATAGAACAAGAAACAGATTGTACATTAGAATGCTTTCTGACGGGTGGAAAAGAATCTAACTAGCTACTGTATGCATCCAGGATAAGGCACCTTTTGGTTTTTGAGATTTGTATCGCTAAGTTGAAAAGATAAAAACTTGAAGCACTTTGGGGCATGAATCATCCAAAACAAAACAAGAAATCATCAAGAAATGATCAAACTGTGCATATGAACATGTATGTACGAACCTATAAGCTATATCAACAGACGAATCAATTGATACCCAGATAAGAAAATCTCCCTAGAAAAGGAAGTATATACATATTCCTCTGAAAGAAATCTAGTGTAAGGTGTAGATGAAGAGAAGAGAAGCTATAGGGCTATAGGTCTAGTAGAACACAGGAAGGGAAGGGGAAAAGAGGAAACTGTCACAGTAGGATGTAGCTATAAACCTGTGCTTTAACAATAAAAACACCAGAAATCACTCTCTCCAGTCTCTACCTTTAACCGACGCAAGTGAGAAAAAAGGAAAAGGTAAGGGCACACACCTCACCTTTAAGCCTTTGCCAATTTAAGTAGAGCATGTAGGCGGTTTATGAGAGAGAAAGAGACTTATAGAGATAGACAGAACAGGATAGGAAGAGATAAGCAGCACTAAAAAAAAAAAAGAGAGAGGGTGAAATAGGAGGTATAAAAAAAAAAGAACAATTGGAGAGTTTTTAAAGTACAAGAGCCATGTCTCTGTCTCTCTCTCTCTCTCACGTATACATAACACACACACACACACTCTCACAAACACCTATGTTTCAAGGTCTTGACTAGTTAAAGCAAAAGGCAAGAAACGGCCTTCAAAGCTGTTACTTGAGGCACTCCGTTCAAAAGAACACAAACAACTAGCCAAAACCCATTTTCTCTATATTCCTATATATGTTGTATTATATAGAAACAACAATAATAAATCAATTCTGGTTTAGCTTAGAAGAAGATAAAAGCCATATGTATAGTAGTAATAAGTATGTACATATACGTGGCAATGAGCTTTGAGTAAGAAAGACGATATCATCGTATATAGCTAGCTAGGTTACTTTCATGAATAAAAACAAACAGATCACAGTGGAAAGTGTGTACTTAAATATACATATAAATGGAGGAGAGTAATTAATATATAAGACGAAGAAGAAGAAGAAGAAGAAGAAGAAGAGAGAAAAAGAAAGATATGGTAGGAACTCACATGGGGTTTGAGCCGGAGTGCTGATCATGATTCTTTAGCCATGAATGTTGCAGAGAGAAAGAGAGGAATTAGAAGGTTGCTTGATGTACAAGGCAAATGAGCAGTGTACTTGATGGACCACCACCACCCCCTTCTTATTAATTAGACTCGTTTATTTCCAACATAAATCAGAAATTAAAAAAATCGCCAATTCATGTCGTGTATTCTCCATCTAAAGTGCATGACACTTGGATAATGATGTAGTGTGTACGAAGGCTTGCATTGGACCCACTGTGATGTGGGGCCTTGTGTTATATTAAGATGATCAGATGGTGTTGTGTTAGCTCTATGTATTCATGCTTATTACATTCTTTTGGGCAGTCAAGACTGAATTAATGATGGAGGGACCAGAGAGATGTTTTAGCCAACAAATAGATGGCCATGATTGCTCCTTTGTCTGATTGATATCATTTTTACTTCTATACTATAAATAATATTAATTAACCACTTTTTTATTATTTTTTAATGGGATAGAAATAGAATAAGGAATATAATATACATAAGGGGTGGTATAATTGTGTGAATAAGTACCTTAGGTCAGGCTTCTCTTTTTGTTCAAAGGGAAAAAGAGAGAGATTGGTGACATTGCGCAATAAGTTTGACTTTTGACCAATATAGCAGATCAAACCCATGATTGAAAGAGCCTGTTTCGAAACAATTTAAAGATTAATTAAAAAAATTTATTAAATATAAAATTAATTGATTTATTTTAATTTACAAGAACTTATTACTTTACAAAAATTGACCGATGAGCTTTTACCAACAAAAATTATTAAAGTAAATAGAACTGAAAACTGAGTTCAAGATTTTTACGATTGAGCCAATTGAACCGAATAAGTTTTTTAATTATTAAATTTAAGTCTCTCATGGATTAAACTAAACCTTAAAACACCCAACTCATGGAGACCTCTCTTATAATTTTCCACTCATTTTAAAAATATTATATAAACTATTGAAAAACATATTATGGTACTAAAAATATTTTATAAAAAATTAAAAATTTTAATATCACGAGATATTTTTAAATAATTAAAAGTAATAAATTTACAAGGTAAGTTTTAATAATATTCCATGATAAACTCAAGTTGGCGTTATTATTGGAAGGCCATATATAGGCATAGGAGGATATGTATGTATATGCTTATAATTATGGCCTTAGAGAACCACCTGTGGACGAGGAATAACGAAAGAATGACATAGAACAAGATATTCTTTATTGATAGCTTTTCAAGTTTTGCAAATTGGGGGCGCATCTTAATTTTGTGGAAGCTGAGTTTTGTATTATTCATGTATAAGAATATCTCCTACAGCAAGAACAATCACCACTTATCCTTAATTTATAAAGAACAGATCGATTATTGGCGGAATGAGAATACCATTTTCATGATATTCTTATCTGATTATCATTAATCGACGGGCAAAAATTTATAGTTTATTTTATTTAATATTTACCATAGATGCTTAATTTGATCCGTTAGAAAATTATTAAGATAATGTTGAATGTAAGTTTTTTTTTTTAATCATAAAGAAATTACATTACTGAATTAAGCGAGGGAAAAAGATCCCAGCGATATCCTCTAGGATAATTTTAATGCAGCCTGAAAGAGGGTGTTGAAAGGTGGTGGTCCCAAATTTAAAGGATTGAGCGTAATTGGCCAACCAATCTGCAAGGTGATTGGTTTCCCTGTAGTTATGTCGCTGCCTTATTATTCATTCTCTAGCAGGGAACTCCTGAATAACTAGATATGTTACTTCTCTGGTGAGGAGAATATGTTAATAACCATAAGAGAATCCACCTTCAATTCTATCCTTTCATAACCCAGGTCTCATACAAGCAATAGACTCTCGAATACACCCAAAGTTCAGCACAGACCGAGGTGGTAAACCCCACATTTTGGACAAAACCTCCGAAGCAGGCCCTGATATAGTCCCTAAGAACACCTCCGGCAGAAGCAGTGTGAGCAATGCGCTTACAAGCGCCATCGGTATTTAGGTGAGTCCACTACAGGGGGTGTTGACCAATTAATGAGTTTTTCTACTCGTTGGTGATTATCTAACAGGACTTGAGAAAACATTTCTTTAGTCTTGTAGATCCACTCAACATAATTGAGGATAATTCCATAGGATTAAGTTAATATATTAATAAAGATAAAGATTCACTGTAAGATATGATAATAATAATTATTAATAAAGATAGAGATAAGACTGCGTACTACTGAATTTCTTAATAAAAAAAAAATATTACACCCAAAAGAAACTTTTCTCACGCTTATCAAACCTGCAGGCACATATTGTCTCCCATAGAAGAGAATGCTACTACGGCGTACATAACTTACAAGCATGAACCTAAATCTATTTTCTTCAAGGGGGAAAAAAAAAAAGTAAAGAGTAAAACAATTTATCATATTGAAACACCGTAATACCATATGAAAAGCATCATTAATCATGGAATTTATCTAAACATTACTGTTTGCTTTGTCATAATTGTCAATTTGATTAAGCTTCTTTCTTCTAGTAAGTTGGAAATGAGAAGTCAAAGTTGTTTTGACTCGTACGTATCACATTATAACGCTACCTTCCAATGTTTAGACCAATTGTCTGACCCAATATTTGTTTTTTTTTCAACCATATATGTAAATAGGAAGGATATCTTTATTGGGAAAGAAAGGGAAATGAAAGAAGAGGAAGAAAGAGAAGGAAAGCAGAGGGGTAGTGGTACAAGTAGCAGCTAACCAAACAAAGAGAAGGTGCAAGGAAGCCGCAGCAAATGCATTGTAGACATTGAAAAGGGGAGTTGGGTAAGTAAGACTCTTTTGATGCTTCTTGCTCAACGTTGAGTATGAGTATGATCCATTTTATGTTAGGTCTATCTAACACTGATCATTGCTTCTGTTTTACTCCAACATGTTCCTCAATTGTAATCAACAATCACAATTGAAAACCTCAAGTTACATCTTCTTCTTCTTCTTTCTTCAGTTTTTTAGAACATTTCAACACTCTTTAACAGTTAATTAAGAAGGCTTATTTCATTTCACGCAAAATTGCTTAAATGCCACTTTTAATCTGAAGCTCTTTCTAAATACTTTAATATCTAAATTCAAAGAATCAATCTGGATCAGTACTTTCCGAAACTATTCTTTTGTTTTTTTTCTTCGGTCGTGTGGTCTGCATAGGACTAATTCCATTCAGCCAACGCAAAATACAAATAAGTAACGTGCATGGAAACTTCGGTTTTACTGAAAGCTACCTGTACTATTTAAACACGCATTCCATAGGAGAAAAGGGCTTGGATTTCCGTGAAAACCAAATATATTCAACAATTCATATTAAGATTTAGAGAAAATTAAATGGAACTACAGTTTTGATCCAAATTCCAAAATCCAAGATTCGGAAACTGATGAAGCAAAAAGTACTGGGTTGCGACTTAAAGTTAGCTTCTACAGATTAACCTATAAATTGACATTTGAAATGGCACGGACATATGGAGTATATGAGAAGACACGAAAGTGAAAATCATCACTATGGATTGCTAAGCCTCCTCTTTCCTGAATGCCAGGGATCACCCAATTTATTGATCTACACCTTCACGGTAGTGAAAATGAATTCCTTCAGCTGAAATTGGCCATAGGATAACTTGAAAGGCTGCGAATGCACACCATCCACGACCAACTCTCCAAGACTGTTGTTATGAGAGATGCTTCATTTGGACTTGAACTTGCGGCTGACGTAATCGTACGTAGGGACATTGATCACTGCAGATGATCAATAAAAAGGACGTAAATACTGGGAAGAAATTACCGAGAAAGAGAAACAGAATTCTGACTGGATGTTAAATACCATCTCCATATGATGCCATTGTAAGAGGCTCAGATATAAGCCGTTGAGCAATTTTAGTAATATCCTCCAATTTAACTTCATCTACAGCCTTCAGAAAATGGTCCACAGGTTTCCTACGACATAGTGAACAATATTAATATGCAAAAGGTGATAAACGACGCAGATGAGAAACATTCATTGCAGAAAGCAAGCGCATACAATCACCAAAACTGTTGGAAATTAATTAATTTGCCTCCTATATCACAGAAGAAACACAAATAATGACAAGATGCCAGAATGGTCAACAACAAATGTAAAAGAGATTCAGTTTAAGTTGCAAATTATTCATTCATAAAGCTGTTGGAGGGATCAGACCTAACGTGCATGCAAACAGAAGAATATGCATTGGAACATACCTCTCACCATATGTCAAGACTTGTCTACCAATATCTTCGGAAGCAATCATCTGGAACAGACAAAAGGTTGATGTAAGGAGATAAGATTAAACCACGTCAATGCCAAACTTGTTGAACCTATATTGCTCCGTCTTGATGCTAGTTATTAAAAATACCTAATGAACACTAGGTCCTTTTATATGACCTCCTTCCAACATCATTTAAGACCTTCCTGTTCTCCTTGCTTTTTCCTTCTACAGTTCTACTTGAATTGGTTCACTTTTCCTCACCAATACATCAACTGGACTATATTTGGCTATGACAAATTCATCTAAGCAGTACTCCCTGATCTTCAAGGGAGGAAACTCTACCTTGATATGAATGTAGTCATTCTTTATACAATTTCTCACCACAATTCCGTCCTAGAATTCTCATTTTCTACATCCTCCTTCAAAACATGATTCATCCCTGCCAAATATTTTCATGACACACCAGAGCTTGTGTAGTTGCTATTTGATATAATTTTCCTTTTGGATTAACAGCAATTTTACTCGCTTGAAGCTCCAGCTGCAATTCTTATTTTGAACACAGAACTCTCAATAACTCAAAACACTGCCACTGATAATTTTGGGGATATCTCTTGACCAACAACTTAACCAACACAATCCAGTTACTTCCTTCCAAGTCATCTTATCTTGAAAACAGAACTCTCGAGAACTCAAAGTCTGACAATGATTATTTTGGGGATATATCTTGACCAACAACTTAACCAACACAATCCAATTACATTCTTCCATCTTACCTTAACAAAGTCATCTTTAAGTTTCTCTTGACCATAACTCTCACCTACATGATATCCTCTTATTATTTCCTGTACTAGTATGTTTTCAATCTGCCCTTTGCCCAACCCATTTTGCCTCTGCTAGGGTTGCTGTGTGGACTCTCCAAATGAATGATCAACAGTCTCCCTCGAATTTTTTCATAAAGTACTCATGTTCCAAGTTCAGAAGTAGATATATAATTTATCATTGACCAATATACAATTAACAAATGAAAAGAACAATTTACATACTCTGGATTCCAAATTCATTAAAATGGCAGACTTTGTTGACTGCTTAGCACGAGATAACTGCACTGAGTCAACTGTTGAGAACACAAAATAAAAAACAAATCAGTACCAGGTATGAAGTCCAATAATTTGGTAGAATACTGTCATAACAAAGGTTGGGCAGCAAACCTGCCCCAGGTGTAGCAACTTGAACAAGTTCATTGGCGGCTATATCTATTGCTGCCTCTGCAAAGTCAGAAGCCTGCATCAAGAAATTCACTGCCACTTTTGTATCTCAAGCCTCTTTTTCAGCATAACATTTGCATTACAAAAACAAAAACCGCACAGATCTTGAAAATTTTACATTATTGCATAACATTCGTCCTTCTTTAGAATCAAATTAGTTTACAAAACATGATTTATTCCTAATTTCTCCTAATCAATGCAAAAATTGGTATGATCAGCCAATATATTGTTGCAGTCCTGCAGATGATATGAATTATGAATAAGGCCAAAAAAAATAGCAGAAGCCACATCTGAGAGGAACATAAAACAAAAGATTTCTAATAGCAGAAGTTTTAAGAGAACAGCTTAAGTATTCAGAAACTATTTCCAGCAGTATCACAAAAGATTCACAATGGTAGCTTACAGTAGTGCCTTGGATGCCAAAAATGCTGGTTCCGTTGTAAATGTCATTGAAGGCTGTGAAAGACTCCATTTGTGGATATTCATTCAAAACACGAAGATCTGGTCCTCATATCAAACATACACAGGAGCAACAAAGTTAAAAACCTTAGAAAGATAAAGAAAAAAGAACACAAATAACTGAAGATATACAACATAATATTGAAGTAAATGTACATATATGAGATGAAGTGTATAATTTAGGATTAAGGATGACTATGGACTTACATAGCCTTGAGTACATTCCTTTTCCAGGGCCACCAGCAGAAAAAGATCCACCTCCTCCCATTAACATCTACAGAGTAGTTATTAAGAAGATTCAGCTATATCCAACTAGGAAAAGAAATAAGGTTCACCACAGGGAAAATATGGTCCAAAGAGAGGACAAGCAAACCAGAAAAATCTAAACTGATGCAATCATGGGGTCCTGCAGAAAGCAAATGTTACAAACCTGAAGAACTGTCAATGTCATAGCGTCTTTCAAATGGTGCCAGCCAACAGGTAGTCCAAATGCAATAGCGAAATGGATTTTCCGGTCCTACAAGGGAAAGCAGAATCATTAAACCCTTGATAAAATATATGATACGAGTGAAAGAATTTCATGAAATATGGAAACAATACGATACAAACCGCCGAATCAGCTTGACAGCGAAAATCACCACCAACATAAACAGAATCAGGCTCCCTAATACTAGAAACCACCGGTAGGTCAGCTAAAAGAGGCTCTGCAATTGAAACCAGTTCCTCGTGCTCAACACTGGTAGCTGCTAGTACAATCCGAGGAGCTGTATAATTTTCCTGTTCTCAAAACGAATCCAGGCAATGATTGTTAATACTTGTGAGACCTAAACAAATATGTTGAGATAATCTTACTTAGTAGCCAAAATTCACAATAAGAACAAAGCATCATTAGATTTACAGTTACAAAATCCTCCAAAATTGTGCTGTTCAATCTATTTATTGCAGACTCTGTAGCCAACATAGGATTTGCCAATGCGCCTGAAAAGCCAACTGAATGAAGTGCCTCTGAGAGCAAGCCTTGTGGATTTTTAGAAGCTTCAGTAATCTCAGCTTTCACTTTTTGAAGCTGTGATAGCAGAATTATTATTCTATAAGCATGCATTTCTTTAACGAATAAAACTCTGGATCAGATCATCAGCAACATTGAGAATCTTACTTGTGCATTGACCTCCCAATCAAGAAAGGCAGGGTTTCTAACACTGTCAACCAGTAACTCTACCATCTGTGGAAGATAAGTCTTCAGAGCATCAAAAGTGTAGCCCATCTGTTCCCTAGAAGCTGAGGCTTGCACATTGCCCCCAACTGCCTCCACTTCTCGCACAACACACAAGTGACTGCGGTTTCTTGTGCTTTTAAAAGCCATCTTCTCCAGCAAGTGTGTGGCCCCAAATGAATTTGGTGTCTCATATATTGAGCCACAGTTAATGTATAAGCCAACTGATGCTGCAGGATTCTGGTATACGAAATTGATTACTTCCTAGAATGGAAAAACTTATAGATAATAGATTTACAAACACGATATATCATCAGACATACCGCTGATGTTTCTGAGGCAATTTTAACCCCATTAGAAAGTTTTGAGATCTTGGTTTTCCCCGGCTCGACAAAATCAGGAAATGAGGCTGGGTGTTCAACTCCTGCAAGTGGGAAATCGAGAGGAGGCAAGGAACTGGATTTATCTCCAAGCAACCAGCTGAAAAGTCCACCTGAAGTGGATGATTGCCGAGCAACTGCACTTGAGCTTGAACTTAAATACCTTGCAGGCAACCTACTGCTTGTACGGCCCTGCTCACCCAGTTCAATACAAATAAGAAATATTTCAATAGTCAAATTAATCCAACAAAGTGGATAGGAAAAAAGTTTCCTACCAGCTACATAACAAGTGAAACAGAAATATGAACCAAAATATGATTTTAAGCACCGCAAAAACCCTATCCAACGATAGACATCACATTCAAATGCAAAATTCCCAATAAGAGCAATGGTTTTGACTGAATTTCGGATATTAATGCTGTACCCAAGAACGTCAAATATACAAGGACGAAATATTGTTCTAATCAACTAACAGTAAAATTTCTGAATCTTATAAATTTCCCATCGAGCACCCATCATTTCTTTTTCTCATCCTACTCTCGTCAGATCCTGTATCACCAAGGGATCAGTAGATGGAAGATTCTATAACAGCGGCACAGCGACAAGTGGCTGAATACGAGTGCGTAGGATATAGAAACGGTATGGGAAAGAATAAGACTAGGAGGAATCGAAGTTTAGCTAATGAAAATCATATTAAGGTTGAGCCTTAGGCTGGGGAGAGAACTGGCCTCTCGAATAGCCAGAATGCGGGATACTGCATTATATAGTTCCTTTAAGCTATTGTATTTCGGATTCCATTTTCGAGCCATACTATTCTACTGCTTGAGGGCTGAATCAATTTTCTAGTCTTCGAGCCCCATGACATTCTAACATGTAATCAAATGATTCCGCAGGGCAAGCTGATATATCACACACAAGTCGCGAGCAACAATGACACATAAAGAGAAAAATCAAATTTGAAAGTCGAAAAGGGGTAGTGTGGTAAGTTTTACTTGGGAAAATTTGCGAACTAACCTTCAGAGGCCTAAGACGTGAAGCCGCTGTTCTGTACATGGTTGATCGATGGGTTACAGTGAAACCCTAAGCAACGTACGATGTGTCGCCGGCTTCTAAGTTTGATTCAACCGGGAAGAAAGCGAAGATGCTGCGTGAGCGTGAGTTGACGGTTTAGTTAGGTTTCGGGCGGGCCCAACAATTGGTTCGAGACTTGGAAGGGTGCACTTTAGACCCAATCCGGACCGTGCATCTGGGGGTACTGTATATCGTGTTGATGATTGGATCTGGGCCGTATATTTTAAACCTATTAAAAATATTGAAATTTAATTTAAAAAATAATTATTAAATAAAAATTAATTAGTATATTTTAATTTATAAAAATTAATTTAGACAGAGACGGCGGTTGACGGACAAAGTTGATTATCCCTTTTTCTAAAGAGGAAAAGCGTCCCAACTGAAAACATGTGACAACTGTTAAGAAGTCCATAATCTGACCTCACCTGTCAGGCCTAGAGCCAAACCTCGTGCACTGTCTTCTGGTTAGTTATTTCTTCATTCAACCAAACACGCGACGACTGTGACTCATTTCCACTCCCTGCCTTTCCATGCTTCCCCGTTTGGAAATATGACGTTCTAGAGACACGCGTGTTATATACTTTCTGTAAGAGTTAAGATTCTCTAATTTTAGTACAATAAAATCTATCACTGCTAGTTATAAAAAATATATAAATAAATAAATAAAAAGAAGGCAAATTTTGGCGGCTAAGCTTTCTAAGACATGCAATTCAGTTGATTTCAGTTATTAAGAAATTCCAACCCGCAACCTCTTAATATTTCCCACCTGAAAAAGTCAACGGTCACCGTCTGTTTTGCTTTTCTTCCACGGGAGGGAAGCCACCGTGAACGGCTGTTCGCTTTTAGCACTTTAGGAAAGTTCATGGAAGATATTTCAACTGTCTATGTATTAATATGAGAATCTAGAATCTAGAATCTAGAAGTGCGTCAAAACATTTCCTGTCTTACTTTTTTTCTTTTGACAAGTAAAACCTTAAAAATTCTACGTTAAAAGAAAAGAAACCACAAAGAAAACTGAGTTCTTGCCACCTGTTTTATGTTTTTTTTTTCTTTTTGTTTGCTTATAAATATCTTTGAGAACCAAGGGAATCCAAAGAAGCAGGAGCATAGAGCCCAAGACAAGAAACGCTTGTTTCGTAACGTTGTGTTTATAATTTTTTTTTTCTAATTTGAGAGGTTAACCTTTTCTTCTGGTCAACGTTGTCTCCTATAAGTATGGGTGTAAGTTTGTCCTCAATTTCAAACTGTGTTTTGATGCATGTGCATGGATTCGATTTTGTCTCCTAATTATTTGGGAGCAATAGGTTCGTCGAATTTGAATCCACCACGTTCTGTTACTGCTTCCGGGAGAAAATCGTCTGTGGTCAGTTTTGGTGGTTTGGGTTTAGGCTCGGCTTTTTGTGCTTCAGTTGGATCGTCGACGAGAGTGATGGGGTCCACCAAAGACAACTCCAAGCCCAAGATCGTCACCGGCGAGTACGGTTACGTTCTTGAAGATGTTCCTCATTTAACCGATTACCTTCCTCATCTTCCCGTACGTTGGACGTTTCTCATCTTTTTCCTTGTCGTTGATCATTTACTGTTTTATTACTTGTTTGATTGAAATTTGTTGTTTTTGATTTGCTTCGCAGACTTACCCTAATCCTTTGCAAGATAATCCTGCTTACTCGGTTGTTAAGTAAGTTCGTTTTGTTTTGATCTTTTGGTTCAGCTTTTTGTTTATTTATATTAGTTAATACTAATTTTTCTGCTTCTAATTTTATTGTTTTCCAGACAATACTTTGTGCATGTGGACGACACAGTTCCACAAAAGGTTAGTCTTTCACCATGGAATGGCTCTGTTTTTTGTTTTTTTTCTTTCCAATCTTCTGCATTTAATGGATAAAAGAAGAAATTGGGTTCTCACTAGTTGGACAGATGATGCTTGTTTGCTCTATAATCATTTTCGTTTTGTTTTCAGATTGTGGTTCACAAGGACAGTCCTAGAGGGATACATTTCCGACGTGCTGGACCTCGTCAGAAGGTATGTTTTTTTCTGGCAAGATATGAAATGAAATGATCTTTTTTTTTAATAGGGATGTCTTGCAGGTGTATTTTGAGTCGGATGAAGTTCGTGCTTGTATTGTGACATGTGGGGGCCTTTGTCCTGGACTCAACACCGTGATTAGAGAACTAGTGTGTGGATTATACCATATGTATGGCGTTAAGAAAGTTCTGGGTATTGATGTAAGTGATCCTTGTATCTTTTCGTTTTTCATTTGGTCCGTGTTCTTATTATGATTCCCAGATGGATGGCATCAAATCAAAGAAGTGCTGTGCTTACAGTTTTCTGCAAAATTTAGTTACTGCTTTTCCGTGGTTTTTGAATAGTTAAAATTTCTTTGGCCTGTCAACTTCAAGGTTGGAACTTTCAGTTGTTTACGTTATCCACTTTGATTTAATTTCTTTTCATTTGTGAAGAACATCATAATCAAATTACCCAACAACTGACAATTTTAGTGGAATCTGTAGGGTGGATACAGAGGTTTCTATGCTCGGAACACAATTCCTCTGACACCTAAGGCTGTGAACGATATTCACAAACGTGGTGGAACCGTCCTTGGGACTTCACGAGGAGGCCATGATACTGTAAAAATAGTTGACAGCATTCAGGACAGAGGAATTAATCAGGTTTATAGAATACACCACTTGATGCTGGAACAAGTGATAGCTGTAATATTGATACTGGTTCCTTTGCATGTTAGGTCTATGTAATTGGTGGAGATGGAACACAAAAGGGGGTATCGGTGATCTTTGAGGTAATTTCATCCCTGGGATCTTTGAAAATGACTAGATCTTGCATTTACTTAAAATGAAACCTTAAATTTTTTAATCTTGCAGGAAGTTAGAAGAAGAGGTCTCAAAGTAGCTGTTGTTGGAATCCCTAAAACCATTGATAATGACATTCCGGTAATTTGCTTGTCTTGATAAATTTCTGAGATATTTATTAGTTAAAACCATTGGGGAGGGCACCTTATCTCCCAGTTGGACATAACACATCACTTGTTAACTGCTATTAACTTCTTTTTGCAATTATAGGTTATTGACAAGTCCTTCGGCTTTGACACTGCTGTTGAGGAGGCACAACGTGCTATTAATGCAGCACATGTTGAAGCTGAAAGTATTGAAAATGGAATCGGCCTTGTGAAGTTAATGGGTCGCTATAGTGGTAAGCTTGCACTCATATGTTGAAGTCATCAATCATAATATTCCCAAACATTTAATCTGTCTGGAGAAAGGGCAGACGCCTAGTTTTGTTTCATGCAAGAGTTCGAGTAATTTTTCTTCAGATCCACAACTCTGATGCTTTATGCTGTGACTTGATACTTGTTGACAACTTGACATGTTAAGCCTTTTATGAGTTTCTCTTGCAACTAAAGTGCTTGTTCGTCTTGGAGCAGGCTTCAAATTTTGTTATCCCTGCCATCTTCATTGACTTTACCAAGTTTCAATGATCCGTGATAGGTTGTCATAATTTCTGTTGCATTAAGAAAATCTGACGAAACCATGGTGCAGGGTTTATTGCTATGTATGCAACTCTTGCAAGTCGAGATGTAGATTGTTGCTTGATTCCCGAGTCACCCTTTTATTTGGAAGGGGAAGGTGGACTTTTTGAATTCATTGAGAAACGACTTAAAGAAAGTGGGCATATGGTGATAGTAATAGCAGAAGGTGCTGCGCAGGAGCTGCTGTCTGAGAGCATTCATTCAATGACCAAGCAGGATGCTTCTGGAAACAAGCTTCTTCCAGATGTTGGACTGTGGCTATCGCAGAAAATCAAGGTGATTCTAATTGAAAATGCTTCTGCCTTGCGCAGAACAATATGAGAGAGCACATGTCACTTTAAAGATACAAGGCTTGAACTATTCACCTGCACAAGACCAAGTTCTAAACATCCAATGTCTTTCTGATAGGTGAAGTATGTTCTAATAAATTGATTGGCGTGTGTGCTTTTGCAGGACTATTTCTCAAAGCGAAAAAAGATGCCTATAAACCTGAAATATATAGGTAGATACGTGCTTCTAATTTTTCTTAATCTCCAATACGTTCAACTAAAGCCTTTCTCAGACTAGTGTACTTAGATCTGGATGGATTATATTTTCCTGCAGATCCAACCTATATGATCCGCGCTGTTCCAAGCAATGCATCTGACAATGTGTATTGCACCCTTCTTGCTCAAAGTGCTGTCCATGGAGCAATGGCTGGTTATACAGGGTTTACAAGCGGTCTTGTAAATGGAAGACAAACATATATACCCTTCTATGTAAGTGTTTGAATTTTCTTCTTCTAGAATTAGCACTCAACCAAGATCCTTTTTTGGCCTTCAATTGGTGTGTGTTTCATATTGATTTGAGGCCATCACAAGCTCATTGGAAACTTCTTGTATGGAAACTAGTTTACAAAGTTGAAAATTTCTTTGTTGTCACTGTCTGTGGATGACTGGCTTGCAGAGGATCACTGAGAAACAAAACAAGGTGGTCATAACAGATAGGATGTGGGCTAGGCTGCTGTCATCAACAAACCAACCTAGCTTTTTGAGCGCTAAAGATGTCATGGAGGAGAAGAAAGAGGACGCCATTAAAGTGAAGAAGGAAGGAGGACCAACTAGTCAAATGTTAGAAGATGGAAACACTGGGAGCGAAGTTTTGTCCATAAAAGAGGTCAGCTGCAAATGACTGAGATTGAAACAGTGATGTTCTCTGGACTTCCAGATTTTGTTACTCATTAGTTATATGGAGGTTGATTTCTTACTTCAGCTTATACGGTGGATTAGGGAAGGAAGTAATATTATAAGAGTATGACGCTTCCTGAAGTAAATAACAAGGTTGAATGAAAAAGAAAAGTCAGCTTTTATACGCTGAATTGTATTGTACTGTACAACAAATTGTTATGTTAAAATTTAAAAGCATACTCTCTCTGTGGTTGTACAACTTATTCTTATTCTAGTTATGTATGGAAAGCATGAAGATTTTCCGACAGTAATAATGTATGTATATGGTACTATGTTGTTCTGGAAAAAAGCCATGAATGAGCTGTGAAAGTATCAATTTTGCCTGTTTCCAATTTCCAGGTCGCCTGTAACATTTGTTCGTTAGTCTGTTCTTTTCTTTTTTGTTGTTTATCTTTTTGCAGATGGATGTTCAAGTCGTACAGAAACGTGGATCCAGAAGAACTGGTTCCAGTCAAAGATGGTTCAACTTGGGCATTTGTTGCCACATTCCCGACAGGGGCCGTAAGCATTCATTCTAGAAACAATAAACCTTTGACTAAACGAAGCCTTCCTCAGAAAGCGAAAGGTCTAAAGACCAATTGTTCAACGACGGCATTTCAAAACCTGCAGCGAAATTCCAAACCACCGGCTAATCTGCTTCGATCTTTTTCCGTCTTTTGTTGAATTTTTTTCATCTGCCGACAGATAATTTCTTTTGTTTCATCTCCATGAAACACACGATCATAGATTCAATTATACTGGACAAATATGATACTTGTGTAACAAAGTACTGAATCTATGTACGTATAAATTAAACATCAGATCAATGTATCAGAAGGGATAGGTAAAATATTTGAACTCAAGGATTGATGTTTTACAGCTTGGCTCTGTAAGATTTCAGCATACTTGCGTCAAATCTAACATAAACCACAAAGTTCACAAGAAGTCATTACCTTACCCAATCTATGGACTACCATGCAAGAATCTACCTTCATAACTAACACAATTTATTGAAACGCGGGCCAGTGTGCCCTCTAGTTTTGTTTTATTGGACGAAGTACATAGGATTCGGTAGCTTGAAGGATCTTTCTGCCGCTGGATAACCCAACAAATCACTCCACTGGTCACCAGAGTTTCCATGAAGCTTGTAGCCTTCTTTCCCTAACTCTGCCCTCTTCCCAGCTTTGAAGACTATTGCGGGGTCTTCCTCACCCTCACCCCTATTCAGTGTAAATAAAAAACCATTGTCAAAAGCTAAGGTTTAGGCATTGCTGATGGCGTCAAAACTTAGTCTAGGGAAGAAGTTTTGTATCATCACCTGAGAATTAGCCTGTCCCAACCACAGTATCCAACAGATAATAGATTGCTGACAGTGGCATTCCTTTGACTTTCACGCCTCCCAGTCAATAAAAATATAGTGAAACCCCGCCTTTTCAAGTACTTGTAGAGCTTCAGACTCGCTGGTAAAGCTGGTGCTTGGGCTGATTCCACCCACTCTTTGAAAGAGATGTCGTTCGCACGCTTTGATCTATTGTCCAAAACCAGGTTAAAAGTGCTAATGAAAATTCACGGGAAGTAATTAACGATGAAATGCAAGGGATAGAGAAATGTCTCACTTACTCGTATCCATGACGTTGGAAGTGTGCCTTGTTGGAAAGGAGAGTCTCGTCGATGTCAAAAACCCAAGCGTCATTCCCATCGGATTTAATGTTAATGGTCTCAGCGAAGGCTATGGAGTCCATAGCAACGACCATAGAGTCGGAGAGGTACTTTGTGCCATTAATGTAGTCCTGAACGTAGGTGGAGCATCGGGGAATAGCTGTATTCCAGTAACCAGCGTTGTTGGTTTCAACAGAAAGCCTCCAGCTATCGCAGTAGAGATTGTCATCATCTATGCCGCTAGGCATTTGGATGAAGGCTTGAGAAACGGCGGAAGGCATGAGGAGGCAGAAGAAGAGGAAAAGGAAAACAAGTGATGAGAGGAGCTGTGATTGAGAAGAAGCCATTTGAGAGTGTAATGCTAGGGGATGTTGGTCGAGGTTTGATAAGGTGGCTTGGTATTTATAGGGCTAGGAATTCAGCGCATCCGGAACATCTGTTCGGTTAATAGCATATTTATTACAACGTGTTGATTTGTTCTTTTTAATGTAAATCCACGTGATAGTTTTGTCTCAGTCGGTCCGTCCTTGTCATAAATGAAATAGAAGATCAAAAAGATTCCCCACAAAGATTACTAAGTTAAAAAACTCATTTAATCAGGCTACTTAGTCTGGAGCAGGTGTGTACTGTTTAAGACTTCATTATACAACCCCCCTCATTGTACAACCCACCGTGCAGGTGAATTAGTGGGGGATATTTTTAATTTAAGTGAGGTCGTAGATTTGCAGCAGCTTAAAATTTAAGGTTAGAGTTTTGTTTTCGGTAAAAAACTTACCTAACTTAAGTGGGGATTAGTCTAAGTGTAGATGACTTAAATGTATCTTCTCATAATTAGGATCCTCCTAAAATACCTCGTCGGTAAAAAAAAACCTTCATTATACATCCTTTTTAATACCATTCGACATCAATCAATAATGTTACCGTTTTTTTTTTACTTTGGATCGAGATTTGAGAGACGGGCCTAGCAATGGAGGAACAAATCCATTTTTGATACCCTCTTTACTTGGCCTTCATCACCTATTTCCCTTATTTTGTCTTATGTAGGTCTCCTATGGGACTCAGCCAGGTGCCCTCGGCCAGCAGTTTCTCATGGTTACCGGCCTCGGTATGAGCAATTCATCAGCTGGAAATCACCCCCTAGTTGGATCAAGCTCAATACTAATGGCGCTTGTTAACAGTCTTCATTAACGGCCACTGCAGGCAGCGTTCTCCGAGATAATGCAGGCTACTGGCGAGGAAGGTTCTTACATAATATTGGATGGTGCTCTTCGCTGAATGCAGAACTTTAGGGGGTGTTCACTGGACTCACACTAGCATAGAATTTGGGCTATCGCCGCATCGAGCTAGAAGTCGATTCAAAGGCAGTGTTCGACCTTCTGTCTTCTGCAGATAGCCGATCCAAGACACCCAACTCAATGGTCCGGAGTATTCATAAGTTGTTCACTAGAAACTGAACTGTTGTTCATCGATACATCTATTAAGAGTGCAACAGATGCGCCGACTAATTAGCTAAACATGCCGGCAATTTTGACATTAATGTCCATCATTTTCATACAATACTCATTAGGTACCACGTAATCCTTTTAGAGGATCTATCGGAAATTTGTTTCCCCAAACTTAGCATGTAACATTTTTCATTTGTTTCCCTAAAAAAAAAAAAGAAAGCTGGCTCACGCGTTGCTATTGGCATTAATATTACGGGGCGCAGCATCCCGAGAATTGCATTGGGAGCATATACGTTTTATCATATTGTTATTTCCTAATTAGTCTGTTTACCACGTGTTCCAAATTGATATATAAAATCATAAGATTATAATATTACATAGTTGATCAGATTATGACATTATTAAAAAGAGTTTGGGATAATTCACTACTTTTTTTAATTAAAACCTAAATTTTTATAAAAATATTCAACAAAATACTAAGATATATATTATTCATACTCTTATAATTTTTTTAAAGTCATGTTCTCATAAGTCATTTTTATACATAAACAGCTAATTTTATCAAACATTTATAAGAAATAGTTAATGCAATTCGCTGGTCAAATCAGCTAAAGAATCAGCTATTAGTTAATGTAATCAGCTGATTGTCAAACAGGACTTTTGACTTGCATATATTCAACTGTTCATATAAAAATGCTACATATGTGTAGCTTTTCAAACTTCAACTGTTTGGGATAAATCAGCTACTTATTCATCTTTTTACTAAACAAAAATTTCAACTGTTTAAAATAATCAAATAACTAAAAGACTTGAATCAGTTAAAAATAGTCGATTCCTTATTCACCAAACACAAGCTTTGGCTTCGTTTGGTAAGCTGCCAATCAACTATTTTTTTAACTGATTAGTATGATTCAGTTGCAACTGAATCAGCTAAAAATAAAACAAAAAGCTAAGTAATTAACCATTAAAAGCTAATTATACCATTTCCTACATAATAAATAAAATATGCATTATAAAATATGCATTATAAATAAAATATGAGTCATTTATCATCTTATATATTAGTATTATTATGTAATAAATAAAAATTAAATAAAATTTTATTTTATTATCATATTGATTATTAATTATTAATAATATTTTAATATATTTTATTTTATTATCATATTGATTATTAATAAAATAAAAACATATATTTATTAATTAATAAAAATTAATTACCTTTACATATTTAAAAATTATTATACTTCTATTAAGAATAATTATATGTAAATTAATACATCAATTAATAACTTTTATTTTTATACATTCTGTCCCAGTACACGATTTTTTGGATATGATTGAACATATTTAGACTAATGGAAATGGTTAAAAATCAAATTTACAGGGACAAGATAAATTGATTTTTCTTATTTTTTTAAAAATATATTTTTAGAAGTCATTTTATACATAAACGGTTAATACTAAACAACTAATTTTACTAAATTTCTCTAACAAACAGCTAATATAATCTATTGATTAAATCAACCGATAAAATTAGTTATCAACTAACAGCTGATAGAATTAACTAATAACTAATGTAATCAACCGATTGTCAGACAGGACCTTTGTCACTGGCGGTCCGTCCTTGTCATAAACGAAATAAAGATCAAAAAGATTCTCCACAAAGATTACCGAGTTAAAAAAACTCATTAAATCAGGCTACTTACTATGAAGCCAATTAGACTTTCGAGACAGAGTAAGACTTCATTATACAGTATTTTGATATCAATCGGTAATGTTACTCTTTTTTTTTTAACTTTTGGATCGACATTTGAGAGACGTGCCTGGCTTTAGAAGGGTGCCTCGCACGTTGCTATTGGCGTTAAACTATTACAGAGCGCAGCATCCCGAGAATTGCATTGGGACTTGGGAGCATATGCGTTTTTATTGGTTCTGTACGAATGCCGATGAGTAATGTTTCTCCAGTGTAATGCACCCCCGAACAATGTTCTTTTTCAATTCATTGTTCAAGCATGCCATTCCAGATATTGTCATTTCCTAATTACCACGTGCTCAAACTTGATATATGAAATCATAAGATAAGAGTATAATATCACATACATGATTCAGATTATGTCATTATTAAAAAGAGATCAAGATAATTCACAACTTTTTTTATTAAAATTAGTTTCTGTCTTAACTCTCTTGAAGTTACCTTAATTAATAGAGATGACTAACTTATATATCTAGAAATTTTAATTTGGTATGTCGATCAAGTGATAAGAAATATAAACTAACTATAACTCTTTTATTATATTAACAGTGATATATATATATATAATGTGGTCATTAATCAGATCATATTCTAATATTTTTTCAATTGGTATGATGCTTCAAACTTTATTTTAATAACGTAAATAAAGTTTACAATGCATGGGAGTCACCAATTACGGAGGGATTTCCAATATGACGCTAATTAAAGAATAAGTTTATTAAACCAATATGATACAAGAAATTCATTTGAAAATTTTTTTTATGTTATAAAAAATTTCATTATAATGATCAATATATAAATGATCTCCGACTTTAAAGTAGACCAAAAAAACATCTTATATAAAAGTTATTATCTTTTAGTACTATTTATGATTTCAGGTCTCACGCTTTAATGAGACTTTAACTAGGTGTTGATAATAAAGTACTACTTATGATATATCATAGTCAATCATAACTTAATTGATAATTTTTTAATGTAGCATAATTTATACAGATTAATTTGAGTGATCAATATATAATTTATTATTCTAAAGCGATAAGGAGAGTGTTTCGATGTTCTCAAATAGTATTGATTCGAGAAATCATTTGAATGAAAATTTGAAATAGTTTTTAATTTCATTAATACAATCAATTATTAATGGTAAAGTACTAATATGGTTATACTCTAATAAAGCAAATATTAACTTTATATTTTATCTCCGATAGAAATATTGTATGATAAAAGAGTTAAATTAAACAGAAAATTTATGCATGAAAAGATTAGTCAAAATTACTTTAACATTCTTAATAATCGGGTGATCATGACGAGAGAAACAAGAAATTTAATTAAGTTAAACTTAATTTTAAAATTTGGTAAACTTTAAACGTTAAATATAAGATATTTAATAAAAATATATAAATTTATAATTATAATTAAACTAAATTACCTAAGAGTTGGAGTTCTATTATAAATAGATGTAGGGTTTAAAGGAATTAGTACTCCTACCCATCGCTTCTTTATATTATGTGTGAAATTCTCTCAACTAATTCGTGTGAGCATCGCTAAAGATCAGACAATTGTATGCTTATGGTAGTGCACGATAAACTTATTTCAAAAATCGATTTGAGGGAAGGTTTTGGAAAAGAATCAAGCTTCATAATTGGATATAATTATGTTTATATTTATTATGGTTAATTACTAAAAAAACCAAAATTTTG
>JAOSBK010000008.1:3105617-3135113 GCA_027568895.1 Erythroxylum shatona
AAGCGTCCTTCCCATCACAACCGATCTGGATCGTCTCAGCAAAGGCCAGCGAGTCCAAAGCAGTAATCTCGGAGTCCGAGAGGTATTTATTGCCGTTCAAGTACTCCTCCACGTAGCTTTTACAACTCGACGGAATTGTACTCCAGGAACCGGCATTGTTGGTTTCCACAGAAAGCCTCCAGCTCGAGCAGTAGCTATCGTTATCTCCACGCTGGTAGCTTGGGAGGCGGATGATCGGGCGCGATATGGCGTGAGAGATGAAGCAAAAGAAGATAAGCGAGATAAGGACTTGAGAGGCGGCCATTGGACTATGTGACTGGTAGATGAGAGGCCCGTTGGTTAGTTTTAAAATTGGTTTATCCTACAAAACGGCAACGCACCTTATCATGAATAGACATTCCATATAATATATATCATGAACCAAACCCCTAAGCTTACCTCCATGTATGATCTGCTTACTAGATGTCTCTGTAATTATCCTTTGTCACAGTCGATTCCCTCAGCCATCTGAAGAGATTGATGAATTCCCTCAGTTTTCATGGTACCAGAGCCAATACACAAATATCTTTTTATCGTTTCCCTTCCCTCATGGCCATCTTTGAATCTGACATTACTTCTTCCTCTCCTTCTTCTTCTCCCTCCCCTCTGTTCTTTTTGTCAATAATATCTGAAATTACATACCTACAACCCTAGATTTCACAAACTACCTCATATGAAAAACACTCTTTTTAAATATTTTACAGTGTCATCAAGTGCTTAGGCATATTGATGGTTCCAGGCCTTGCCCACCTCACTTTCTCCCACCTTAGTAAGGCTCCAGCATTGCTTCTCTTACACTCAATCCTCAGTTCTCTACATGGACGCAAATTTTATAGCGTCCTGACTTCATGCTACAATCTCTGAAGAGTTATTGAAGCACATCTTACAACTAGGAAATCCTGCCATTGCTCGCCAAACCTGGTTGGATATAGAAGAATTATTTGGAGGATCATGTTTCGGCCAAGTGTATGTAGTTAAAGATGAATTTTTCTTAAGCCACAAAGGAGACCAAATCTATGGCCGATTACTTGCAGCACGTCAAATATATCGCAGATGCACTTTGTTCCATTAGTCACCAAATTTCAGATACTGATCTAACCTTACAGATTCTTGCTGGCCTTCCTATTGACCAGTACTCCGATGTCATTACTATTGTAACAGCCAAGAAGCCTTTGCGCTCATAATTTGAATTGAGATCTTTTTTATTAGCCCCTGAGCCAGACTTCATCAACAACTCCTCCTCCAATATTCAAAGTGCCCAGGTTCACGTTTTACAACCACTACAACTCCTACCTCACATGGCGATTGAGGGCGCGACCGCTGTAACAATTACAGAGGAAATCTTATTATTGTAGTCTTTTTGGTGGGTGTAGTAATCAGGGAAGAGGTTGAAAAATCGAACGGGTTGTAATTTCGCAAACTTTCTAATTTTACCGTATACGTCTCTGACACAAACGAAAACAAAAATAATAAAAACGAAATAATAAAATGCATTAGAAATTTGGTAACGCAGTTCGACATATCTTGCTTACGTCTGCAGGGCCCTCTTTAGTTTAATACTTTCACCGAAGTACAATAGATTTACCTAAGACTTTACTGAGCCGACATTACTCAACCCTTAATACTATCTCTCAATCTTATTTCTCATTAAAGAATTTCACACCCAATAATACGACTGACTCGTGTTAACCTCATCAGATGATTTTTCTAAACTACTTTTAATTAAAAGATAATTAATAGAAATAACTTAAGTACTCAATCAACTAAGAACAGAACAACGATATATTTGAGATAAAAGAAAGACTTCCCTATAATTTCAGCTTTACGAAACATATCTGAAAATATATCCGCCAGTTGAAATTAAACTATATCGGATACTCCACATACTATGTATATTTCACACACAAACTTAGAAGAGCAAGTTTTGAAAAATAGAAGTTAACCCACGGGCTACAGTGCTTATAATTCAGAACACACCCGCCACATAAGAACAACTCTCAAAATTTTAATGTCAACCCATGGTATTTTTCTCACAAAGAACACATGCACAACCCCATTTGAGCAAATCTAGAAAATCACACGTTAATGCCCACAGCACCGTTTCTTCTCTTACGCACTCTCGAGATTTTCTTCAGCTATAGATGGAAACGTGCACAATTAATGCCCACTGCATAAGAACAACCCCTGGAATTTTTAAGTTTACCAACAGTATTTCACGCACAAGGAACCCATCCACAACACAAGGTATATCTTTTTTTATACAGTGCATCCGATACTCTAGCTTAATCTCCAAACTTATGGTCACTTCTGTTTTGCAGAGACTTCAACATCCAAGCCACGTGTCTTGGTTGATGAACCAATAAAGTAAGTTATGAATGCAACTCTAATTTAAAATAGAGTTCTACGTTATCCCAAAAATCCATCATACCTCTGAAGATACACATTTATTCAAGATAGGATTCCACAACATCTAGAACATTATCCAAAGTAATTTTTTGAATCCAAGTCAAATAAGAATTATTGGTTAGCTATCATCATCTAATTAATATCTTATAAGTCCAATTAATAAAGAATGTCAAAAGTAATTACTTAGATAGATAACATATATCCTAATAATTTCCTCCTTTTTGGCATTATTTGTCATAAATATGAAACTTCCTTTAACTAACATAATTGGACATATAAAGATTAAATTCACAATTTATATGACAAATACTCCTCATTAATCAAATATCAAGATTCAAAGAACATCAAGTTTATCCAATCATCTAAACTTTCTCCCCCTTGGACAAAAAGATGCAAAAAAGTACGACAAATAGTCACGCATATTTAAAATCTCTCCCTGAATGGAACGTTCACCATAAACAATTTAATGTCTTCCCTTTAGGAAAAAGCAGTATAAAAACACATAATCATAAGAGTCAACAATAGGTGTAGTGGAAGAATCATAAGCACGCTAAGATGACAATTTACCACTACTCAAAACACTAAAAGATATGCCCGAAAGAGAGAGAGGTACTGAAGAGAGAGACCCATACTGATGAGAGAACTGAAGAGTCTTCGATGGAACCAAATTGAACTTACAATATAAACTACTCAAAAGATGGGACAACAATGACAACATAAAAACTAAAGAACTAAAAAAGACATCTTTTTTACGTTTCTTTTGTAAACAACACAAAAAAAAACTTCAAAAATCTAAAGTACACAGTCTCTGTGCCCCTCGAAGAAATTTAAACCTAGCCTTATTCCTCATCATATTATCTTTGTCATCGGTTTCTTTTTCTGAAGTAACTGACTTGTCCTCTGTCTGATCAGTTTCTTTAAAAGTATTAACTAACCGAGAATTTGAACAATTTCTTGTTTTTCCTTCACTACATCTTTGTGCTTGTACTTAACCTTTTCTAACCGAAGAGTGCTTCGGTAACATAGGTTGTTGATGGAAATTTAATGGAGATTGTTTATATTTTTAGTTTTGACCCCTTTGAAACATCATTTGTAACAACTTGCAACATTTCGGTTTTATGTTATGGAGCTACTACACAAGTGGTTTAGCTCAGAAACTTAATTTCTGAGTTATCTATGGGGGATTCGATAGGTAAACTCATTTAGTTGTATTGTGATAATCTTGTTGCAACATTGTTCAGTTACAACAACAAGAATATCATGGGGTCTAAGCATTTGGAGGTCAAGTACTTGACCACAAATGAGTTGATTCAGAAGGGTGACGTTGAAGTGGAACATATCAGGACTGAGGAGATGTTAGCTGATCCTTTAACTAAAGGACTTTGCCTACTAGTATTTGTTAAACGTGTATTTGTCAGGATATATTTTGTATATATCTTATTTTATTTTGACATTTTAAATTGGACATATAAGATAATTAGAATATGATATTGCATCTACGGTAGAAGTTCAAAAGGTGTGTTGCTACATATTTCTATCATTGAAGGAATCTATTTTAAAACATACATCTTTTTTACGGTGGAATCTTAATCTTTGAAGATTATCCATATACGTGTATATCTCCTTTGTGAGCAAGGAGTCTAGTGGTTTTACACAAGTGGGAGAGTTTTGGTTTTGTGGGACAGCTGTCTTGGTTGGTTGTTGAGTTTTGTGGGTTACTGGTGAATTGTTCTAGTTTTTTTTTGGGTTGACTGCGAATGTGTTGAAAGGCAACACTTTGTCCCACGGTTAATATTGAATAAGCAACTCACGTATGTCAATTGGAGTTGTTGATTTTTTGTGTCTATGAAGAAGGTTACTGGTTGCGGCACATAGGAGGATAATTGTTGATGGATGCGTGATTTGTGAGTGGAGCAACTTGGGTCCATTGTTGAACAACTTCAGATCTATTTCTGGAGAGCTTATCAATCTAGGAAGTTGTCTTTCTCTGTTTTATTTATTATTATTTTTAAGTGAAAATAGTTAGACAAATCTTCTGACGAGGTTAACACGAGTTGGTCGTGTTATCGGGTGTGATAATCTTTCATGAGTAGTTAGATTGTGGGATAGTTACAAAGATTGAGTGGTATTGTGCTAGATCAATCTTGTGTAATTTTGTTGAACTACAGTGAGTGATTAATCTGGGCAAGGGCCTCGCAGACATAGGCAGTGTGTGCTGAACTGCGTCACTAAATTTCAGTGTCTTTATTATTTTGTGTTTGTCAGATTTTACTCTACTTGTGTGAAAAATAATTTGAAAAGTCTGCGACTTAATTAACCACTTTAGCTTTTCAGTATCCAGTATGGGTGTGTTAAAGTCCTTAGACAGCAATAGTTAGGGATCATTATATTTGCTCCCTAATATTTAGTATATTTTGATGTATTATGACATTATGATTATTTATTAATATAAATGATCATCTTTTTTTCTCAATATTAACTGTTTTTGTGTATGATCATAATACATATGAAAGTCTTAAGATTTGTGTCGACCTTAAACATTTAAAGGTCATAGAGCATATAAAAAGATTGACTTTGAACTTATGTCATTTTGACACATACAGTTTAGTATAGATATCCATAAATTTAACATAACATAGGAGGTATAAGCTTTTTAATCATATAAAGGTTCTCTAGTGTAGTTTAACATTCAGTTGGAGAATATAAAGTTTTTTTTTAATGCTGTCTAGCATTTAGTGAGAGAAAACAGGATTTTTCTGCCACAGTTTAGCACATGCAGTTTAACATAAAGTTGGAGAAATTGAGAATTACAAACGAAGATGATACATTTTAGATCACACAGGTATCATCTTAGTTTGCCACACTCTATTTTCTCATTCCTATAAGTGAGATATTAGATATTAGTGATTGTATTGAACCTGTGTCACAAATGACACATGTGCTTAATATTTTTCGGTATCAAAAGCATTGCAGGACGAAATGTTAGATTTTCATTATCTTTGGATCGAATGTTTTAATTTTTTAAAATTTTATACCAATATAGTAGCATGACTTAACCGATTTTTAAACTATTTTTAAACTTGAGTCATAATTGCAGTTAATACTTGTCCAAGGGAAAGAATGTAGGACATTTTTGTCCTTTTCTATAAATTGAACAACTATTAATTGTATTTTTGAATTTTTAATAACTTATAGGTTAAGTTACGTAATTCGACACCTGCAAAGGTAATAAAGTGACCCAATAAATGATCTAGATTAATTGGTCAAAATCTGGGAGGAAAATAGATCCCAATTAGTGTGGACCGGACCCATATCGAGCTTGTGATGAGAAAACTCGATATGGAAGTTATACATAAAAGTTAAGGTCTCCTTTAGTTACTTATATAATTCGTAAGCGTACAGATCTTCTGAGCAGTTAGAAGTACTTATGTCTTAAGAAAACTGAAGAAACACATTAATCGAGTGTCGGTGATCAACTTTTTTAAAAGTCCCAGGAAGATTGGAACTCATTTTAGCATCGGAAACTACTTCGAAACTTTGGATGGAACCGAAATCAGGTATTCTATATTTTCTTCTTTTCAAAAACAATCCGGGATACATAATAAGATCTATCCTACTTGTTATAATATTCTCATCCAACATATACCAAGAACAGAGTAGTCGACAGATAGAGTCACAAAGACATTTTTGGGAGCATCCCATTGTAAGCTACGAACCAATCCTGGTGTAGTTGTCCCGAATCCTACACCAGATTTAGGGGGATCATGGACAGATACGATTAAGATAAGTATTAGATAGATACAGTTAAGATAAGCATGTGTATGGTATCGGGACGCTCCATATATCTCTAATTACCCTTTGTCACTATCAGTATCCTTTGTCAGACGATTATATATACGGATCAATCCATCTGAGGAGACCGATGAGTTCCCTCAGTTTTCAGCTTCATGTGGCATCATTCCAGATTCAATAACAAAGCCGCATGAAGTACGTCACACATGTAACACAAAATGACACTTTCTTTTTTAAATATTTAGTAGTTATACAAACGACGGAATTTGAGTGTTACAAAGATAAAATCATAGTGGAGTTGTTAATAATTTTTAAAAATTGAGTATCGGAGTTGAAATTTGATGTATTTAACCCTTAATTGTATAGCATTTTTATACAAGGAAAATAACACAAACTTCAAAGAAGCACTATCCTTTTTCCCTCAACTGTACAATTTTGTGTGTAATGCATAAAACATTTTGCTTACAAGAAGCAGCTCTGTAATATATAATGTGTTAAGAAAAAAGTACAAAACCAATCAAAACAACGAAAGAACCAAAAAAAGAGGAAATCAACTACCAAAATCAGCCAGGACAGGCCTCCCAAACCAAGATCAGATGTCACTCTCGCTCCCAGCAAAGGAACAAAAATCATTAGGTGTATAGGAAAACCATCAGTAGCAGCTTTAGTAAAACAAAGCAAAACAGCATTGCTCAAACCAACAACTAATTGGTCGTCATGGCAGGATCAGAAACAGACGGCCAGGTTCTAAGAGAAGGCGTCTTCTTCGCAATGGCAAAGCTCCTTCCTCAGTTTGCTCGAGAAAAGCCTGCAAGCATCCATACTAAGATCAATGGCAGCTGAAAGTGCCACAAACAAAGCTGCATCAGCCATGCAAGTTACATGTTGCATCCCTATTTGCACCACAGGTTTACTAACTTTGCCTTCACCTTCCACTGTTGAACCCATCACGAAACCCTTTACTGGGGATCTCGATTTCAACGCAGAATCCCTCATTATCCTACTATCTATGCAAAATTGTCCACCGCTCTTGACACTCATTGTACCTTCAGCAATGGGGATTCCATTGCTAAGTCCATTATCGGTAACGAGGTCGAACCTGTAGCCCAATCCATCCATAGGGCTTCTCTCTCGCCATGCCTCCAGGCGACCCCATGGTTTCCAGCTGCTGACAGAGAATCCATGAGGCCGAAGAATTAGCCACGAACCAGGGTTTGATCGAGACACGCGATCAGATCCTGGTGAAGGGACAAATGGGGTGATCATGGAAGCAGCTGCAACAGGAGAGCCTGAGAGGTCATATATCATAACCATCCATCCTTTCCGTTCCCTTCCTGATCTTTCTTTATCACTGGAAAATGTTCCCCCCCATCCTCTGCTTTTGTTGCGATTGATATCCGACGGCAGAGACCTGATTTTACAGTGGAAATTAAAGTTAGTAACTGAAATCCGAAAGGAAAAGTATAGAGCCAATCAAAGAAAATCGACAATCACAAGCCAACAACAGTGGATACTATAATCCATGCACTGATATAGCTAGAGCCCCGGAATCAACAAACCAAGCAATTATTCAGTGGAAAAGAGATGTATTTGATAAGAAGAAGACTGAAGTTGACCCCAGCATGGAAAACGGTAAAAACAAAAGGAGAGGGAAAAAAAAAACAAAGAGGTGGTTTGTTACCTAGTTCTTGAGTTGCGCTGTGCACTAAACTTGCAGCTGAAAACGGGTTGTCGTATATTCCCTTGAATCTGGAAGACAACCGGGCTACACTCCGGTTCACCACCGAACTGAAACACAAAACGAGGGTCCGGTTCATATCGTACCACGAGATGCAACCGAGCCGTCGGTTTAGCCTGTTGGCTCCCAAGCTTTAACCACCCATTTTGAAACACCACGGACCTGGGCTCAGCGTTCTGCAAATTAACATTAACCCGAACCCGACCGAGGAGCTTCCCACCGCTGACTCCACAAGTACTTCCCATCCTCCCAGTGTACACAGACACATGGAGCGTGACGGGTTTGCTGGAGAGACGACGGAGGAGGGTGGCGTCGAGGTGGAAACCGGTTGCGGAAGTTGCAGAGTCGGGAGTAAAATCACCACTGTTGGAACATAGAGGCAAAAGGGCAGTTTGAGAAGGGAACCCTTTGATGCGTAATTTACAGAAACATGGAGTTGTCGAGGGGTGGACGCCGGAGCCAGCGGGTTTGGTGGCCAAAGGCAGTTTCAGAGCAAGTGATTCGATGATCAAGCGAACAAATGGGCAAGGATCCATGTACCAAATCTCTCTCTCTCTCTAGGAATCTGATCTCACTTGTTGTTATTGGTAATGCCTCGGAGTATTAACTAGAGACCTGAGCTCGAAATGTACGCCGGTTATAGAGAGCTACAGCTTCGAGAACATCTATGGTAGTAGATTATCTAATACCCATGTCGGCTGAACCGGTTTTTAAACGTATCATGAATCGGCCACTTCTATTATAAGCTGTTTCTGCGTTGTTTAGTGGGACCATTTTCTCTCTTTCCATTTTTTATGAATAATATTATCCAAACAAACAAAACCGGAATAGCTGATGTAATGACCACGAGTTCTCGTGATTCGTGTTTTACAAACAACGCTGAGGGCTTTGCAGACTGGTGCAAGAGGCAAGATGTATCAACGAGACGATAAATTAGTGATAAAAAGTTAAATCTCGTGGGATAGGAGATGGTCCCACTAAGGTGACGTTAATACAGCTAGATGAAAGCTGTCATCACGTTGTACATGGTCCTTATTAGAGTTTTGATTGGTCGGCATTTTAATATCCTTAATATACAAAATATAATACCAACGTGGCATTTTGTTTGCCGCAGTCCCTGTGACGGCGCTGATTGATTCGCTCGCTAATTCCAGGTGTTTTAAATAATTTTAAATATTATATTTTGGGTTCAATTTGTATATTTTTAAAAAAATTTTAAGTACTATAGTTTTTAAAATTTTGTGAATTAAAGCTTTAAAATATTTATTTTATACAAATACTCATCTACATTATCTCTATTAAGTAAGAGTAAAATTCGTACCATCAAATCTTTCCAATTTTAGAGTAAAGTTGCGTACTATAAAAAATCATAAGATAAAGCTAATTGATCTAAAATAAATGTTCTTATCATAAAGTACTTAATTAGTCATATAAAAATATCAATTCACATTATCCTAAAAATTTTTCTTAATTGTATAAAAGGAAATAAAGAAAAATTAGTAACGGAGTCACAAGTGAATTATTTTGAATCAATACATCTCAATTTTTTATAGAATTAAATATTTTCACTTATAAAAATGCACATATATATATATATTAATTAGTATTCACAAATTTTGGTTATGTTGTTATATTTTTAAAACTTTATCTATAATTTTTACTTAATAATTTGTAGGTGTGTCAGGAATAATTTAACACATTTTGATAAAAATTTTAAGTACAGTGAAAAAATTATTTTTATGCTATTGTACTAATTGAAAGTTTTAAAATTAAAATTTTATAATACACATTAAAAGAATGTTCTGAACATGATAATTAAATTAATTTCAACATTCTTAAATTCTATAATTATTAGTGTTATATGTTAATATATTATTTGTAAGTTATGGTATGTAATATTATAAAATAAAAATTGTGGTATAAATAATAAATTGTGGTATAAATAATAAATTGTTAAAAAATACAATATTTCTAATAATTTACTTTTAAAATATATATTAAGGTAGATATTAAACCGTATTTAACAAAGGTTTGTGAGTCAAACTTTACTATTCTTTTTCCCGACGAAAATGTTCCTCACGATAAGCATGATTGACATTGTTAGTAGGTCAAATGGCATGATTTAGACTCTTCCCTTTTCCTTGCTTTACATGCTCTTAATAATGGTTATGTAAAGAAATGAAAGAAGGAAAAAGGGTCAGGAACTTTTTGCCTCTTCTCTAGACTTTTATCGTCTTAATAACCCTCGTCGACCTTTTACTGTCTATCGGGATAAAAGAGACGATGAAGAGGAAGACTGAAGTGGAGACCATACAATGAAGTCGGTCCCCTTAGACTTTAAAATCTTTTGACAGGATCGTGGGGCACAAGCGTGTAGCTGTAACCATGTCCGGTTCAAAACCATCATGTTTGTTTCACTACCAAGCTACCATACCCACAAAAAGTTACGCCTTTAGTGCCACTTTCACGGCAGGTAAATAAGAGTGATTGTCAATTAAAGAACATGAATGGCTAAAAGGAAAAGAAAAGGAAAAGGTCGATGGTTAAGACTTGATAATCTCCTTAAGCAGTAACCTGCAACTTTTCTATAGCCGTTGATCATTGGCTATACTTTACTTCATTAGACTCATGGGCCAATTCGTGTATGACAGATCAGTTTTTTTCCTATAAAACATGTTAGGATGCTAGAGCCCTACTTGCAGGTCTTTTGGTGGGGTTAAGGCGTTGCTGGAAAGGAGTATGCAAGGGGCACATAAGGAAAGGCAAACGAACAGTAGTTCTCGTTAGCTCACTGTCTGTTTAGGACAATAATATTAATGATGAATTGGCTATCTTCTTTGACTATTCTCTTCAAGTGCTTTTGGACATTCTCAGTGAGGTGGGAAAATTCCAAACTGTTCTACTTTTTGATTCGTTCCAAGGCAGGATCATGCATAGAAATCTAATGTTCTGATCTTTTGTCTTCCGAAAAATGAAATGGTCACGGACCCATAGATAGAGAGACATCGGGCAATTCACATGCCTTCGTTGGCAGTCTGAGACTCATCAATACCTTCACCTGTAAGCATCCTAGGTAAGAAACGGGGGCATTAGCTCAGCCTGAGATCAGAACGAACCAGGCAAATCATGGTCTTGGATCTGATGATTGAGTATTTGGTGATCTCTCTACGTAACAAGTGGAACCCGCTTGGCTAATTATACCTCTAATCATGATTCATGATCCACAAACTTGGCACTGATTTTTAGTGCAAGCAAACAAAGATTATGAGCTGTTAAAAAAACCTGGATTACGATTGCTGATTTAGGACCACCTCCATGCATGCCGTGGCCTTTTCATGACCGGCTCTTCATTGCAAGTTTGATAGAACATTTCGAAATTCTCTCCGACCCTTCCCAATCTTTTCAGAATTCACAGGTTTTGATCTCGTACGTTTTCTCAATACAACTTTTGCTTTAAGAAGTTGCTCAACTAGTATGGAAGATTCGCTAAGATTTGAATCTGTCCAATTTCTTTGGAAAGTTCACCCTAAAATGTAAATTTATTTCCTATAAAATTTACTTGAGTTAAAATTTTTATTTTAAATTAATTAATGAAATAATTTGCTCAGACTACACTAATATTATGTTATTACTTGTTTAGAAGAGTTTTAATAAAAACTCAAAAATAACAATTAATTTTTTATATAAAAAATCTATTATCCCATCGTCAACTTCCAAAAACTTTAACAATAAATAATCATAAAATAAAATTTTGTTAAATGGCGTGGTAGCTTTTCTTAATTATGATTAGGAAAATTCTAATAAATATTATATAAGAGATTAAAATAAGTTTATTTAATTAAGATAAAGTTTTATCCAATATATAATTACTATTAATGATAAAAATATAACTACATTGACACTAACAATAAAAAATATATATTTATTTTTAAAAAGAAAATAAACATAAAAAACAACAACAACATACAATAAGAATCTTGCTAATACGGAAAATTTGGAAAGTAGAGATGACAATGAGCTAACTCATGAGCCTAAATTCAAGTGTTTTTAATGATTTAGCCTATGGGCAAAATCAAGCCTAGATCGGCTCGATGTCCAATTTTTTTAAGCAAAACAATGCCATTTTGTTTATAAAAGTTAGGTTTCAAGTAAGCCTAGGCTTAGGCAACCCAAATCTATACTCAATTAAAAAAAACGTTGTTTTACATTTTTAATTTTAAAAAATTATTTCAAAAATTAGCAAGACTAACCCATTGTCATTCCTGTTGAGGAGGCCTAATAATACGTAGCCTCAACTCCCAATAAATAGAGAAGTTTTTTCCAAATGACTCGTATGAAAAGAAAGAAAGATAAATATAGAAAAAAAGAGAGGAATAATAATTAAGAAACAAAAATAGAAAACCTAAAAACTGAAAACTAAAAACTAAAAACCGACCCCAAAGCTTTTGTTAGTCTGTAAAAGATAATTAATAAAAAGGTTAATAAAAGAGTTAATTACTAGTAAGTT
This sequence comes from Erythroxylum shatona, assembly GCA_027568895.1. NCBI lineage: Eukaryota > Viridiplantae > Streptophyta > Magnoliopsida > Malpighiales > Erythroxylaceae > Erythroxylum > Erythroxylum shatona. The sequence goes on from JAOSBK010000008.1 coordinate 3,118,100, forward strand.
TATATGGTTATAATTTGGATTTAAATCCTAACAATGAGCTCACTCAATTATCTTGTGGACTTGTCAGTTTGGTCCATCTCAACACCAGAGTTTTAAAAGTAAATCCAAAAAGTAAAGGGCTCTTAAGCCCAATTACTTCAGCCCTTTTCCAAGTCAGAGAAGTCCGAACACCACCGCAAATAACAACCGAGCAGGAAACTTCCAGATGCGACCAGCCGTTTACCCGATTCCTTTCCATTAAAACGTGAAAAAGGAGACTTAAATTGGAATTTCGAAGACATCCATCGTTTTCAACACAACCAGCGATTGTAGCTTCACCAAAGTTTGGGTCTCTGTGTTTGTGTTTCTGTCACCATGTCTTCTCCGGCTGAGTAAGTAACCCTCGAACCCGTCTTCCCAGATTCGTTTATATTTCTTATTTTTATGTTTGGAAAATGTCTTGAACCTTATCTACTAACTCTAGTACAAGGGCTTGTGTTAAGCTTTTTGATTTTTAAAGTTCTGTTGTTGAATTAATTGTCAGATTTTACCAATCTCTGCCACCTATAAGCAAGGCTTATGGGACCTTGTGCCTGGCTTTCACTACCGCATATCAACTTGGAATTCTTGATTGGCAACTTATCGCCCTCAGCTACAAACTTGCTTTCTCTCATTTTCAGGTTTGGGTTCAATGTTCCTGGATCTATCTGTTTTGCAGTTGAAGTATTTTATTGTTCGTTATTGGTAATGTACTTGCGTTCTGTAGAGAATTTTGTGTATAGAGATTGACTTTTCTTGCTATTAGCAACCGTGTTTCAATGTTGTTGATAACTTGTCGAATTGTAGATTCTGCTTGCTTCTTAAGGCTGTTAATTGGGGTGAGGTTATATCTACTTATTGTTCTTGACGTAATATTGGCAACGTTTTAGACTCATAATTTTTTCTCTATTCATGTGCGCTTAGTAAGAGAATAACAAATACATGATCCGCCGAGGGGTGCGAACCCATCCTCTAGTAGGATAATTTCACACCTTGAGGGTGTACTAACAAAAGTGGTGATCTCAAGATCTAGATGAACCGCAAGGTTGGCAAGCCAATTCGCGCATCAATTTCCCTCTCTGTATGTGTGCCGCGGAAGGACGACCCAATTGCGAGTGAGGATTTCATGGATGCCCAGTACTAGAGCGTTGAGCGACGAATCCGGTGTGAAGCGTCAGACAGCAGGTCCTTGACCATGAGAGAGTCTAGCTCGAGCACCATGCGCCAAAAGCCAAGGGTCTAGGCAAGGTTCAGACTCGAATAGACTCCCCAGAGTTCCGCCGAGACCGGGAAGCACCAACCGATCTTCTGTGCAAAGCCTCCAAGCCAATCCCCCGAGCAATTCCGAATAAGCCCACCAGCTGTGGCCGAAGAGTTGACGCTGTTAAAAGCGCCATTAGTGTTCAGTTTAACCCAGCCCTGGGTAGACGGATGCCACCTAATAAGTCGTTCGGAACGAGGGCGAGGAATAAGACGGGCACGAAGGTGCCAGACTGAGGCCTGGTCTATCTGATGGATGTAGTTTAGGACGCAGGTCACAGGAGAACTCGGCCAGGAGAATTGAGTATCGAAAAGGGCTGAATTCCTCCATGACCAAAAGAACCAGCACGCAGTACCAAAAATAACTGACCACTCAAACCCAGAGACCAACCCATGATTCTGAAGATTGAGGGTGAGCCAGTCAAAGGTGCTAGTGTGGAAGAAGTCAGGAGATATGGAGTGGGGAGGAAAAGAGCACCATAGGCGACGCATGTTGGGGCAGTCGCGTACTACATGAAGCGAGGATTTGTTCGAATGACAGTGATAACAGGCTGCGTTTGTGGTAAGGTTTTTACGAATGCGTTGCTGGTTGGAGAGGAGGCAGTCATGATCAAGAAGCCAAAAGAAGGGCCAAATATATTGGGGGCCGAGCCAATGCCAAATGGGCTTTCAAATGATACTGGAATTATTAGTTGATTGTTCCATAAGTATAGCGTAAGCCAAGGCAGTGGTGAATAGCCTAGTAGTCGAAGGGCCCCATATTAGCTTGTCAGTTCCTAGGTAGGGCTTGGGGGATAAGGTTCCCGCAATGGACAAACAGATAGGAGGGGGGAGCAAGGTTTGGAATGCATTCCAATGCTAATTACCTATGTTGTCCATGAAGTGTTGGACCCGGAGCTCAAGATCCGATTGTGGAATTGGATTAGTGGCATGCGGTAGAAGGGGGCCCACGTTCTCGACCCAAGGGTCTTTCCAGAATTGCGCCTGGGACCCGTCGAAGATCATCCAGTGCATGCCTTTGAGTACGTATGGCCAGATAACTTTGATACTTTTCCTGACCATGGAGCCTCCAGTGGTGGTAATAGCAGTAGGGATGTTGTAGACGTCGAAGTGGTACTTATCAGATAAGATTCGAACCCATAGTGCCGTAGGATTAAAGATCAGTGCCCACCCTAACTTCGTAAGTAGCGCGTTATTGGTGGCTATAATGTCATAGGACCAGTGCCCAAGCCGTAGGATTGTATGTATTTTTAATGAAAGCAAACTCAGGCTCTTAGTTTGTAAAGCTGACCAACCTCGTCTCTAAAGTTGTTCCAATGTGTCTGAGTTTATTGTTATTGGTGCTGGCACTCTGGCAGTCTGCCTTATAATGATGGGTGTTGGTCTTCATTGGTCATAAATGTAGGGAACAGATTACTTATTCTCTTTATCTTATGCCTACCCTATTTTATGAGCATCCATCCATCCAATAAATAGGACACAGAGAAATTAGATGAATGGATGCTCATAGAACAGAGTAGGTACAAGGTAATGAGAACAGGTGATCTAAACCCACAAATGTATTCTTAGAGTCCATATTCATTTCAAATAAGATCGCTAGGATTCTTAGATAAACTTTTGTGCGTCATCCCTTGTTTAACTGTTTGAGAGATGGGCATTCTTTTCTCAAGAATTAGAGTCAATTTGTGCAGATGGAAATGTGCTCCAAAATGACTCCAATGTGTTTCTTGCCCCTCTCTCTGTGTGTATACGTATATGAGTGTGCTTTGTATGTTTGTGTTGTGTGTTCATGCAACCATGTCACAGTTTCCCTTGTTATCGGTTCTGTACGCCCAAGCCTTTTCTGTTCTGTTTAGCTATTCTCTACTGCACAAACCTCATACAGATTATATATGGTTCTCTTTGTAGATATGGAGGCTTATCACAAACTTCTTTTTCCTGGGGAAGTTTTCTATCAATTTTGGAATTCGGCTCTTAATGATGTAAGTTTTGTTCTAAGAATGAATATAATCTGATTTATTTCTGACCTACCTGTTTTACTGGTAACTTGCAGTCGCAGGGTGTTACTGGAATTTTCAGATTCTGAGCGTTAATATTTTCATGGTTAATTGCTTTGGTTGTACAGAGCAAGATATGGAGTTCAACTGGAGAGGGGACCATTTGATAGGCGTACAGCAGATTTCTTATGGATGATGATATTTGGAGCATTGACGCTACTGGTTTGTGGCTATTGTCTACTTTTCTTGCTGATGATTGAGACCCATTTTTACCTGAACTTAAGAGATTTGTTTCAGACCCATTTTACTTGAACGTATAAGCTTGAATTATATATTTTGAATCAATGTTTTTGTTTTTCCTTCCATGTTTTTTCACTGTTGCAAGTCCACTTCTGTGAATTTGTGAAGCATAAAGAAGCTTTATGCTAGAAAATATGGTTTAGGCTTTGCAAACGGGTAATTGTTGATTATATGTGTTAAAGTAACACTGAAGGCAACTGAAGCTAAAGCGTCTCCCTGATGTAGGCACTATCTGCCATCCCCTTTTTCTATAGCCCATTTTTGGCGGTATCGCTTGTGTTCATGCTCCTCTATGTCTGGAGTAGAGAATTTCCTAATGCGCAAATCAACATATATGGCCTCGTTACTCTGAAGGTATGCTGAATGGTAGTCCATCATGAGTTTTTGCAAATGGACTTGTTTCTTACATGAGCATTCGAATCTGATGTGTTTGTTCTTCTCCTACTTGTCCTTCCAGGCATTTTACCTACCATGGGCTATGCTTGCATTGGATGTTATTTTCGGTTCACCGATTTTGCCAGACCTTTTAGGAATAATTGCAGGGCATCTATATTACTTCTTGACTGTGTTGCATCCACTTGCAACTGGAAGGAACCTTTTAAAGACTCCAAGATGGGTGTATCCTTAACCATTGTTATAATCACCTTATTTCTCGAATATGAATATGTTCTTTCTGTCTAATGTGTCTACTTTATACTTCCCTGCTAGTGCATTTCCTTGACCAGAACAGACATAGATTGGTTATCAGGTGGAGAATAGGAGCTCCAGCCCCAACAAACAATCGCGTCCAAGCCCAACCTGAAAGGAACACTGGCGTGGCATTCAGTGGAAGATCATACCGCCTGAATGATTAGTTAATCTCTTCACTAGTTCAGTTGGGGTCTCCGACCACGAGATTTAACCACGCCATAACGATGTTAGGCTTTAGAAGGGGTCTGGGTTAAAACTGACGACATTCATTCTTCAGGAAGTCGACTTTTTTCTTTTTTTCATGGAGTTTGTTCAAAATGTAGTTGAATTGCTGTATAGCGCGACAGCATCATTATGGATTGATTTTTTTTATATAAATTATTTAAAATTTTGATGTCTCAACAGATTTACCATAGAATTTTAACAAATTTTATCTCTAAAAATTAAACATGGTACATTAAATTTTCAAGATTGCATGAACCTGTGATTTTTTATGCCAATTTTATTAACAAAATTGATGAACATGTATACCTAAGTAATTGGAAATGGCTTCAGTTATTTATGTTTATACATGCATTAGTTAGTGCTGTAGGCGAATAGAGTGGTGTGAAGGACACGTGAAGAGTCTCTACTCTTGGGAAACAGAAACAGAAACAGATGGATGCCTGAAATAAGGGAGGTCAGGTCAGGAAGTGAAGGAAAAACTTTGCCGATCAAAACGGACAAAGCTCATCAAATCACCACACCCCCTCCTTTCCTTTTCTTGTTTGTTTCCTTAATTCAATGGATAATAAAAGAAAAGGTAACCAAATATTTGAGTTTCAAAGCTTCTCCCCGCACTTCTCGTTCCCTCCTTTACCTATTTATTCACCTATACTTAACACCGCCCCCTCTCTCGCTTCCCTTTGATCACATTAAGTACATACAAATACAGCAAGAGCTGATTTCACTTCTTTTTCATATACGTAGAAGGAAGAAAGAAGTGATACTACAAGGCAACAAGCGAACAGAGAGACAAAAGCAAACCGGAAAGATCTTAAAACAGCAGAAGAAGAAGCGTTTTTGTTTGTCGTTTGTTGCTGTCGTTTAAGGAAATTAAAAAGCAAGATGTCCTGGCAAGCTTACGTAGATGATCATTTGATGTGCGACATCGAAGGCCAAGGCCACCATCTCACAGCCGCCGCCATTCTTGGCCTTGACGGCAGCGTCTGGGCTCAGAGTTCCTCTTTCCCTCAGGTCATTTCTCGTTTTTCTTTGTTTTCTTTTCATTTGGACGTCAGTGTAGTGGTTACACGAGGGCTAGGTTAATATAGTTTCCGAATTTACCATTGCACTGATCTGAATGGATTTGTTAAAAAACTTGTTGATGAATGAACCCACAACAATTGAAGTGTCTAATGTCTTGAAGTCTGATCTTCTTGTTTCCATTAATTCATTCATAAACATTATCATGATAAGCAGTTGAAGTCTGATGAGGTGACGGGCATTATGAAAGATTTTGAGGAACCGGGTCATCTTGCCCCGACAGGCTTACACCTCGGGGGCACAAAGTACATGGTTATTCAGGGTGAGCCTGGAGCTGTAATTCGTGGGAAGAAGGTGAGGGACATAATTAGTTATGCTTAATTATCAGGAAAAAAGAAACCCACCCTGAAACCGGAATGGAATGCGGTGTGGCATGGCATTGGCATGTATTCAGTGACAAGCTTGATTTGTTTTGTAATGGCAGGGATCTGGTGGGGTCACCATAAAGAAGACTGGTCAAGCACTTGTTTTCGGCATTTATGATGAGCCAGTCACTCCTGGACAGTGCAACATGGTTGTGGAGAGGTTGGGCGATTACCTCGCTGATCAGGGGCTGTAGGCCTAAAACTTCTCATAAAAACTACAGCTACTATTTATCTCTTCTTGTTCTTGGGAGTTCCGCCATTACTTTTCACCACCCCTCTTTTCTGCCTTTTTGTTTTCCGGTTTCAAGTTTTACGCTGTCTGCAGAAAGCCAAAGCCTCGAGCTGCAGATAATAACCTTTGTATGAACATTAGATATTGGCTGTTTGGTATCTTAGCAGTTAAACCTTCATATGTCTTGATGTTATATGTGAACTCCTCCAGTTTCATCTTTTCTTTGTCACCTTTTTCACGGTGAAAATGGCATCAAGTTCTAATGAACATTTTCGAAATTGATTGTTCTCTCAGTTATCAACAAGAGCAATTCACTCTTAAGTGTCGATCTTTTGCTAAGATGGGCAAGGACCTGCTTGCTAAGTTGGCTCCATGTTCTGTATCACATAAGCTATAAAATATCTTAAGTACTTCCATCTTTAAACTGTGCAATCTTAACATTTGGTCCACAAAAAAGTAATTATAATCACAAATTGGAAACAAAATGAGAAAGCAGAACAGCTGTGAATCTCAATGAAAGGATGAACGCTAGGTTTGAAAGCGATGGCTCTCAAAGAAAAATGTCTATAATTGTGATTGTGTCTCAACCTTTTGCAAAAGTTTTAAATAAAAATTTCTTTATTTTTTTATTTTACACTGTATATTGTATGTAATATTCATTACATACTTGATTGACTAAGTGCTATCAATACGGATTACAAAAAATTTAAAGTTCAAAATAATAATAATAATTTATTTAAAATTTTTAAGAAAAATATTAAAATACAATTAAGAATAACCAATCAAAAGTGGTAAAAGTCAAAGCTTACCCTCAAGCATATATATTATTACCGGGCTGTACGAAGCAAAAACAGTCAATATTTTAAAAGCTAGATCAGAAATTAAATCATAAAATAAAAAATTTAAGATTTAAAAGGTTTGACTGAAATTATATTATCATAAAATCGATTAAAGATTAAATAAAATTTAAAATATAATTAAAAGAAATTATCTTTATATATATCAAAGTATTTGAAATTTAATTTAAAAGATATTATTAAACAAAAATTAATTAATGTATAAAAACTTACTAATTAATTAATTAATTTTTAAAAATAAAATATTAAAATAAATTGGAACCAAACTAAAAAATTAGATAGTACAAAGTTTTTCGCCATGAATCAATTGAGTTTATAATCATGGAGAAAGCAAAAGCTCTGTATCCAAAGAATTCATTTGGACAAAAGCTTGTGGATTATGTCACTAAACCTGAGGATTTGCACTAAAACTAACTCAATTTGGAAAGTGATGGGCATTAACAAGTGATTGAGGGCAATTAATTAGGCATAAGCATCTTTTTGAAAGCAAGAGATAAAGGAGATCTAATTTATGATTGCGAAATTTAACTTCAAAAAATTATGATTAAGAGAAAAAGATTCCCCTAGCCTTTACCTCTTTTGAGGCATCTAATAGGTTGGTCAAATGTTTATAGCTTTTCTTCAATTATTTCTGATTAGAAAATTGTTTGATTTAGCTGCTTTCTTATTTTTAATTAATTCTAAATTAGTTATATTTAGTTTTAAATATTTATCCTGAATTAATTCTCTGATGTCAAAAAAAATTTAATTTCAACATAAAGTTTTTAAGAATTAATTGGATATTTTTATTTGAAATTGACCTCTCTCTCTTTTATTTACTTTTTAAAATGAGTCTTATCTGTCCTTTTCTCAATAAAAGTCTTAACCTGATGATATAAGAAGTTTAAGATTTAAAAATTTTAATATTAAATTATCATAAAATTTGTTAAAAATTAAAAAAAAATTTAAAAAGTTGAAATATAAATGAAAAAGATTTTTCTTCCTATTAAAGAATTTAAATTTTAATTAAAAACTATTAGATAAAAATTTATTTATTTATTTTAGTTTATAAGATTATTAATTTATTAAAATTGACTTATAAATTAATAAATCGATCTATTTTTAATAATAAAAGTTGTTAAAATAAGTCTAGTTTAATTTAAAAAATAATAATTAAAAATGTTGGGTAATAAATATCATAAATTAAAAGAAATTGTTTCCAATAAGAAGAAAAGGAAATTAAAAGGAAAGTGAGATGCGTACCACGTCCTACTGCTTCAACGCGATATCTAATAATGTCTAACGTATTCAGGTCTCTCTGCTGGCTTTCACATATAATAAGAAGAGACACGCACACAAAACCCAAAGCCGAACTAATAGCACTCTCTTCCTTTTCTCTCGTCGGCAGCTTGTCAAAATACCTCCCAACTCAAAACCTGCAACTTTCCTATTAAGCGCATACTTGAATCCCCTAAGATCAACACGAAACCATGTCGTGGCAGACTTACGTCGATGAGCACCTTATGTGCGAAATCGAGGGCTATCACCTCTCTGCCGCCGCCATCATCGGCCACGACGGCACTTCTTGGGCTCAGAGTTCCAACTTCCCTCCGGTCCTTTATTTTCTGTTCCTCTTAACTAATTTCGCTCTATGGGTTCTTTGGAAAAAAGTCTGATCTTTGATGAGCTCGGTGCTTATTTTTTTGATCCGAGTTTTATACTTTCATTTTCAGACCTGACGTTTTTAGTCCCTTCTTGAAAATTCTTTCTTGAATTTCTTCCATCGATTCGCTGTCTAGTTGGGTTTGTTTCAAGTTCTTGACTTTTGATCTACTTAATTATTGGATTGGTGTTAATAATAAAAAAAAATTCAGTGGGTGTGGGAGATTTGTTGTCTGTGGATGGTTTCGGTAGGTGGGTATGCTTGATTTTTGGGTTAGTTTGTTTTTTTTCGTTTAGTTGTTGCTCTTGTCCGTCTTTCATCACAATTGAGACTGATAGTACTTGTTATGACTTTTATGGTCGAAGTTTTAAGATCTTAACATTTATGCTATGCAAGTTGGGATTTGCAATTCTCGTGATTCATTTGACACGATCCTTGGAAATTGCATACCAGGATCGCATGCATGTTTGTGGAAAAACTCTAGTTTTGATTTGGAAGAGGCTTTCTGTATTTATTGCTGATTTATTTTATTCAGTTCAAGCCCGAGGAAATTAGTGGCATCATGATTGACTTCAGTGAACCTGGGCATCTTGCACCGACTGGATTATACCTTGGTGGCACCAAATATATGGTAATCCAAGGCGAGTCAGGAGCTGTTATTCGAGGGAAGAAGGTGATGATCTCATACCTAGGAAGTTATTTTTGATTCTTGTGTCTACACTTATGTGCCTGGGAACTTTAGAAAGGTTGCATTTTCTGCGTTTGAACTAAATTTTCTCCAAAGTTTTACAATCGGGAACGAGTGGCTTTCACACACTATCAGAGTAGATCTGTTTGGATCGATGCTTGACAATTGTGAACTAGGGAGCTGTATTACTGCGTTTGTTTGGGCCGTGTTTATTTGCTCCTAAGCCTCTTATCAATTTAATTTCAGGGACTTGGTGGTGTTACTATTAAGAAAACTAATCAGGCTTTAATCATCGGCATTTATGACGAGCCGATGAGTCCTGCCCAATGCAATATGATTGTGGAAAGGCTTGGAGATTATCTCATTGACCAGGGTCTTTGAACATGTTGTTTGGTTTTGGTTGGAATTCTCTTGGCTTCTTCTATACAACCTAGCATCTGCCTGCCTCATGTTGTTGAGTGCAGTGAAATAAGTTATGGAAGTATTGAAAATCATGGGAAACACTGTTTGGAAAGAAAAGGTTTGGTGCTTAATTAGCTGATGGATATGATGATCTGTGTTTTTTGTACTATTTGATTGGGTGTATTTGGTATTGTCAAGTGTGGTACTTTTCCCGAAATTGCACTAAATTATGTATGATGGATGCTATTTAATTGGTCATCCTTTTCTTCTTTTCAGAATTTTCCTTCTCATTCCCTTGTTTTACCTGAATGTTGTCGAAATCTATGGGGATTTATGGAACATCCCCTCCACTGATTGCAATCTGCTCGGTTCTTCGGCGACCTTAAACACGAAACTTAGAGCCACCTATGAAGAAGAGGCCTTGTAAAAGCGGTCTTGTAAAGCCAAATCATCAAATTACGATCGCAAAATATTTTGGAGATACTAATTTACTGAGACTTCGTATGTGAGCAATAATGTTCTCGCAGTACTTACTTGTCTTCGCTTGATCTATTTGGTCAGATTTGCCAATTAGATCAGAAAAATCACACCGACGAACTTGAATTGGATGGTGAGAATGTACTTGCAAAAACCTGTCGGTTATCCACACGACAAACTTGAAATAGCAATCCCTTTGGTAATATTACACATCGTTTGTCGGAAGCTGTGCACGAGGAATCAATCATCTCATATTTGCCAGTCAATGCTGGGGTCTTTCAACACATGCTATTTATCATACAAAAACTAGGGGGAGCCTGCTACAAAAGTTACATTTCTCGGCAATCCAAAGAAAAAAAATGTCATTCCTGCATCTGTTACCGGAAGCTTGGCTATGTTGTGTGCTGCCAGCTTCATTTTACGTTGCCAGTTCCCAAAATGTATGAGACTAAAGTTACAAAGAGGAAACTATTGATGAACCACGAGAGAACCTTGTTCTGTGTGGAGGAGGAGGTGGTGGCAGATGCAGTCATGTTTCTTGCTGCTGTCTTGTTGGTCCTGTGGAGTAAATGCACAATCATGTTTAATTTGGCAAACATTAGCAATAAATGTAGAAACAGAAACACTTTTTTCCCAAAAAAAAAAACCAGACTTACCCAGCAGTCATATACAAACACTTATCATAACCTGCAAGGACAAAAGCAGGTCAGTTAGCATAGCATCCAATCAAGCAAAACAGAAATAAATGCAGGTCAATCTTATTTGGATTGTTGCTGAATATCTACTCCAAACTTATTTATAAGGTAGGCACCTACTTGGATCCTTGTCAACTTTAACTCCAGCTGCTCCAAAACTGCAAGCAATGTCAGTAGCACCATTTTGTTGGTAGTAACAGTTGAATGCATAAGATGCATGAGAAAGTAGAGTATCTGGCTCAAAACAGGGCTGACTTGGCTGAATGGGAGAGCAGTCCACATTCCCAGAACCACATGCCCAATCTAAGGCACTCTGCAAATCAAGTTGAGATGCATTACTAGAGGCAATGCACCATGATGTTCCGTTAAAGCTGGTACCACTAGCATTTGTAGGCACATCTACAACACCTCTTCCAGTAAAATCCAGATTATAGACACTTGTTTGGTCTGGATAAAATAAACCCCAATTCCTCTCAGATGCTAGACCAGGCTTCCTGTTCTCATTAAATAACGAGAAGATGTACACATCTAGTTCCTCTTCAGGCTTTGCAGGAGTACCTGAGTTGTTGATCACATGTCGAATCAAATTTGTATTGTAAGTCTGGGCATTATCAGGAGTTGCTGCTGTCTCCTTGGGTGACCCTTTGGATGGCCACCCTGTCTCAGTAACCATAATCTTAATTGTTCTAAAGTTCAGAGCCATAAGGGCAAAATAGAGTGCATCAATCTGAGCATCAAACATATTTGTGTAAAGCAAACCAGTGTTTGGATCTATCACTTCCGAAGAAGACTTAAATAGAGCATAATCCAAGGACACATTGGTTAGGGAATCTCTATAAGCATAATATGGATAGATATCGATCATAAATGGAGATTGGTTTTCAGCAAGGAATTCCAACAAAGGCTTCAGGAAAGAAGCATGGCTGCTATTGAAAGCCCCTGCAGATGGTGGGAAAGAGCGAGACAACACCCCAAGAGAATGGGTTGTTGAAACTTTAATCTTCTTATGCAGACCAACTTTTTTAAGAGCTGTCAGCACATTTTGCATTGCAGGTACAACCATGGCAGAGGCATTATTGGGGCTTTCTGTAACTTCAGCACCAACTGTTATGTATGTGATCCTTGTGGCGGGGTAGTAAGGAAGGATACTGTTTTTCAACCATGTATCGGCATTGGATTGGAACTGAGAAAACGGCAATAAATCATAATTTGAAATCCCAATCATAAGCTCAATTCCAGTGTGCGCGAAGGCCTTGAGAACCTGGATATTGGAGTCATAAATCCTCAAATATTTGATACTATGCTGCTGAACCAGCTGTACAACCTTATCAGGTGTTGGGAGGTCATCAGCATTTCTTCCATAGCAAACTCCAATAGTGCTTCCTCTGCAAAAAACTATGACAGAAGCTGAAGTAAGTTGCAACATTCCTGTCTAAGATCAACGCATTTTAAGCGAGACAACATCCGGAAGGGAACAATGATTGGGATAGCTTCTCACATATGTTTAAAGAAACTGCAGGGATCAGCTTTATTATACATATTTTGTCATAAATATTAAAACATATCTCCAGTGACAACTGCTTAAGTAGGAAGCAAATGCTTGGATGATTCAAACTGCCTCCAGTGACGAATTGACATGATTTTTTCCTCTTTGAGTCATTTCTAAGATTGCTTTTGCTCGTCAATGTTTGAAATTCGTTTTAAAACAGTTTGTCTTAAGAGATAACTTAAAAGCTGATTAGTCCTTGTTGTAAAACATTTGGTTCAGCCTTAATGACGCGGCTCTTAAGGGCACTAATTTTATTCATCTTTCTCACAGGTAGCTGAAAATGCAACTTGCCTCTCAAATTCCTCTTATGAAGCTAAAAATATAATTTTGAGAAAGTGGTCCAATTCTCTAGTTATGGCACCTTATACAAGGACCGACAGCTTCTGGGGGCTTAAGACATCAACAATCAGGCAAGGGATATTGAAAAGTCATAACAAGACAAAGAACATAATAGGCTTCCATTTCTAGGGCACAGAACATAATCAAACCCAGCTAAACACAAACCTTAATAAGGTCGTTTTATAATAGGATTGGTTCAAGAGAACCAAAATTCTGAACAACAATGGAAGTTATAATTTCAAATACAGATCACTTAGGAAAAAGAAAAATGACAGCATAAAGGTCCGCAATCTTTTATATTGCATTCTAGCTGTCAAACAACTTCAAAATGGACTACCCAACAGAAAAAATTCTAAATTTATAAAAAATACCAGTAATGGAATTCTTCTCTGAAATAGACACCACATAATCTAAAGAGAATAAATGGGCAACACTTTATCAGAGTCAAGTTACAGGAAAACTAAAGCAGGGACGACACAAATTCGATAGATATGACCCCGGAGTTGTGCAAACTTCGAAGTCGCAGAATCATCCAGTGAACTGATTTTCAATCTCTTCAGCGAGCTTAGATTAAATTAAGAAACAGAACTAGAACAGAAAGGCAAAAAGCACAAACAGAGAAATAGAGATGAATAATGATCACCGGAGGTGAAATAAATCTCCGCCCAACCCCACAAAAACATTAATCTTCCTTACAAGCCACAAGAAGTTTCATTCTTCTGACACAACCCCAAAAGTACTCATAAAAACACACAATATAGAAGAAAACCATAAAAAGAGAAGCAAAAGCAAGAGAGACAGAGACAAAGGGAAGATGAAAGACAAAGATAAGAACAAGAGAGAGAGAGACATTACTAACGAGCAATGCAGGAATACTAAAAAATCAAAGATGCATCACAGAGAAAGCAGAAAGATACCCAATAGTCTAAGCAACAGTGAAATGGCAAAGATAAGCTTGAATCTTGTCGCCATTGCTCCACAAATCTCAAATATTTCGGGTGCGTACTGCCCGAATGCGTTGGTCTGCCGAAGCTCTACTCTTGATTCTGTAACTATAACGTTCTTGTTACAGGGAATCTAGAGTAACGTTCCTCTCGTCTCTCTCTCTCTCCAAAAAGCTTCCTCGTGGAGCTCGATAGCCAGACACAAAGAAAGAGATGAAAAGCACCGAGCTTTGCTTGGGTAAAGGCTTTTTCGATGTACGGTCAACTGAATGTTAGTGTCAGAGTGGCACAGAGCTTTGGAGTGGACTCCAGAATTATCATATCACACAGAGAGAGTTAAAAAGGGGTCGTCTCGATTGCGTTAATAATATCCGCATGTCTGTTTCTGTTCAATGATTTTCTTTATTACACCATCTCCTCGAGAGTCCTTTGTGGGTATTTTTGTTTACTCCGCTTTTGCTATTGCTGATTAACTGATGATGACCCACTCGGTAACTTTAGAGAAAGGACTTACCTGTCAATGTATGTGAAGTATCTATTATCATATTTTTCATAGTTATTAGTAATTTAAAAATATTTAGACTGACTACTTAAGATTTAAAATATTTTAATCAGTATTAAATTATTATAAAATTAATTATAATTAAATAATTAAAAAGACTATTCTTGTTTATTAAAAAAGTTTAAATTTAATTAAAATTTATTAAATAAAAATTAATCAGCTTTTTTTATAAAAATTTATTAATTTACAAAAAGTAACTGATCAGTTTTTATCAACAAAAATTGTTAAATTAAATTAAAATAAATTTTTAAAAATTGAATAAAAATTTCCTAATTTAAAATTTTTATTATTATTCTATCGGTTGGATTTTAAAAATCTATTATTACTTACTTTGGTTATAGGGGTAATTATTAAAAAAAGTTCAAATTTTTGCCAAAATTTTAATTATAGTCTGAATTTTAAAATAATAATAATAAAATGTCCAACTTTTCTTTTTTTTTTTTAATTCTAACTCAAACTTAAAAAGTGGCAATAAATTGCTCAAATTTTTAATTTCTTCAATTCTAACCCGATACTATCTGTTGTTCTCTCGATGCCCTCAATCATTTATTTTTTGTTTGTTTTTCTAACGCCTCAAGCTACTCTCGCATTACATTATACTATATCAATAAGCTCTTCATTTTTAGTTTGTTCTCCCGATGCTTTTATTGTGAAGGTATCAAGACTGCATGATTTGAAAATCTAAGGATGATGGTGTCAATAAAATAAACCGAAAACGAAGGAAAAAAACTGAAATCAAAATGTAAGATCATCTGGGCTACGTAATCTGATTTAGGTTATTTTTTAACGACAACGTTGTTTTAATTATGTGATTAAATGACGTCATTTCATTAATCTTTATTTGTTATATTAATTGTAACTGACGTATATTAATAGTTAAAGTTTCCGAAACACGTGGTAAGTCATGTCAACAAACTTAATGGAAATATTAATATCGGGTTATAATTAAAAAAATTGAAAATTTGAACAATTTGTTGCTACTTTTGAAATTTGGGCTAAAATTAAACAAAATTAAAATTTTAGACATTTTATTGCAACTTTTTAAATTCGGGTTATAATTTAAAAATAAAGAAAGTTATAATTTTTTTATAATTATCCCTTTATTATATTCACGATATAAATGTTTAGACAAACGACGCTAATTAATACTCAAATTGCCATCTTCATGCCTCCATTAAAGAACGACTTCTTTACATACTCTTCAAGCCAAGCGTTGAAGAATCAAATTTAATTTCAACTTAAATTAATAAATTAAATTTAAATTAGTCAAATATTAAATTAAATAAACTCAATTTAAACCAATATAACAAATTAATTCCTTTTTAGTATTTGAATTGTATTTGTAAAATTTGATTCTTCATTGTTCTAATGAAAAGTATGTTATTCTTTTAATACTCAAATTGGATTGAGATTATCTTTTATATTCAAAGTTGAGATTATCTTATTTTGTTTGTTTCTTTGACTTACATTAAGAAGTTTCATATACTTTCTCCTTACCTTTCTTCAAACAGTTTCGCATTCCACTATTTTTCTTGCCTTTGTGCTAATTTTAATGAATACTGACATTCAGAGATCTATCACAACATTTGCAAGCACTATAACACTGGGAAGGTCATTCACATTTTGCTTCCAAAGTTCTATTTGTGGTCAACCTTGCAAGTCACTTGTGAAGTGAAATAACTCATTTTCTTTAAACATGTTTTGCACTCCTTACCTTTCTTCAAACAGTTTCGCATTCCACTATTTTTCTTGCCTTTGTGCTAATTTGAATGAATGGTGACATTCAGAGATCTATCACGACATTTACAAGCACTATAACACTAGGAAGGTCCTTCACATTTTGCTTCCAGAGATCTATTTATGGTCAACCTTGCAAGTCACTTGTGAAGTGAAATAATTCATTTTCTTTAAACATGTTTTGCACACTTTATATTAACGATGTGAATTTTCTCCCATACTCCAACAATCATATATCTAATTTAAACTTCTTTAAATCTTCCTTTATCATAAAATATTGGTAGGAGGAGTCAATCCATTAACTTCTTTATTTTATCTTAAATATCGATAGAAGGTCTACCCACATTAATATTTTGTATGATTTACGTAAATTACAATATGAACTAAAGTCATTATGCCACAAAACATGGAGACCAAATTGAGACAATGGTCCTTCCATCCTTGACCTACTTTTTGGAAGAGCATTTTGGCATATAAGTCTTATATTAAACACTTCTCAAATTTTAAAAATTTTGTTTAGAGAATTGAACATAGATTTTAATATTAATTTAATTTAAATTCTTTATCTAACGTTTGAATTTAATTAATTAGTTATTAGTTACTTATAATACATATCTACTTAAGATTTAGTTAATTTTAAAAAAAATTAACTCCTTAGTCTTACCTATATTCTAGTTTATTAGCACAATCAATGGTTAATGCTATAGTTACATTAGTCAGTAGAGGACTTAACCCATCTCATGTAAATTATCTTATTGGCATTAAGGTTGTTCCAAAATTCAAATTTCACAAAGAAACTAAAAGAAAAAATTTCTCATGTTATAGTCAAAATAATCAGTTTTCAAAAGGGAAAATAACCACTAAACCAAAGTGGTCGAGTCGGCCGTGTTGGGCCCGGACCCAGTCCAAAGGATCCATGGGCCGATCGGTCCATTCTTCAAAGGACAGGCTCCCA
>JAOSBK010000008.1:3143830-3166797 GCA_027568895.1 Erythroxylum shatona
TTCTCCGGAAAGATCTGTGGATACCGTTAGAGGCCGGACGATTGAACGGCTCGTGGATTTGACGATTTCGGAGAAGCAAGATATTGTATCGGGAAATCAAGAAAAAGGTTAGATTAACTTTGTTAATTTCTTGTTTTATATTTCGATTTTAATTCTGTTAAAGTTGATTGTGTGGAAAATTTTTTGAATTCATTCCGCTGCGCTTAGATTTGATCTTGCGTCTATTTTCCAACATCCATAACCTAAGTTAACAACAATTTGAATCAATGTACAATAAACCTAGCACGTTTGCATACCTTTGGCCTCCTTGTTGAAATTATCTTTTCGCACTCTCAAACTTAGCATGACTTTGTTATGCCTTTAATTTTCTATTATAACATTTAAATCTTGCATCTCGTCGACAATTTTTGTCAATATACACTATTACATGCCAACGCTTACCTACTTACTCTCAAGCCATCATCAACAACGCTCATTTTATTCACTCACTCATAGATCTTTGTCTTATTTCGTCAATTTCAGTGCTAGTATCAACCAAAACTTACTAAAACTTGCACGAGTTGACAAATTTAAGGGTCTAACACTAAGGATAATGAATCGTAAGCTAGACTCGCATTTTTGTAGACTTTTAGTCATTTAGTTCTCATGTCATAGCCTATATCCTCATCATCATCAGTCCGAAATCTTGCAATGAAGCGGAGCCTGCGGAAGTCTGATACGCAGCCTTACTCTTACATAATAGAGAGACTGTTTCCGGTAGATCTACATGCAAATAAGACAATAAAAGAATGAAGCAAGTTACAGAAAAAAGTAAAAATTAACATGGAAGATTTCTATGTAACTAAAATTAAAATAAAAACATAAATAAATGAAAATACCAGTAATCGGGAAAAAATATGATGGAATCTAGATCTACGAGTACCTGATAAGCTATAGAGTCCAATCCTTCTTGTCTCGAAATAAGTAGGGAGACATTCCTCAAAGACCCTGACGGAATGACATCCTACTATCTCCCCACATCTATCATGTGAAGCCAAGTTTAAGGCTCGTAAGCCTTGTCCAATATTTACCCTTAGAAAAGGGAGAGAGGGCGTTGGGTATGACTTCCTCTGTGCTAATCCATGCATTGTGATCACCTATTAATCGCTATACTGGTTTGTCTAATTATAGAGGTTAATCCTTTACCTTTATCCGATCACATCAAACTTTTCTATTATTCGCGACTATCTCATTTAAGGCCAACCTCATGTCATAAGCTACATAATAATAATAATAATTGCAATAAATATTTTTGAATAAATATTAAAAATCATTAAGTATATATAATAATAATATATACATTGAACAGATTATTAAAGATACATAATTTATAAATTATATACAAGATTCGAATTTAAGTAAAAAAAATTCAAACGAATAAATGTGAAGTATAATTAAATAAATTTTTAAGTGGCTCGTAATTTCATAATTCAAGATCTCAACTTTTCGGAAAAGAGAATGCCATCAAGATAACTAATGAAACACTGAAGAAAATTCCAGAATTTATGCGTTAAAAAATGAGTGGCGATCCTGTGGGTATCTGAGAGAAAAGGTTGGCTGTTCAAGTGGATAAGAACCATCTAAAAATTGACGTTGAGAAACAGCTAAATGGCCTACCTTACCTACGAACCATGTGGTGGCAGTTTCATGGCCCATCACTACCCTTATCTGCTACTACCACCCCTTCTCCTTCCTACTCCACTTTCTTATCCTCTTACACGACTTAATCCTTCTAAACATAACATCCTCATCATTTTCAGCAACCTCATCATGTTCTTTAACATATTAATAAATTCTATTAATTATTTAAATACTAAGATAGCCTATTATAGAGATATAAATTTGTTTATATGTAGACTTAAAAAGGTCAAATATGCACAAAAGTGAGTAGTGGAATTCTTGTCTTGTCATGTCATGCTATTAGATGAGAAACGTTGACATGGAGACAAGATGGAATTTAACCATATGCTATTGCTAAAGTAAAGCACGCAAGGATTGGCGTAAAATGGTCCACGTCCACCAAAACATTGTTCTCATAACTTATCAATAAGATTACAGATTCTATCTTAGCTAAAACTTCAACACTATTACAAGTGTGTGAATGCCAAGAAACATTAGAACATGTAAAACATGTCGTTGCTTTACGAGGCAAAGGGTGTTGGAAGACAGTGACTGCTAGGTTTCTCTTCCCCATAACAGAGGATGGTGACTCAGCTAGATTGGGATGCTCTCAACATTTTAGGTCTTATCCTCTTTGCTTTCTAGTAACGTGAGAAAGCTATTAAATATAGGTGGCTAGGAAAATGATGATGTGACCAATAACTGGATAAAGAAATGCTGAGAAAGCGACATTTATTGAACAAAACCTGACAATTTGTATTAACCTTTCCTGCTATAAAGCGTTGCTCCTACAGGAATGTGTAATTTGCATTGCATATGTATCTGCTTCCTCCAACAAGAACACAAACTTTTCCAACTATCAAGAAAAAGGTCATTTTATTCCTAATATTCCTCTTTTTCATCCACTTTCTCTTCTTGCAATGGGGAAGATGAGTAGCGTCTCTGCAGGTGATGAGTTTTTGATCTTGGATGTTAGTAAGAAGATAATAAGTGCTTCAGGATCTCAGGAGAACAAATGGGTAGCACTAGAAGGTGGTGGGAGTGATGCTTATGAGTCTACATCTATTGAATCCTCATCTGCATCTTCATGTTCGTCAGATTTAGTTGAAGATGCATCATCTCCAACCTCTTCCTCCTCGTCATCATCCTCAACGTATGCAAATGGGCCTCTCTATGATTTGTCCAAGCTCATGAGCCAACTCCCTGCAAAGTAACTGACGTTCTGGCTCTTACTTTCTGTTGATATAAACTGAATCAAGAGCTTGTTAAGAATGTGGACTAACAAATTTGTGTTGCGTGATATCCAGGAGAGGTCTTTCCAAGTTTTATCAAGGGAAGTCACAGTCTTACACATCTCTGGCAAGTGTGAAGAGCGTTGAAGATCTTGCGAAGAAAGTGATCTTTCATACGCCCAAAATGAAGTCTTGTAAAAGCTATGCCGGTGGTTGGGATGGACACAATAAGTCATTTAGCCCCAGACCTGCCATAACCAAAAGAGCTTCAAGAGGGTCTTTTTTATATTCTTCTTTAGGAGGTAATTCCTAAGCATTTGCTAGGTTTAATGCTGTAATTTGTGAAGTAGTCTAATTAGAGACACAGCCTATAGAAAACATATCCAGCGAGTACTGAACTCTCATATCAAAACTCGGTGTTAGTAATGTAATTAAGATGACAGAAATCTTCCTAAAGTATAGTGAATGAAAAAACAACGTACAATAGGTTTTTTTTTTTCAGTTTTTCCAACTTGGTGCTGTCCCTTCCCTACGGATTTTTGTACACATCCCTTCTTTTATAGAATAAACTTGAGTACCATCTTCATTTCACAACCTCATGGTCATTCTTAACAGTATAAAATCCAAATCCATATGAATATAGCGACTTATCAGAAAGTTCTCTAAGTCCCAATTACTCTTTGAGGAAAGTATCGATTGCACTAGAAGTGAAGTAACGGAGCTGGGCAATGAAAGGTGTGTTGGAGATGAAATCTGATCAACGACTGTGATTACTTGCACTAAAAAACCATGCTCCACAAGAACCAAGTATTTGCTCCAAGAACTCACGTTCTGGAGAAGAAGATGGATATCGTGCAACTATTGCAATGTCAAAAAGGTCAATCCCGTTGAGATCTTGAGAATTTAAATGATAAGAAAAATAAAAACACAGAAGAAAGTATTATGGAAGAAAGTTGCAAATTGTTACACACTTTTATTTAAAGTGTTTTATGATATGTAAATTCAGAGTCAAGTACTCATTGCACACAAGCTAATCGCTTCACGGGGGTTTTGAGAAGGGTTGTATTGTATACTACTTTTTCTTGTAATAGGTTATTTTTGTGATTTGAAGATTTAATTTTATTTTTAAAAATAACTTTATGCTCCTAATTTTCACGTTCGTGTATGTCATCGATAAAAATAACTTATAAAGATTGATAATTTTTTAAATAAAATTTTTTCATAATTAATAAATAAAGATAAAAAAACATCCACCTAATATAAAATAGATATCTTTTTTTATTATTTGTTGAGTTCAATCTGTTTTTATCACCACGAAATTAACGAAAACGAGTTTAACGGTAAGATATTATAAATGTAAAGTTTACCTAAAAAAGTTAAAATAAGAAATTTTTTTTAAAAACTTCAAATTAAATTTCTTAAAAAATTATATTTTAACATCAACTGAATTCATTTTTTAAAAAAAACATACTTTTAAATTTTAGTACCAAACACTAATCTTTTTTTTAAATAACTTTTACAGTTAAAAAGGTACTTATAATAATGTTTATTTTTCCGAATGACATTCAGCTTTTTTTTCAGTATGACATCGAAAGGTCTAGGGCCGAACGTGATGGAAAATACTTCCAAAACTGTGATAGGAAATTAGAGCTACCATTAACTTATTCTACTTTAGCAGAATCACTGAACCTTTTCACCTACCCTTCTAAAAAGGCTCCACCTCTTTTTCCGTTTCTATCATTTGAAGAACTTCATGCTATATTTTACTGGTATGGGTGGGTAAACATTTCTGCAGATGACAGCTTGACAAATTTGAGAACAGATGCAAGTGGTGGGCACTGGCAGGGCTTCTCTACTAAATTCACAAGATCAAGGAATTGACCTCAGGATACTATGAAAAGCACGTGTAGTTGCAGAGAAAGCTTTTCTATTACCAACTCAGTAACCTATGCTAATGACCCGTCATTACTCGGCAAATTTAAGTTTCTATTGAATTAAAATTTATAAAAGCATTGCATACAATTTATAAATGCAAGTGCGTAAAGCAACGTAACTAATGTGGTCATATCTTGTAAACAGGTACAATGCCAAGAAGGAAAAAACATTTTCTCATGACCACTGCTGTTGCTTCACATAGCAACAGTCTACTTGTTTCCTCTGCTGAACCAACAACCTGTAAACAAAGTTATGAAATTGCTTTCTGGTTAAATTAATAACAAATGCACTAGTTTGCTCTTTCCACCCAATCATAGATATTACTTCAGTTTGTGGCTTTCCACGCTAACTTGTACGTCTAATCATTATTATAATCGCATCTGATCATTACTCGGCATACCTGACAATTGGAGTAAAACTTGGTGAAGTTTTCGGATAAGTTATACAGGTATTCGCACAGCACATTAGGAAGAAGATTGTTGCATGCCTCCTCAACAGTCTGCAAAGTTAGGACAAATATATCCATTATCAGAAAAACAGGCCAACATAAAGAAGCAAAGTAAGGGAAACTTGGCTCGCATACCTCAGCAAACTGTAGCAAATGAAGCCCTAGTGCACGCTCATCAGGGTGACTCAACACTAATTCGCCAGTCTATAAATGGAATTAGAACATAAAAAGAGGGAAAAGAATCAATGACTTTTAAAATAGTAACTTCTGGAGAGTTATTCAAACGGAGATTACTAGAGATAAGACATGTCTCAAGCATTCAAAAGTTTCAAGACCTTAGTGAAGTTTTTTCCAACACCAAAAAATGGAGGCTATTATGACTAGCAGTTGGATCGGTCAACTGTATTAAGTATTACATACTACAAACACTAGTGTAGGTCCGAGTGTGTTAAAATATACCGAGTTTAACAAGCAACCATAAAGTTTTCAAGAAAATGAATAATGCAGGCACAGTCTTAAGTGACAGATGTGGCTTCAGAGTCTATGAGAACTCACTTTCTTCAAGTCATCAACGTCCTTGCCAGATTTCCTGATGATTGAACAGATCCTAGCATGCGCATATAGTAAATAGACTGCAGTATTTCCCTGTTAACATATTTTTGAAGGTATCACATATGCATGGTCAGAGCAATATGGCAATAACTATAAGAAAAAGGAATAAAAGACAATAGAAGATGGGGAATAGAACAAAAAAGGTTATATGGAAGGCCAAAAGGAATACAAGAATCATATTCTCACACAAAAATTTTGGCTTCATAGTTTTTTGTGAGGATAACACTTTAAAAGTTGGAAAATGAAACATACCTTATCATTAAGCATCTGGTCAAAATTAAACGTGTAGTTGGTCAATCTGTTGTTCTTCAAGTCAGCATACCTGGAACGGAATTGATTATACACTATCAGACCAACTTTGACAAAATATTTTCTCCCAACTGTCAGATTAGGAAATTTCATGCAAGTCAGGGATGTTTATGCATAGAAGTTGGGATACAAGATTTGTTTGGTGATTGTTAACTTTCTAGACCAAGTAATTAAGTGATAACAAGTTATCAAGTGTTCAAAATATAATAATTTGTTTATCCAAAAAGAAGGCACAATCCAAGTTACAGGTCTTCAATTTGACCAATAAAGTTACGATGGTCATGTATATTTAACTGCAACTACTTCAAGCAGCTTTTTTTATGAGCAACGGCTTAAAAAATATGTTAATCACCAACAAATTTCATGTTTTCCTGAGAAGTCATAGAATATTAAAACTGTTCCATGAACAAGAACACCGAAAGTGTTTTCCAAAGAAATTTTCTTTTAATATTGTCTGTTTCACATCTTTTATCCTCCTGGCACTGGATCCAATAACCTAAATTCTCATTTTCTTCAAAACCATTGCCCATAAGTAACCATTACCAGATAAATTAAACTCTTGTATGTTCATAGCTAGCCATGAGCAAGGTTGTATGATAAAAAAGTGCCCAAGAATAACACAGAAAAATTACTTGACGGCACCATAACCAACTGCCTCTGCAGTTTGCTCAAGCTCCTCTTCAGTCCACTCTGCAGCCTTACCTGCTCAAAACACAAGGAATTACTTCAGAATCTGTAATATTGGCAGGCTCTTCCAAAGCCATACAAGTACAAAAGAGAGATAAGCTTCTGCCCACTTATTTATGAAGATATAAGCACGAGTAAAACAGGTAAGGTGACTTTGGCAGTTAACATACCACGCTCAATAAGAGCTGCTTTACTACGATTCTTGGCTTCATCAAGTAAATCAACCAATCGAACTACTTCAGTGGCACGAGTTCTGAAGCGCTTTCCATCCTCTCCAAGTACAAGGCCAAAACCGACATGACTAACTTTTGGATAAATGGTGCTATTATCAGATGGTAGCCAACCAGCAAGTCTTGCAGCCTGAATAAGAATAACAAGGAAAATCAAACCTTCCAACAGCAAGTAAGAAATAACCTCCCAAGAATCAGAGCCAAGATAAGCACAAAAGAACCAATATGTGTGAAGAAAGCTGTAAAAACAATATGATGAGTAACACATTTTCAACGATAATGAAAGAGTATTCAAAATAATTTAAGACAATCAAAGAACAGATGCATACTTTGAAGAACATATCAAAATGCTGCTGCTGGCCAACATCAGTTACGTATATAATCCACTCAGCTTTCTCTTCATTAAGTCGATACCTTAAATTGCAAATAACAACAAAAGTATAAATTATAAAACTTGAACCATACGTCCAAATGCAGAAACCAAATATTATCATCAAATCAATTCTTACAAAACTCACATGTATATGTCAACAGCCTCATGCTACAAATAGATGGTGCTAATTGGAATATACTTCAGCACACTATTTTCTTAAATGGAAAAAAGATGAGAACAATCTCCATGTAAAAATAAGTTCTTAACACATTCACCAGGAAACTAGATGACTAACCAAAAAGAAAGTGTTTTTTCATGCTTATGCCACTGCCATGTTCACTACTTGAAAACCCTAACTTAGGATAATAGACTCAACTTACGTTACCAAGCCTAATGATCCTTACTTATTCAATGCAGAAATTGTTATCAATATCATAATGCCACAAATCCAATACTCTAAAACAAAGACAACTTTGAAACTTTTACGAATGATTGCAAAAATTACATAGCTATGAAAGCAGGGTCAAAATGAACAATTTCTAGCCAGAAAGAACTATTAGCTACAGATTGTATTCAAAATCAATAAAAACACTAACCAAAGTGCAGTGAGATCAGTTGAAGCGTAGTTGTATCCTCCATCACTCTTCACAACAATAAGAGGTATATTAAATCCTTCTAGATGGATAACTTGAGCACCTTCACTTTCTTCCACTAATCCTTTATTTCGTAATGCACCAATGACCTCAGGAATGAATGGGTTGTAAAAGCTTTCTCCCTAGTATCCACAGTTCAATAATGATTAGCAGTCCATTTCTGGTGATACCACTTAACATTGTGCAAATAACGTGGTTGTAGTCTAGACAGACAATAATTTAGCATTTTTTTTCATGCAATTTTCAATCTTTAAAAGCCAAAAGTGCAAAAAAAATAAACAAATTTTGGGCAAGTTCATTCATTATTTACCTCAAAGAATGCTCACCTATAGACTTTTGCACAAATTTACAGAAACAAGCAGAAATTTGCAACAGGCATTTTGGGCAGAGATTTGCAACAGGCAAACAACACCACAAATAAACACAATCTTTATATTTATGCCTACATATGAAGTGGGAATGCCACATTGTTTTAAGGATGAGATAGTTTGAAAAGCAGCAAGGGAGACGGGGTTGAGTGCACAATTCAGTCAAACCTCCTATTGGAACAATTGGGTGCTGAGCATAATAATACTATGTAATGATGATTCCTCTAGAAAAGCTTGAGATCTACCTTCTCCTCCAAATGAACTCCAAGACGTTGATAGACCCTATCAAACTCCTTCCTGCTAAGTTCACATATCTGTTCCCAGGCCTGGTGGTACTTGGCTTCTCCACCCTGATCCCAATAAACATTCCAACACAAAAGGTAGTGTATAAAAAGGTGGCATCATCTGCATTCTTAGGAGACATCAACCTCATAATACCTGGAGTCGAACCACAGCTCTTTGTGCCCTATCCTTAAATTCTGCATCTGTGTCAAACCTCTGTTTTGATGCCTTGTAAAATGCCTGTACAAGACATCAATAACATTAAAAAGAACTAAACTACTAATAGTTCTATAATCAATTTTCAGACAACTGCAGCATTAAGTGACTATATAACACTAAGTACAACAACAACAACACCTAGTAGGAATACTGATACGCGGGGTCTGGGGACCATATAACAATAAGTACGTTTAGATGAAACAGAATCATACAGCTTCCTCCGTTAAATTTAATATAACTATCGAAGTTAATCAAAAAGATGCAGAACTAAGACTTTGACACAAAATAAAATGATTAACTAAAAGACAACATCAAAAAAATCCTAAGCATTTCCATTTTTTGTCCAAATACTTATTCTAGATTTCCATTTTTAAGCTGTAATTCAAAAAGGTTGGATATTTTACTTTGACTATTTGATTTGAATACCAAAATTATTAATCACATATCACCTGTAGATCTCCAATCGCTGATTCATTGACATCTTCAAAATTTGGGAACTTCTCGAAGAGGAACTCAATCAACATACCAAACTACAAAACAAAGAATAAATATTTAAACCACAATTTCCAGATAGTAAGTGAAAAATACTGTAGGTTTCACAAGCCATCATATCCTTCAGAGACATGGAGACCTAACTAGCTTATCCCGGCGTAGCTGATGTGAGTACCAGAATGGAGGGGAAGGCATGGCTGTCTTAAGGTTATGCATTCAATTCTGATCATTTTGTTTTATTATGAAGCAAACAAGTATGAGCTTCCTACAGATTATGATTATTAATTTTGGGAATGTAATATTCATATGTGATTGACATGTGACCTATAAGTTTTTATGTTACAAGAAAAGTTAGGTAATAACTCCTGTCTAAATGAAATTTTGCAAATTATCCATATTGTTTCAGTTGATAATAAGAATTGCAAATGCACCTCAAATTTTGGCTTATAAAATCATTCTTAAGGTCATACTAGAATGCAATGCTGTTCAACTCACATGAAGCTAAAGTGACGAGCATTAAGCTACATTTAAGTAACTAACTAAACTTTACCAAACAGTTGAAACCCATATAAGCAGGGTATAGATGTAAATCTTTTAATTCACCTTATCCCAAAGAGAAAATAACTAGATTAATCATCAAATAAGTGTGAATGAGACTTTCAACTCCATTGCACATTAACAGAAACCAGACTAACCTGTGTACCCCAGTCACCAACATGGTTCCGTCGAAGAACTTCAACCTTTGAAAACTCAAGCATGCGAGCAAGTGTATCACCTATAATCGTAGACCTTAAATGGCCCACATGCATTTCTTTTGCTATATTTGGCGAGGAAAAGTCAACAACAGCCCTTTTGAGTGAAAGCCTTGGAGCCAAAGAATCAATACCATCAATTAGCATTTTTTGAATATTCTGCAGTCACAGAAATCAAAATTAAGACAATATGAACAGAACATATCAAAATTGTGAAAATGAAAGTGGAATTTGCGAGAATAAAACAATAAAAGAACCAAAACAAAGATCAAAAAATGAACAAGAACCTCAGCTATCCATTTAGTTGATAACACAACATTGATGAATCCAGGTCCTGCTACTGAGCAGGACTCTATCATATTGGATGGGGGAAGATTTTCTTTTATGGCCTGCAATAATTTTAGATAGTAAAACTTTTAAAATTTTTCAAACAATTAGCAAATTCAAGGCAAGAAGAAGCATAATGGCACATGAGTTCTGCCGTTATAGAAAACCATACCTCTCCAACAGCTGGAGGCCCCCGGAAAGTTTTGTTTGGCTTAGCTTTAATTTTAGACCAAAGGCCCATGGCATTATTACTAAAACAAAGAAATTGTCATCAGAAGCAGTTCAAATCAGACACATTGCAGCGCTATTGCAACTCAAACTCCAAATGAACTTCGGGAGTACAAACACATATATTTAGCCAACTTCATGCATACCACTGGTAGTCGCCAAAGTTGCCAGAGCATGCAGCAATCAAAGGCTCAACATTCTCGTCAGGGACTGTTGCTCTAAGCGAAACTTCAAACAGTTTCCCCAATTGTCGTTTCAAATTACCTCCGCAATCCTCATCCTGTGCCACAATTCTTCCACCATCAGTACTCAAAAACAGCACAACCCCAAATGAACATGCAAATGCCATTAATAGTAAAAAGCTACATACATTTGCCATGGTAGTTATGGATTGAGTCTTTGTGGACAATGCAAGCCTTCTAGAAGTTGCCCTCAGAAAAACTGTCTAGTGTTAGAATAGTAATAAGGAAAAATCAGCATCGGGAATACTCGAGCAACAAACGAACTAAAGAATTAAAATCCCCAGGCAGAAGTATAAAGCAAATGAAGAAAAACTCGGTAAGAACAGAACAGCGAAAACAACAGTGAGGAATTCAAAAGCAGAATAGAGAGGAAAGTGAACTAACCAGAAGCAGTTAGTGTGCAATGATTGAAAGAAAGCAAGGGAGAGGAAAACGTCGGCGACGAGAGGAGGGTTCCAAACATAACTCTTTATTTTATGGCTTTTGCACTGTAATAAATAATAATAGCTTAGGAAACCCTTCCCCTTGACACCCGCCGTCTTCTGTTGATCTGTTCTCCACTTTTAACATTAGTGCTTCTCTGCCAATGACTTCCTGACAAGTGTTGCGAATCTGGGCTCAATGGCTTTCACACGCAACCGCGAATATTAATTAAAAGTACAATTAATTTTTACAAAATATTAAGAGCTTGTTTCCTTTTTTCATTTATTTTAATTTTACAAAAAAAATTTTTGATTTTTTTTGAAGATTTGGTTCCTTCGATTTTCAAAAATTAAAAAAATCATTAAAAGTTTTTTTATTTTTTATTTGTATTGTTTAATATATTAAAATAATTTATCTTTGAGAATTATTTAATGTATAATTATAATTAGTGATAAAAATATGATTAATAGTTAATATTAGTTGTTTAATATTAATTATTTCAAGTGTAAAATGACTTATGAGGATATAATTTAAAAAATTAGAAAGACAAAAATATTATATCTTATCATTTATTTAAATATTCTCATAAAAAATTATATTTTAAATATTTAGTTTTACAAAAATTAAATTGATAATTCTAATGAAAGTCATAAAATATATAATAATAATAATAATGATGATGAATAAATAAATTATTATTATTACTACTATTACTACTACTATTTTCTTCTCCATATTAATCAAGTTAAGGTTCATTTCATTAGTATATAATAAAAAATGACACCTTAAAAAGCTTGTAATAACTTTTGGGCACAACCATCTTTTTATTGCTTAATTTTTTAGTCGTTAAAGCAAAATGCTAATTAGAGGAGCATTTTCAAAAAAACAATAATTTATGTTCAATCTGTCAACTCAATCAATTGATTACTAAACAAGATTTTAAACAATATGATATAATCAAACAACCAAATAACTCTCAATCTGCCAAAAAGTAGCTAGCTATTTACCCATAAACTTATCCAAACTTGCAGGAGGAAGCTCCCAAAACGTCAAACCTGCTCTTGTGATGTTACCCCCTTTCTTTTATTTACCAATCTTAACAGCTAAAATGTAAATGATATCTGAAACTTGTTGGGAAAAATCTTCATGTACGAGGTATAACGACTCGAAGTTGAGAAGAGTAATCTATCATCTATTATTGTAGAACAGCACTCACACCCAGACCTCACATTAATCATAAATTCTGTGTAGTTTTTTATAGTAACTCAACAAGGTTCCAAGAGATTTGAGTTTTGATAACTAAGTTCAAGTTTACAAGTTTTATTCTATCTGATTCGATTATACTTTTTAAATGTCATAAGCAAAACCATCGTCTAGTTCATTTGACAAATCTTAATAACAAGCTATCCGATGCTGACAAGATATTCTCTAATCTTTCAATGATCTCACTAAAATACAAATGGAAAGCCTGCGAAATTACTATATTCCATACGAATTGCTACTGGCATCACTCTTACCGTCTCTGTGCAAGTAACTTCGCTCCAGTTCTCTGCCAAAATCTGCAGACCTATCTAGTTTACCAATGACTGCGTTCTTGAAACTTATGACTTCTTGAACCTGTGAGCACGACCTCTGCATCCTAACCCCACTCAAACTGTTTCTTGATTCCATCAACTCGTTAAGGGACGACCTTTTCTTTGGTCCCGTTTCAGGCCTTTGCTTTGGGGCACTATAGGACCTCAGTTTGGCCCTGAAGGATTGTGTATTGGCCATGTAATTTGGGAAATTTCCATACTGCCTAAAGAATTTATCAGCAGACGCGACACTTGCAGGCGTAATAGAAGCGTTACACCCTTCTGAATTGGCAAAGCGAGGAGTGCTTTGTGCTGTTGAGAATCTACATTCATCACCAGTTAACCCCCACTCCGAGTCCTGCAAACTTCTTGTATTAGGAATGGACAATCGAGGCGGATATCTTGTGGGGAATGGAGAGGAGATGGTTTTGTAATAAGGGTCGTCGCCAAAATCTGAACCTGAGGCATTTGTCCTTCGAGATCGAGATTTGGGTCTGCAGCCAGTGTCAACCTCAACAATCTTCGGACTTTCATCTGCGGGGTTAATTACTAACTGTTCCAGTGAAGATGACAACCTCCGGCTGTGAATTGAAGCAGTGTGTTCACTTCTTGTTTCCTCAAATTTCTCCTGCAATATTAGTCAGAGTAAGTGAATAACTGTGCATAACGTAAATGCCAGACAGATGTGGACTATGTTGAAGTAAAAAGATAATGAAATTTGGGTGACTATACCATAGATTTTCGTGCTTGAATTTCGAACTGATGTTCACTTTTAATGTTGTTACGTGCTCTGAGTGATCTTACGGTGGCTTGTGCTCTAATAAGAGCCTGCATACTGCGAAGAGTTGCTGTCGCTTGTTTTCGCACCAAATAGCCTCGAACATGCGCTTGCAATTTTACCAATCCTCTTAATGCTCGCAGTGCTTTTCTAGCCTGTTTAAAATCGAGTAACAAGTAAAATTCTGTACCCACTCCACATAAGAAGAAGAAACAATAGGAGCAATGTCTCTAGCAGCTGCCAAAACAGCTCCATTTGGTTTCCAGTCACAAACTAATGCAACCCAAAGCCAAGAAGTTCTTGAACTTGACAAAATCAGCGGACAAAGGGGTAATTTGGAAGTGAAACAAAAATTGCTGCATTCAAAGTTCCAAACCGCTTACAGTGTTCGGAAATTAAAAAAAAAAAACAATATCCAGAAACCAAACTCACCAAATAACCTCTAAAAACTGTCTGAACCTTGACAGCTGCCCACCTCTCTCGCCCACCATCAAACATGGTGTCTCTTCCATTACTAGTCAGCCTCACCACCGCCACCGCCGCCCGAGCTGCAGTAACCGCCGCATCAGCTGCCGCAGCAGTCGCCGCCGCCACTGCAATGGCGTGTCTCTGCTCTTTTTCTGTGACACCGTAGTATGATTTTAACCATGCAGCTTCTGCTGCAGATATATTTGGTGGTATGGTTGAAGGATTGTAACATAACTCACTAGAACTGTGGGGTTTGTTGTCTCTCCGCTCATTGTTGTCTTTGCTACTGCTATTCTTTGTCCAAAACAAGCTCTTTAGCCATCTTGTAGCTCTGCCCATTGGTTGGTTCTACAGGATCCGTACTACTGTAGAGTGAGTATCCAAGAGGAACCAATTTAAAATGTTAGCAGAGGGCAAGGGTCTAAAACTGAAACCAAGGGTCTAAAACTGAAACCAAAGTCTAATACAAAAGCCACTTAGATTGTTAAAAAAAGTCGCTTTTTACGTTGGTGTAAGGCAACAGCAGAGTTGGTAAGAGAAAATTTTACAGAGTAAAAGGAATGAAAAGATAAAAAGAGGTGGTGAAAATCCTGTCGAGGCCTTGTGAAAGCTGCATTACATGACAAAATCACGTCGCTGGCTAAGAACTTGGTTAAGTTTCTGATTATGCACTTATGATCAAACAATAATAAGAATATGGTGAAAACAATAGGAGGGGGTGAGAGACAAGTGTAAAAGTAAATACCAGATAGAATCAGATTCTGAAAGGAAAAATAAAAGTGTTGAAAAAGAAGAAACAAAGTTCAAAAAGAGAGAGAGGCAAAAGATGAAACGCTCAAATTTGCCCTTATTCAGTGAGGAACTGAGGGACGTTATTTCCATGAAACGAAAAGAACAATCAAAATAGTGTTTTATCCCTTTCTCGGTCTCTCCTCTCTGGTCATTTCCTGTTTCTCATTACTTTATGGAGTGAAGTGTCCTTAAAGAGAAAGATACCTCAAGCTGCTCAGTCTCTGACAAGCTCGTGAAGCCTTGCAATTTCTATACGTAAAACATGTTCTTCCTTGTAATAAGAACAAGAAATAAAAATGATGGGCTTTTTTTGTTCTTCGGAAAGAATGTGAAACACGGATCTCAACTTCAATAATGCAGTGTGCTTTCCACGAGAATAATGTTTTCTTACTCGGAGCTAAAAGTTGGAACGAGAAAAGAACAGTCTTGAAATCTCTATGTACTTAGTGGTATAGTTTAGAACATACAATGATGATCATGGAATCATATTCTTTTGTCTTCATTTTTTCACTCTCTACTCCATTTTACCGTCTCCGGCTCTCCACCAACAATAAGAAAGCACTGTGTCGCCAAAAGGGCTTAAGAAGCTTGATCATGGAATGACTGCAAAATTTACTCGTGTAACAACAGTTGCGGTGTTCTCTACTTTTTAACTTTGATGATAATCAAATCATATACTCACTGTGAATTTTCCAGGAAAGCACAGCAAGTGAAAGGAGCTTTCTTTTTTCTGAGAATCTCTGTTCTTCCATTAAAGATATTCCTACCCAACCTAATTCAGTTTTGCCCCCATATGACAATAGCTAAAAGAGACCTGCACACACTGCTGCAACTTTTTCTTCCCTCTTTCCAGGGCCAGAAAAGATCTGATGGTTGTTTAATTTATTCCTTCAAGAAAAAGATGCAAACTGGTGACCTTTTTCTTTCCTCTCCAAACTTGGAATTCGTTTCATTTAGTTCTGCTGCTCCAATTATTCTCTATTGAATCTGTACATTTAAGTTGCATCTCCTGTCAATTTTTCTCTGACCCATTTCACTAGCACGGCTTCAGAATGAAAACAAAGTTTCCTCCACCGTGCATGTACTTTTTTAACCCGACCCCGTCACTTCAGTATCATAAGCACAGTACTATTAATTCCAGAGCCACCACACAAAAATTAGACCATTATCAGCAACCAAAACCATTTTCTCTGCTGACGATAGCCAGACAAACTAAGGCGCAGAAGATGACCTTCCCCACCATCCAATTTCACACTTAACAAGTCTGAAATTACCTGTAACCCAACAAAGCAAGCGAAGGATTCAAAAGGGTACGATGGGTAAACAATGTAGGTGTTTGGACAAAAGTTGAAAGTCGATACGATATCTAGTGGTATTAGCTGGCTAGACTGGCTTGACGAGAAATGTGCATTTAAGGCCAACAAAAAGCCAAAATCCAGAAATGAGGTCACGACGGAGTACTCATTTATGGGAATACTCGAGCTATGGTATAGGTTTGTCGAATTGGGAAGATGCCTTACGTCATCACTTGTGTACGGATCCACAAGTAAGGGAGGAAGGAAGGAACTGTCTCTTTTATGGTTTCGTTTGATTGGCTGGCCAACTGGCAAGGAGTTGGAAGGTAGGGTTCTTCTTCGAATCGCAGAATTTGAATAAAGAAGAAACGGACATCCCTTTTTAAGCTTC
Organism: Erythroxylum shatona; assembly: GCA_027568895.1. NCBI lineage: Eukaryota > Viridiplantae > Streptophyta > Magnoliopsida > Malpighiales > Erythroxylaceae > Erythroxylum > Erythroxylum shatona. Next base: position 3,160,600 of record JAOSBK010000008.1, read on the forward strand.
GCCTTCTAATCAATCAATTGCGAGTTTCTTTTTTTTTTTGTTCTCTTCGTTGCTTCGCATGAATAGGCATTGGCATCCATGTGCTGAGATTAATGTTGAATCCATACAAGACTTGTGCAACTCTTTCAAGAAATGATTGCAAAATTGAACCCGATTCATCCGCCCGACTCTGTAGCATCAAATGCCTATCCAGAAGGATTGCAACTCTATGGGAATGATAAAGGATTTGACTTTTTCGGAGTTCTGTTTATAATTCAGCACAGAAAACAGAAAGGATACATGGACGAATGAGACTCCCAAACAAACTCTAAAATGGCGAAAATCACATTTTCAAATTCAAAGTTTTCATAAAATCCAACATAACGTTTGAATTCAAATTTTATATTTTTATTTTAGTTAAATATTACGTCATATTAATATTTTATATTTTAAAATTTTTGCTAATACATTGCTATTAATTATAAGTTAGTAACAGATTTAAAACATAAATTAATAATTTATTTATTTATCATAAATATATATTCTATTTGTTAAATTTATTGACGGAGTATACGTAATTATGTAACAAAGTCGAATTTATCAATAAATTTTTAAAAATATAAAAATATCACGTTAATAATGATATAATAATAATTTAACTCACAAAATTTTAAACTAGATAAATTTTCAATGAAAATTTATTATTATCATTTTAAAATTGTCAGGATGAACTTAAACACTTTAAAATTTTAAGGTTAATTTAATTTATATTCTAATGAAAATTTTGAGGTTTAAATTATACTTTTTATCTTATAAAAACACAAGCATAGACTACATCTTATTTTGTTATATTTTGGAATATTATAAAGTAATGTTTTAAAAATCAGACCGAAAAGTTTAAGGTTTAAAAGATTCAATTGGTATTAAACTATCATAAAATTGATTAAAGATTAAATCAAAATTAAAAATTTTAAAATATAATTAAAAAATGTTATTTTTACATATCGAAAAAATTAAAGTTTAATCGAAAAAAGAAATTATTAAATAAAAACTAGCACTTTTGAGATTAACAAATTTACTGGAAAGAAAGGATGAAAAAAGAAAGAATAAATATACCTCAATAACATGGTTTTCATTTGACAAGTATGTTACTCCAAGATAAAGTAATTAAATTTCATAAATATGTTCTATCGTTAGATTAGCGATTTGACTTACAATGGAACTCTAAATCAAAATCTAAGAAGTGCTTATCTTTGGGTATTATTTGTAAATAGTTGATAAGCTTTTTTTTTATGAATCGGGCATTTCGCTGTTTGGTCGTGTCAAACTGTTAATAACCATAATTAGCTAATTGGGTGGACTTTTTGATTTAGTATTATTGTTATTTTAATCTTTGTTTTAAGAAAGAATAAAAGTTTATCTAAATGTCAACTTCACAAAATTTTGTTATTAATAATGGTAAAATATTATTTAAAAATGTAAATTTTGTTGATTAATTTAGTATTTTATTTTAGGTTAACATCTTTTACAATATTTATTAATACATGATGACAATAAATATATCGTTTTTTTTTGTGCAATGGAAAATTAAAACAACAAAGCAAAAATAAAGAAAAAAAAAGAAACAGAGGGCTAAGCGCAATTATCTTGCTCTCTCAAACGAAGTGCCAAGGGTGTCTCGGGAGACAACCAAAACTAAAATGGTAGCTTATATAATAGCTACCCATTTTGGCTAAAACATCAGCCACAGTATTACCCTCCTTAAAAATATGATAACAAGAAGTAAGGTTAAAAAGTTAATCAAAATCGCTATCAACTGCTACAGTAATTTGTCATCACCAGCTACAGTACATTGCCTTCTTCGACCACCGTCCCTCGCCACTGCAACATGTTTTCTTCACCAACTCCTCATAATCCAAACATCACTGATCGCCACGCATCCAAGAAAGTACGGCTCTGGGATAGGGAAGAAGATCCCCCCCCCCAATCCACCTGTCAGTCAGCTCAATGCACTCAGTTATAGTGCGGCGGTTTCTAACCCACAAGACAATACCTGAGGGGACAAAGAGCTTGAATGGCCGGTGGAGGACCCCATCGACATTTTGGAGGGCGACATTGCCATTATTCAAGGCAAATTCGGATTGGGCATCGAACTCTCGACCTCCTTCAAAGGCAAATTGGATAAACTCTGCGCCAATGCCGTCGTTATCAAACTCCTAGGTAGAACACTCAGCTTCAACTTGCTCAAATCAAGAGTGACTGCTCTCTGGAAACCAAAAGGCCCCATGAAAGTGGTGGACATCGAAAATGATTTCTTTCTAGTTAATTTTGTTGAAGAGGAGGACTATGTTCGCACACTTACCCAAGGCCCGTGGATAATCGCCGGCCACGTCTTGTCTGTGCAGCCCTGGTACCCGGAGTTCCGCCCTTCCTCCGGTAAGATTTCCCATGTGGTAGCCTGGGTGCGATTTTCTGATCTCCCAGTCGCACGCTACCACCCCTCCGTCCTCACTGCGCTAGGGAACCTGGTAGGCCGCACGGTGAAAATCGACAGCACCACTCAACTTACCCATCGGGGCAAATTTGCCGAGTGGCAATGGATGTGGACTTAAACGCTCCTCTTCGTTCAATAGTGGAGCTAGACAGGGAATGCATCCGGGTGGCATACGAAGGCCTCCCTCAGATTTGTTACTCCTGCGAACGAGTCGGGCATGCTACTCAATCTTGCCCCGACAAACTGCCTACTTCGCCTCCCAACACGACACCCACTGAAGGCCAAACGGTGGCCCATACTCCTGTCTCCTCTGAGCCTTCCTCCGAGACATCGCTCCCATGCACGGAATTTGGCGAATGGGTGCAAAGTGACGCGACGTCCCCGCAGGCAGCAGCCCACCTCCTCAGTGAAAAGCTCAGACTGTTGGGACCCGATCCGAAAACCGGACCCCAACCGGAAACGAAACGAAAAACGAAGTGCGGATACGAAATGAAACGAAACAAAAGGCGAAACCGGAAGCAAATTGGATATTTTGTTTTCGCTTTGATTCGATTCGGGCTTATGTTCGTTTCGATTTCGTGTTTGTTATCCGATTTGCTTCCGGTTTTGCCTTTTGTTTCGTTTCATTTCGTATCCGCACTTCGTTTTTCGTTTCATTTTCGGTTGGGGTCCGGTTTTCGGATCGAGTCCCAACACAGACAACCACACCAGTCCCTCCCCCACCTGCTCGAAGGGCTCGCTATTCTTGGCTCTAACAGAAATCCTTCCGTCGGAGAACGCTGGCGCTGCTACTCAATCACCAGTGGCGCCACCTCACCTCGTCCCCAACCCTTCACCTTCGCCCCAACAGCCGATTCCTCCTGCCCTAATTCCACTGCCATTTAAAGACACCAAACTGAAGAAGGGGTCGTCGTCTGGCCGAACCTCATCAGCTCTTCATCCTCCCAATACGACGCCGTCCCTTCATGGCCTTAATGGCCAATCTCAGCCCCGAACGGGCCTTCCCTCTGGGCGGGCCCACCAGTCCCTCCCTCAGCCCATCACACAGTATACTCCCACCCCTCCAGTCCCTACAAGCCTAGTCCAGAACCTTCCAGCCCAGCCCACTCCCAAGCCCACCCTTCCGACTCCACCCAACACCTCAACGAACCATATAGCCCTGTCTATTCCCTCCCACTCTAAGATAATTATTCAGGACCCATCCCTTCACCTCCCCAACCCAGTCAATTTAGACTCCGGGGCCATGGAGGAGGACCACTGCCCTTCTCCAGATCCAGCCGGGGACACTTCCACCCCCCACTAGCTCCCCCCCAGCCGCCTGATCCGGGGCCTCCACCCACCCTCAGTCCCGCCTTGCTTGTGGACCCGGATACTACCATGGAGGAGACTCCACCGACACAGATGGTCAATTCAACCCCGGAGCAGTCTGTCACTGCAGGTAGCTCCTAGACCCCCTCTATTTCCAGTTAATGATTATTATGTCGATTCTCATATGGAATTGTCAAGGGGCTGGAGGTCAGACCTTCAAGCCCGTTCTCAAAAATTACCTCCGCATTCATAAACCGCGTATGCTGGTTTTGGTCGAACCTCGTATTAGTGGAACTCGGGCAACGAAAGTTATTCGAAGCTTAGGTTTTACGCAATCCTTTCGCGTAGAAGCCGTGGGCTACTCGGGAAGTATCTGGATCCTTTGGAACGAGGATATTGCCGTCCGGATTCTTCTAGCCCACCGCCAATTTGTGCACACCAGTATAGTGTGAAACCGCGTGGCCTTTGACTTTACCGCTATTTATGCTAGCCCTACTTACTCTCTCCAACATTATTTATGGCAGTCTCTCCAACAAATCGCTCGCATCACCGTTAACTCGTGGCTGCTGGGCGGAGATTTCAATGCCAAATTAGAGAGTTCTGACAAACGAGGCGGCTCCCGCTCTCAACCTATCGTCAGTCCTCACTTTCGAGATTGCATCCAGAATTGTCAACTTCAGGACCTGGGATTCTCAGGCCCTAGGTTCACCTGGAGGCGAGGCAACATTCTGGCAAGGTTAGACCGGGTTTTCTGTTCTAACTCTTGGCACTCTGCCTTCACCAATACCACGGTCTTCCACCTACCTTTCCTTAAATCGGACTACCGCCCTCTCTTAGTGTCCCTACAAAACCTTCCTCGGGTCCCTCCTTACCCTGGTTCCTTCTGCTTCCAATCGGCCTGGGTGACTCATGCCAACTTCCGACAATTCGTCGCGGCCAATTGGACGCCTTCTGACTCTGACTTTAGCAGTGCCATTCAAGCCTTTTTAGCTAAACTTCAACAATGGAACTGTTCCACCTTTGGGAATATATTCCACCGGAAGAAACGTCTCCTGGCACAGCTTGCTGGCATTCAACAACAATTGGAAGCGGGGCCACCCTCTCCCTCCGCGATCTTGAGGAGCATCTCCGGACGGAGTTGGAAGAGGTCCTCTTCCAAGAAGAGTTATATTGGCACCAGCAATTCCAAAGTCAATGGATCAGTCAGGGTGACCGTAATACGAAATACTATCATACCATCGCCATGGCTAAACGCAGACCTGCTCAGATCACGTCCGTGCATGATGCACATGGGAATCTTTCCTCTGGGGCTCGGAACATTTGTCGACTTGCCCAGAATTTCCTCACAACCCTTTACTCGACTGATTCGGCGCACCCTAGCACCCGTTTCCTCCGTGGCCATTATTGTTGGGACCCCGATCTGGAGACCGGATCCCAACCGAAAAACGAAACAGAAACGAATAACAAAGAGCCGGGAAACGAAATGAATCAAATCTGAAACCCAAAAGTGGGCCAAATGCACACAAAATCGGATTCTTAACGGAATCGAATCGAAAGCATAAGCGATAGACAAAACGTGGAATCAAAGGCGAAGCGATATAGAATCGAGTTATCGAATACGAATCAAATGCAAACTTGAAATCAAAGCATATAAACGAAGTCAAATCGAATTGGCTCAATCAAATCATAGAGCGGAAACAATTCTATTACGGATCCGACATCCGAGATCTCTACTTTTTAATAATGAAAAAGAGGGTCGCGTTGGAAACCTTAGATTACATCAATTCGAAACTGGTCTATATTTTTTTTCTTTTTCTTATTCATATTCTTTCAATCTCATTCAAAGCGATCTAATTTCCCTTTTTGGAAAATGATCCGTAATCAAACTCAATTCTTCTTAATCATACAATATCTCAATATCATCAATAACAAAAAGTCTTATTCTTATTCTTATTGTCCATATGACCAATTTTATCAAAAATCGGGCAGCATAACGGCTGCATTTTAACTAACCCAAAACCTGCAAATGGTTTAAATACACTTCTATAAACCAGCTCAAACACACAATCCTCAAATTCCTCGGACCTCCCGTCCGGAAACTCAGCATAAACAAACACAATCCTATTTCTATAACACTTCAATAGGTCTCAATCAATCTCAAGTTCATAATTCGATTCAAAACACAACCCAAACATAATCATAATCAAATTCCATAACTCAATAGCCTTATACAAATCTCATAATTCAATTACAATTCATACACAATTTCATAAATCAAAGCCTTATACAAATCATAGTGGCATTTTCAAGCCATATACAATACCCATAACCCTAATCCAAAATACACAACAATTCTAAATTTCTCAGCAACCAATCTAACTTAACAATAACACAATATGAACACATACAAACGGAAA
>JAOSBK010000008.1:3172117-3202818 GCA_027568895.1 Erythroxylum shatona
AAACTAGCTAACTTCAGCTGAGCTGGCAAGCTAAAACAAAATAATTACAAAAACGGGAACCATAAGAATCGCCAACACCCCCCCTCAAGCTGGAGGAGGTGAGCGGAACATCCCCAGCTTGGACAAAAGACGATGAAACTGAGGCGAAGGCAAAATCTTTGTCAAGACATCAGCAAGCTGAGACGCAGTAGGGACATAAGCAAGGTGCAATAACCCCTCTAAAACCTTTTCTCTGGTAAAATGACAATCAATTTCGATATGTTTGGTCCGTTCATGAAAAACAGGATTCTTCGCAATATGCATAGCCGACTGATTATCACAGTGCAAAGTAACAGGAGTCAAAGACGTGACCCCAAGTTCCTCCAACAAACGAACAAGCCAGGTGATTTCAGCGGAAGCCTGGGACATAGCCCGGTATTCAGCCTCAGCCGAAGACCGCGCAACAGTAGACTGCTTCTTCGACTTCCAGCTTAACGGTGAATCACCAAACTTAATAATATAACCAGAAACGGAACGCCGAGTAGTAGGACAAGAAGCCCAATCAGAGTCGCAGTATGCATGAAGATGAAGAGAACCACCACCAGTAAAAGAAATACCATCACCCAAAGAACCACGAACATAACGAAGGACATGTAATAAAGCATCCATATGAGCCGTGTGAGGACACTGCATAAATTGACTGAGAGTTTGAACCGCATAAGAAAGGTCCGGCCGAGTGTTCGTCAGAAAATTAAGCTTTCCAAGTATCATGCGAAAAACAGAAGGATCAGTCAGAGGAGTGCCACTGGAAGGCCCAAGCTTAAGATTCAAAGGAAGAGGAGCAGGAGCAGCCTTACAAGAAAGCATATCCTGATCACGTAAAAGATCCTGAGCAAACTTTCGTTGAGAAAGCATGATACCATTAGCAAGATATGATACTTCAAGCCCCAAAAAATAATGGAGAACACCCAAATCCTTGATGGTAAACTGCTGATCAAGATAAGACTTTAAAGCATCAATTTCACCCTGGTCAGAACCAGTAACAAGAATATCATCGACATAGACAGCAACAATCGTAATCTGCCCTGAAGTCCGCTTGATGAATAAACTATAATCATGTTTAGAAGCCACAAAACCAAGATGCAACAGAGCAGTAGACAACTTCGAATACCATTGTCGACTAGCCTGTTTGAGCCCATAAAGCGACTTCATCAAGCGACAAACCTTATTCTCAGGATTCGGAACACCTAGAGGCACTTGCATGTAAACTTCTTCATGTAAATCACCATGAAGAAATGCATTATTAATGTCAAGCTGAAAAATCGACCATTGCTTACGGGCAGCCAAGGCAAGAATACAACGGATGGTAGTCATTTTAACCACAGGGGAAAATGTCTCAGTAAAATCAACACCATGCTTCTGATGATTGCCCTGAATGACTAGGCGAGCCTTATAACGCTCCAACGTGCCATCAGACTTCAACTTTACTTTATACACCCATTTACTGCCAATGGCTCTCTTACCCGACGGTAAATCAGACAACACCCACGTATTGTTTGCCTGTAAAGCCTGAACTTCCTTATTCATCGCATCAACCCAATGTGGATCACCGACAGCATCATAATAGGACGTAGGTTCAGAGTAAGCAGCAAAAGACATGAGATGACGCTGTTGGGAAGAAGATAAAGCAGAAAATGCAACAAGGGGACAAGGGAAAAATACAGAGGGAGAAGAACGAGCCTGACACACATACTGTTGTAAATAACCAGGCGGTTTGATAACCCTGGTAGACCGACGGAGAACAGGAGGAGGAACTGAAGGAGGAGGAGGAGAGAAAGATTGTGAGAGACAAGGCGGAAAAATAACATCAATAGGATGAGGATCCGAAATGGAAGAATTAGTAGACGTTGAAACAGGTAAAAATATGTGAGAATCATCATCAGGAGGAATAGGAAAAACAGAATTAGAAGAAGACGAAACAGAGAAATGAAATGGAAAATGATGCTCATGAAATCTAACATCTCTACTAGTAAAAACCTGTTGAGTCTCCAAATTCAACAACTTATAAGCTTTTTGCCCAAAAGGATAACCCAAGAAAACACAAGGAACAGCCCGAGGAGAAAATTTAGTTCGGGAAGAAAAATGAGTAGAAGCGAAACACAAACAACCAAAAGACCGCAAATGAGTATAGGTAGGAACAGCAGCATGAAGAATTTCAAAAGGAGTGCGATTGTTCAAAGAGGAAAGAGGAAACCGATTAAGAAGATAACAAGCAGTCAATAGAGCTTCACCCCAATAGACAATGGGTAGATTAGCTTGAAAAACTAAGGCTCTGGCACAATCTAATAAATGTCGGTGTTTGCGTTCAACAGTACCATTCTGTTGAGGGGTATGGACACACGATGTTTGATGGAAAATTCCTTTGGAAAGATAGAAAGCTTTGGCAAAGGTGGAACAGAACTCTAACCCATTGTCACTGCGTATTGTATGAACTGAAGCTTTAAAATGCCTTTCAATATAGGTGATAAACGATTGCAAAATGGACAAAGCTAAACTCTTGCGTGGTAACAAATGCACCCACGTACACCTAGAGAAATCGTCTACTATGGTAATAAAATATCTGTGGCCATTATAAGTAGTAGTGGGATATGGCCCCCACAAATCTACATGGAGCAGCTCAAAGATATTAGAACTTTTATTACTACTGGTAGAGAAAGGCAAACGAGACAGCTTAGCTTTAGGACAAATCTGACATATAACAGAAGACTTATCAACTTTATTATGACAAAGAATATCGGGAATCAAATTCAATCTGTCAAAAGGCAAATGGCCAAGTCTACAATGCCAAAGCCGAGAATTGAAAGAAGAACAACGTTCAGTAGCTACATGATGAACAGAATGAAGAAGAGGAGCTCGATTGCAAGAAACTTTGGCAGAAGGAGAAAGTCGTCGAAAATCAAGGTTCTCGATCACAAAATAAAGACCACCATGCTCTTTACCAAGCACCAGAGGCCTCATGGCTTGGTCCTGAACAAGACAATGAGAATGAGTAAAGACAACACTGGTATGATACTGTGCACAGAACTTCTGAACAGAAAACAAATTGAACCCAAAAGCAGGCACATGAAGACAATTGGTTAAAAACAAATGGTCGGAGATTTTTACAGTCCCAGTATGAGTGACTAAAGATTGTTTTCCATTCGGAAGAGTAATATGGAAAGATGTATGCAACGGCTGAAAGGTATGAAACAAATCAAGGTGAGAAACTATGTGGTCAGTGGCTCCACTGTCGATGATCCAAACTGGTTTAACACAAAAATTAAAGAAACACAAACTATTACCTGCAAAGAAGGCAGATGATCCACCAGAGTTGTCAATGCCAACACCCGAAGACTGGCCAGCATCTGAACCGAATTTATTCAACAAAAGGACCAATTGATCATACATGTCTTGGCTCAATCCCATGCTAGGTTCAGTGGATGAATTGATAGGAGCAACAGCATCAGATGTAGTATGCAGCCCCTCACTATCATGAACATCAGATTGGACAGTAGCTGCCACTCGCTTGTTTCTGTCCCACGACTTAGCACCACTCCCAGCTGGAGGATGCAATTTGAAACATCTGTCGATGGAATGGCCATAAACCTTACAAAAATCACAAAAGAACTTTGAACGCCTACCATTGGGTGTAATGCCATACACCACTTGTTTAGCATTAGACACTGGAGACTGATTATCAATGCTATTATGCTTGGAATGAAACATGTTTGATTTCTGTTTTGAAGAACCAGCCGCAAACGCAGCTCCATCTGACAAAACAACAGGAGATGCCTCACAGTCTCTCTGTTTTTCTTCTTGCAAAATCAATCGATAGGCTTGACTCAAGGTAGGCATGGGTTGCATCATTAATATACTCCCTCTCGCTGTCTTAAAAACCTCATTAAGTCCCATGAGAAACTGCAAAAGCTGTTGATCTTCAAGAAACTTATGTAACACTCCTGCCGCACCACAAGACATACATGCTGGTAACTCAACCAATCCAAGATATTCATCCCATTTCGTTTTCAATTGTGTGTAATAACTACTCACAGATTGAGTACCCTGGGAAATTCCGAACAACTCTTTCTGTACCTGATATCTCCGTGGACCATTTGACTGGCCATACCTCTCCTTCAACTCTGTCCAAATATCGGCTGCAGATCGAAAACTTAGAATACTATTCCCTATATCTGGTTCGACAGAATGTAAAATCCAAGATATCACCAAATTATTACATCGTTCCCATTGCATCTCCTGCACATAGGCATTAACAGGCTTTGCACAAGAGCCTGTAACAAAACCGTATTTATTCTTTGCAATCAAAGAAATCTCAGCAGCTCGTTGCCATTTATTGTAATTATCACCATTCAATTTTTGCGTAGCAAGACTATGATTCGAATGATCCGAACTATGAATAAACAATTCACTATTAACATCAATATCAGTGGGAAAATGCGATTGAACATCGATAGACATATTCGCAACTTCAACAGCCAACACACAACGTCAAGATGAAGGAATAACAACAACCAGAATTCAACTACACACCAAAATTGTAAACAATGCACCTGATTATCCGCTCTGATACCATGATAAAACTGAAGAAATTGATAAACGTAGAAATGGAAGAAAGCTCTCAATTGTATAGAGAGGAAAGAATTTTATATCTCAGAACCATTAAAGAACCAAACTTGTTACAGTACACTAATATATAACTGCCGATGACGGTTACCAAAGAAGAAAAAAATAAACTAGCTAACTTCAGCTGAGTTGGCAAGCTAAAACAAAATAATTATAAAAACGGGAACCATAAGAATCGCCAACAAAAAGTGTCTTCTTATAATCGAGATTCTTATAAAATACTTCGTGAACAAAAAAAAATTTAATTGAACGATACTGACATGGTCTTTAAGGTAAAGCAGCGTGGATAATAGGAGTAGGTCTAGTCTGCAGGATAGGTTCTGAATTAAGCTTGTTATGGAACAAATATAGGCTGCATGATTGGAGCTGACAAATCATGATTCTGGGAACCTCCTAACTAATAGCAAACTCCTACCAAATATAAACATCAGTACAACAATTTATAGCGTGGTGAGTCGATAAAGGTAGAATTGAGACCGTTGATGATTCTGGAGAAACTCATCACGATTCCAGGTTGGCAATTCTGGGTTGATTTATGCCCAGGTGAGCCTGTACCTAGAAATGACACTCAATAGTACAATGGACAAACCCAAACCTACTAACCTAGTGATGTGTTTGCTATTTGGGTTTCATGGAGTACCGGAAACAGTTTTAGGGCCTATTGGAAGAACTCCTGAAATTGGTGATGGCCCATTAAATCTTTTGAAAACAAAATAGGTTTAGTTCATACAAACCTATCTATGACTATGCATGGGGATTTTAAACCTGGGATATCAAGCTCCTGACAGGTCATAGAAACATCCAGTCTCATCTCTAATGTAAAAACCTGAAGAAGAACGAATTCGACATCGCAAGCTATCTTGGTCTCAAGTTCATGCGAAGACGGAGTTGTATGATTGATTTGACTCTCGCAGCTTAATTTCATGTCTGCTAATATTGGACTTCCATGTACACTCCAACCAATAACAAATGTATGAAATAACCACACTAAATGGGGTATACCACCGCTCACCGCTGTCTACACCATCCTTTGAACTCATAATATGTCCACCAATACAATATCATTCTCGCCATGACTTCCAAGGGAATAAAATAAACAAAGCACACATAAGCCACTGGTGTGTATGCGTGCTTCTTTTCTGTTTCATGATCAGACCAGTGTTTCACATAACCATTTCTAGGATATATATTTTGTTAATCTGCATACAGGGGGCCCAAGTGTCAGCCATTGAGGTGGTAGAGAATGATGGCTTAGCCAATGAAGAACTAAGCATTAGGGAGAAAGACACGTATAGAGAGTCGTGTATGTGAGATAGATGTTAGCACCTCCCAAAAGGGAACATGTCATGCCTAATGGAGGAATAAAGAAACAGTAAGTTGAAGAAATCATGGAACTAACCCTAGCTGCTACTCATGCAGAGCTGCTCCAGAGAAGAATATTCAAAGTGTGTTTACATGTCGAGCAAGTTGTTGAATGAATTTTGGACGATAGACTTGATTAAACCTATAATCCTTATAGCCTACGATTTATACATTTAACATATATCAAGAGCTTGTAGGGTTTACTACTTACTTGCATAGAGACAGGCATGATGGAGTGGACTCCAAGAGAATGGCTAGAAGTTTTTTTTGTAAAGTGGACAGAATTTCAGATAAGGGGACAAAAAGGGAGAGCTGAAGTTAAGGAATGGGGGTGGTTGCTCTAGAGAGTAGCCATGTGAAAAACATCATGCTCTGGAATGATGCTGTCTCCGATCAGTTCCTTTCTAAATGTGTTTTCTGTTCTATTTCACTAGCAAAGGAGTGGAAGCCATGATCCTTCACTTCATCGACAAGGAAAGTGTAGTGGGACAAGATCTTATCGGAACTTGTTTTCTGTATGACACAGATTCTACCGCAAACATGCCCGAAAATATCAGCTGGAAATTCAGTTTCCAAGTTAATTCACCTTAGCATGTATAGCTTGATCACCCCTTATGGATACAACATGTATAAGAGTTAAATAATCGAAGCTAGAACATTAGTTGAACTTTCAGAAGCTATTGCCTTAGTGAAGGACATCCAAGCAAGCCAAATTTTAACTGTTCTTTTCTATGACCATTCTTTTGATGTTTATTATGTTGCCCTGAGGAAACAGTTGGGTTATTCCAGACATTAAAGGACACTGGTTCTACTTTTCTATGACTAGAAAGTAATTAATTACTTAAATCATTCGTATATACTTTTTGCAGAGCATATCCCAGTTTATAAACTTTAATTTGAAGCGCATTCCTGATAGTGATTATGTACCTAGCTAGCTAGCTAGATATTTATAAGGCTATTTTTAGGTGAGTAGATTGACGAAAGTGACATGGAAGATGGAACCAAAGCCTCTTGCAGATGAGATGTTCCTTGCATTATTGTACAGTGAAATGTCTTCAGTGACAACTTTTTAAGATATTCTGAAATAATTTCACAAGAAAGTTACGTGACATTGGAATAGGGTCAAAATGATTATACCAAGTGGAGGTGGTCCGTCGAAAAGGAAATGACGATAGTAACATCCATTTACACTTCAATTCGATCAAGGTTGATAAATTGTCCACGTCGAGCCTTATCAGATCGAAGATTGCAATATATTTTATGCATGGCCGACAATATCTATATACACTTCAAGGTCTCATATGGGTCACTACATCTAGATCTTGATAATGTCGAAATTACGACTTACTAGCGAGTAATAATAAAGGACAATCTCAGTGGCGTAATGATTAGTTAAAATTATACAGAATAACTTGAGTTTTAGGAGAAGGAGGCAATTGTTATAACTAGATATTGAAGGTGAGAAGTTATATTTAGCATGTTAATGAACTTCTTTGACTTAAAAACACCGCGCAAGATGACCCACTCTATGTTAGTCATGTGAAAGTTGATTTTTCAATTGTGCAACATACTATTCATCTGTAGTACAATGAATCTTTAACTTGGAAAAACATATATCCGTTGAAAGATAATGTGACATACGGATTTAGAGAAAAGTGTTGATGGATTTGATAACCTGATGATAGATTGGAACCCACCATAGTGTTGCTTTCATTTGGCTTAAGGGGCATATGCGTTGCATTGCATGTCTAAAGCAACGTCGCGATCAAGTTTCGCGGCATGGAAATGATTTCACAGGGTAAAGAGTGGTTGGAGTAGTGGTCATGGATTCAATTTTTCCTGCTCCACTTCACACGAGACTGTGATAGATGAGACTGGAACAGTAGGTGTTCCTGTAAGTTGTTCGAACCTGATGAAAACAACAAATGGTACTGACTGAGTCTGACTGATGGAAAATTGCTGATATCCCCCTCGTGCGTCGCCTGCAAGAACACCCTTCTCGGTTATCTGCATATAGACAACTCTCTCTTTTGTTTTAGCTCTCTCATTTGTTCTGCCATGGATATAATGGTGTCTGCCAGAGAGGGCCTTATTTCATTACAGGCCAGCCATTGCTTTTTCCTTTTGCTTCTTTTATCCGCTTCATAGCTAATGAGGATCGGACTGAAACCAACCTGAATTATGTTCTTTTGGAACGTACTATAGTTTGGCCCGTCCTGTCGGGCAATGGCAGACTTTCTGCTCCCAAGTCCCAACAATATTCACTGACTTAGAAATATGGTAAAACGTATTCTAATATTACAATAATTTGATGACAATTAATAAAATGTCTTTTTTAAATTTCCAATATTACACAATATTTTTAATAATTTAGTAATTGCTCTTTTATGTACCAAATTTGCCTTCGTAAATTAATAAATGAAATTTATGTTTATAGTTTTAAAAAATTGCTAGCTAAAATTTAAAGGAGTAGTTGAATAGCTAAAGACATGGTCTCAGTTTGTCTCACTTAGAGAGAAGATTGAGTTTCCAGCAAAATCATAGATAACCCTAATTGTGTACAGTGGAAGAAAGGGTTGCAAGTTAATTATTTAGTCAAGTAAACTCTTTAGCAGCAAAAAGACAAGAAATAATCCCCTTCAACGTAATAGAAATTTTGGGAAAGGTAAGTAGCCTAGCCATAGATTCTTCAGTACTCATGGAATGGCATTCTCCAATAACAGATGTACACTGTAGTGTAGGGACAAGACGACCATGTGAGAACGTGCTCCGGTGAGAGTTGCCCCGGTGAAGGATCAATGACCTATCCCAGTGATCTGATCGTCTGTGGGAATTCGATAACATGTATATCAGATTACACTTTATAGAAAGCTACCGTGGACCATGCAAAGTTTAGATGTTAGACGTGACCATGACACTCCACCGTCCATCTGAGCCATAACCCGTACCTTTTCCTCCGTCCTTATATTTGCCTCCACAGATATAAGCTCTCTAATAATTGCAGGTTGTAATAAACTCCACAGGTCCCTACAAATTATGTCAAGTCACTCTCAGTGGTCAGAAACTTTTGCAGATTACCATAACGTACAAAACCTGATCCGGAGGTACTTTGATTCTTCTTTTATCAACTCATTGACTAACCACAACAAAACCAATCTAAGGACTATACTTGAGCGTGTCTGAATCTTTGAGACAACACTATTATGTACGTACTGTTTCAGCAAACCTAAGAAGAAGACAACATCCTTCAAACTTGTCTCTTTTTTAATCTTTTAAACAAACTTTTACGAAAGGATAATAAATAATTGAATGCTTTCAAAGTTCTAACCAAACTTTGTTTTAATTGCGAATAACGATTTTGAGAGCAATCGTAACATTACAATCTCAAATATACTTATAGTTCAGAATTTAAAACATAAATAAAGAAAAAAGATCGTCATCTTCCATTAAACAAAATCCCATCTCAGGAAACCCAAACAATAAAAAAAGAGGATCAATTCACAAACATAACCCGGAAGGGAAAAAAAACCATGAACAACAATCCCAGTTGACAAACTACCATGTAGGTTATGGAAACGAAACCACCATAATCGGAGTAAGCACTTGTTCTTCATCTTCACTACATTCAAGAGCGGCCCCCGTACTACTCCTATCACTATATACAACACATGTTAGCATTTGCGCTCTTCTGGCTTGAAGATCCCAGTCGGTGGTCCCCACAACATATAACATAAGCCCAGCACAACATACCTGGGCCGATAACAACCCGACCCAAAGTCCACAAAACCCGATTCCTAGATAGAATCCGAGCCCAATTGCCACTGGCATGCCCACCAGATAGAACGCTCCGAGGTTGATATTCGCAGCATTGGTAGGACGTGCACTTCCTCGAAGGACCCCGCACCCCACCGTCTGGGGACAGTTACCCAGTTCGCAAAGCCCTAGGATCGGCAGAGCCGCTGATGTCAACCGTAGGATATCAGGATCAGTCGTGAACATCCGGCCCCACATATCCTTCATTTTCGATGCGAAAACCGAAGCTGATAGGCCCATCGTGGCGGCGACACAAACCGCCACTAGAGCTGATAACTTCGCCTTGTCAGGACGGTTGGCTCCGAGTTCGTTCCCCACCCGAGTCGAGACTGCGAATCCTAGGGAACTGGGGAATATATAGATCAGTGACGTCGTTTGGATCAGAATCCCCATAGAAGCAACACTCGCTTTGGGGTTGACTAGAAGACCACAAAGCACGATCATGATCTCATACCACCACCACTCCAAGCAAACCGAGAGACAGCTCGGAACCGCTAGCTTTATCAGAGGTGTCCATCCGTTGAGACACTCTCTGGTTGGTTTTGTCCATGTGGGCTCATGTAACCTGGAAATCCATATGAATGCGACTAGAAACGTCAGTATGAAGAGGTTGGACACGGCGGCTGCCCCAGCGACTCCAGCGATCCCGAGCTTAAAGTGCTTGACAAATAAAAAGTTGATGGGTAAATGAAGAATAGCGCCTGTGAAGGATGCTAAGGTTAACGGATGGGTGATACCTTGAGCGCGAAGGTAAATGCGGATTGGGTGAATAAAAGAGTTGGCTAAAAGTTCAGGTAGAGAAAAGAGTAGATATGTGCGTGCAAGAGCTATGATATTGGGGTCTTGGTGAAGATAAAGAAGCAATTTCGAGATGTTAAGCCAGAGAAGAGAGATTGGTATTGAGGAGACTAGAAGGACGATTACAGAGCGATGAAGGGTGACAGACAGTAGCTTTGGACGTTGAGCTCCAAAAGCTTGAGAGCAAAGAGGTTCCATGCCTAGAGCAAGGCCAGAGAGAACAGAGTAGCCAGTGATATTTGCGAAGGCGATAGCAAGAGAGCCAGCTGCCAGTTCAAAGTCGCCGAGATGGCCCAGGAAGAGCATGGATGTGATGGAACGAGAATAGAGAATGAGAGCTGTTAGGACAATAGGGAAAGCGAGTCTGAAGAGCGATTTAACTTCCGAGATAAGAGCATAGAAACTCGGGTATGATGCACTGTCCGGTAGGTGATTCTCAGGATCTTTGAAGGTGGTAATGGGAAGAGGAAGAAGTTGAAAAGGTTGCTGTTTTTGTACTGGTTTATTGCTAACGGGCAGGATTGGCAGTGTAGTGTTGGTATTTGGATTACACATCATGAACAACAACAACGTCAACAGGAGGAGGAGGAAGGAAGTTGATATGGTATGTAAATTGTCTTGGATCGAGATACTCTCATAAAGAGCACTCACTGCTCGTTTGATCTCTTTCTATAACAATGTGTAACAGTCTGAGATATATAAGCACCTCTGGAGGGAAACATGTCATGACAATTGGAGGAATGAATAAACTATAAAAGTCGAGTAAATCATGAAAGTAACCCTAGACGCTACTCATGCAGAGCTGCTGGAGAGAAGAATATTCAAAAGATGTATGTTGAGCAAGCTTTTGAACGTATGGTGGACAAGATTATGAACCAAACCTAGGTATATGGCCTCTACAATAGCTTATTATATTTATATATACCCTGCAGGAGGAGCTGGAAGGGAGGTATAATGGAGTAGTTTGGGTGATGAAGGCATGTTATTGAGAGAATGGGAAAGAAGTTTTCGTTTTTTATAGACAGAGGGACAGAGAGAGAACAGCCATGTGAAAAGACATAATGTTCTGATAGAGACGAAGCTGTCTTAATCTTATTTCATTTCTATATGAGACTAGAGTTCAGACATTTAAAAGGGACAACCACATGCAAAGGTCAAGAGAAAAGATGAAAAGAAGAACTGAGAACGCCTGTAACGTAAATGTAATCAAACCATTGGTGTCTTGCTAAACAAGTGGAAGGAAGAAAAGGAGACATGCATGGTTCCTTATCACCAAGTTTTTAACTCCATACACACTCTTATCTCTCTAAAACAAACGGGTCTCTGTCGTGTTGAGTTGTGAGTAAGTGACAGTTGTTGTCGTTTTCCAAGTGGAGGGTGTGGGTTTGTGAGACAGTGACTCTCAGAGCTTTGCTTAAATTTGCTACTATGCTATGCTCTGCTGGTGCCGGTTGGTTCAGAGGTGGAACAGAGAGTGAGTGAGGAAGAGCCAATGTTGCGAGCTGTGAGTTGTAAGTGAGTGAATGAATGTGACCCCACACGTACAACACTTATACTTTTGCTTTAACTCTCTCTGACTCATACTTAACTATACTCTGAACCACTTCTCCTTTCGCCCGTGTTTCTATTACGGGGACGAGTTCGCCTCTGTCTCACCCTCCCTCCCCTCTTCCCTCCGTCCCGTTTTCCTTTTACCCCGCAATTTTCATAAGAATTACGGTCTCGGCTTCCGTTATTCTTTTATAACATAAAGCCCAAATTCAAAGGTATAATAAAAAGAAAGCGTGTACCTAATTTAAGATGGAATCCAAAGTAGCCTATGGAAATGGACAATTAAGGTTTGGCGTAAGGTGTAAAAGTTAAATTCCTAACGCGCAGTGGAGAGTGGGTTCCACGTCAAAATCTGGTAGAGTACGCAATTTTCTCTCTACAAAGGTGTGGTGCATTGGCCACTTGATGGAGGCCACGTGAGACTTTTCTATATATATATATATATATATATATATATGTAGTCGAACCTTTTAACTTCAATAATGTTCTTTATCATATATATATTAAATAAGTCCAGCCTCTACTGATCTGATGTTTTACTTTTTAGAGGATGGTTCAATTGATAAAAGAGCTCCCCAATTGTCCTTAATAGGCGCATGATATGTAACCCTCTAAAGACACCGGCACTAGTAGGCGCATGATACGTAACAGTAACACTCAGAGTCTCCCTAAAATGTGAGATGTTATGCAACTTTATATCTACTTGATAGAAAAATTATTTTTGATGGGCTCGTATATATTTCCTACTATCTAAAATAAGTATTATTTTAGAAAGATGCACACTTATTAAGAAAGTTAGTGAAATGTTTAATATACCCTTATTAATTGCACGTTGAATTATCTTGAAAATGTAATCTGAATAATTAGGATGTGGGAGAAATTAAAGGATAATTTTGAAAATAAAATTATAAACATACATGAAAAATCGTGAACGACACTTATTTTAAATAATTAAAATCACTCTAAAACGACACTTATTTTAGATAGGAGGGAATATAATACAAAATAATGATAATATAAAATATAGATAAATAAAAATAACAAATATAAAAATATGTAATGAAATACATAAAACAGTAAATATAAAACATGGGAAAGATTAACAATACAAGTAAATAGAAACTAGGAAAAAAAACAGGTACAAAATAAATAAAACCAAATATTATAAAGACTAACTAGATTAAGTAAGAAACTACATAAGCTAATTAATTAGGACTGAAGTATTACATAATTAAAATATTGAGGCTAATTATAAAACGAGACTCGAATAAAAATATTTAAAGGACTCAAGAGAATGAGAAAAATCACTTCAAGTAAAATCTTTTATTCATGTTTTAATAAATTTTCTATTGTGAGTTATATTTTCGGTAAATTCTAACAAAATTATATTATTCTTAATTACTTTATCTTATTTCTTCTTAAGCTTTCCATTTAGCTATGTTTTGTGGTCAGAAATAAACGTAAACAGAAACATAATTTTGGGCATGTGATCAACTTGAAGCAAAAGGTCATGCTTGGAGTTGAGTGCTTCACTGCATTTATTAGGACTCTTGCCCTTATTCCCCAATTTCGAGACACAAATATTTCGATTTCAATGTTCAACCATACCAAGTGTCCTTTTCTTTACTCCAACTGTGGTCGATAGGGTCCATCGATCGTTTACGAATTATTTGCTTAGTAGATAACATAAAGAAACTCTTTCAAGTATGCCCATTTGACTTTCTTCTATCTTCTTTTGAATTGATATCTTTGAAGGGCCAATGACATTATATATATAACTGCAATTTGCATCTTTAATATACTCTTTGGTTCCTAGCTAACAACAGTCACAATAAATTGAGCATTTAATGCTGCCCATATTACTTTTTTTTTTAAAGAAGATGTTAATGATAATTTCAGGGTTTGTATTGGTACGTGCGGCAAGTCCTCACTCCTCATATAGCTAGCCAGGAGGAATTAACAGACACTGTCCAGAGAACACACAAATAGTGAGATAACAGATTCATTATCGTATTGGCCATCTGTAGTAGTTCTGGTGCCTTTTGATAGATCGAAAGGCACTAAATGCTAAATTTTGCTTTGAATACTCAACCATAAGCATGAGCACTTCTTTTTTAAGGATATTGTCTCTTCTCTTTTTTGGTCTAAAGACGTCGTGGCTTGAAAAGCTTTTTTGGAAGTAAAAAGCAAACTAAAGCTTGAAGGCTGTTCAACTGGAGTTTCATTTGACATGGACGCGCAACACCAAGCAAATTAAAGCTAGTCATCTAGAGATATCCAATACTCATCAAATTCCAATACCAAAAGGATCAGATTACTGAGGACAACCGTAACTCCAACCAGAATGACATGTTCAATGACATTGTCTTCATGGGAACTGTGCAACGTGGTAGTGTTGTTTGTCAAATGTGCACGTCAGAAGTAAATTGCAATTTAAAACCGTGCTTTGGTGTATTTTCCATGTTCATTTCCTTCATTAAAGATTTAAGAAATTGCAATTTAAGGTTACATTTGATGTTCAAGGTTATGTTATTTGATATGCTGAAAACAGAAACACGAGCATGTGGGAGGATGTTATTGGCAGCTGGAGAGGATCCTTCTTTTGAACCGCAGCAAAAGGCTCGAGTTCAATGAATGCAAAAGGAATCCGAAAATATACTCTTCCGATCACATGCAAACAGGACGAATCACAAACAAATCCAAGGGGGGTACGGTTTCTTTGATTTAGCTAATCTATATATGTAAAGCCATTTCCCATGGTTTGCAAGCTTTTAGGTGTTTATTGTATTTGCGTGACAGGTACCTTTCCTTAAATGGTAAAATTGAAAACAACTAGGACGAGACCCACACGCATGCCATATCTGATATCGCATATGGGGCGCATTGATCCACATGGTTAGCTATACGTTCTACCCAATTCCACTTCATATTTGCATTAATGACTCTCCTTTCCTTCTTTGTGCAATTGCAAGCTTGTTCCAATTAAGCACACCTCATATGGCAGTAATGACTCTTCTTTCCTTCTTTGTGCAAGTGCAAGCTAAGCATGCGGCTTGGCCCTTAGCTATTTCGGGTAAGCCCCCACCAAAACCAACTAGTCAAGGCTCAATAAATATTTGATGCACATGTTTCAATGATTAGTTAACAAGAATGTTATGTATTTTTGGGCTTCTTCAATCCTGGATTTAGTTTCTATTCAAATCTTGTTGTTGATACGTATATACGACTAAAATAGAGTAGTTTCGATATCATTTTGAAGTAGAAGTGACTCTTAAATTTAACAAGTCAATATTATTTTTTAAATAATCTCATCTACTAACTAATAAGATTAAACTATTAAGAAGTTAAAATTTTTTAAAAACTTTGCTCAATTTTACAATTATAGCCCGAACTTCAAAAAGTGACAATAAAATGTTCAAATTTTTTATTTTTCAATTATAACTCGACATTGATGTCCACGTTAAGTTTACTGATGTGACTTGCTACGTACTTCAAAACCTTAACTATTAATATACTTCGGTCAAAATTAACATAATAAATGAAGATTAATAAAACAGTGTTGTTAAAACTTGAATCCCTAAATTAGTTTATGCAGCCTCAACCTTTCGTAATCTATTTGTTCTCCTCGACGAGCTCAGCCTTTTGTTTTCTGTCACCTCAAACTACTTTTGCATTGCAGTGTACTACACCAACAAGTTTTTCGTTTTCAATTCGTTCACCTGATGCTTTAAGTGTGAGGGTGTTGAGGCTGCGTAATCAAAAAATCGAAGGGTGAAGGCATTGAGACAATAAACTGAAAATAAAGAAAAAAAACTAAAACATTAACATCATGATAGAATTAAAAAAAATAAAAGTTTGAATATTTTATTGTCACTTTTTAAAGTTCGGTTTAGAATTGAAAAATAATGAAAGTTTAACCATTTATTGTCACTTTTGGACTTCAGCAATTATTGCAAAATTGAGCAAATTATTTGTAATTATATGTGAGTAGAGCTTTTAACTGCATAAAGTATTATAAACAAATATAAGATAATATATAATAAGTCAATTTAACACAACATAATAAAATTGAATTATGGTGATGTAATAATTTGGATGATTTTCTCACTTTTATTATATATTAGGGTCTCTAATTGAATTTCTTTTAAAAGAGTAATTTTAATTAAAATATTATTTTATAATTAAAAAATCAATACTGAATTTCCTCTATACATAAAATTATTCTTATATTTTAATAAGAAAGTATTTAGAAGTGAACGTTATTATTTTTGTTAAAATATAAAATACGATAAGTATGTATATATTTTAATTTTTATAATTTAATTAATTACACATATATAATAAATTTAATAATTTAAAATGGATTAAGTATTTTCGAGATAAGTGAAATAATATAAAAGTAGGCCTCTTTTACCCATTTTAAAGAGAAGGCGTCACCATAATTTCGGTGAGCTCTTCTTCGTGACCTTTACCACATTCAAGAGATTCATTGCCGCATCCATCACCGTACGCAGCACGCGTTAGCTTTTGAGCTCTTGTGGCTTGGACATCCCAGTCGGTTGTCCTAACGACATGCAGCATAAGCCCGGCGCAACATATTTGGGCCGACAACAATCCCACCCAAAGACCACGAAACCCCACTCCGAGACAGAATCCGAGCCCAATTGCCACTGGCATGCCCACAAAGTAGAAAGCTCCGAGATTGATATTCGCTGCTTTTGACGGACGAGCACTTCCTCTGAGGACCCCACACCCCACCGTTTGCGGACAGTTACCTAGTTCGCAAAGCCCTAGGATCGGCAGAGCTGCTGATGTCAACCGGAGGATATCGGGATCGCGCGTGAACATCCGGCCCCACGTATCTTTGACTTCTGACGTGAAAACTGAGGCTGATAGGCCCATTGCGGCCGCAATAAACACAGCTACAGCAGCGGATAACTTCGCCTTGTAGGGTCTGTTAGCTCCGAGTTCGTTGCCCACCCGAGTAGAGATGGCGAATCCTAGGGAACTGGGGATTATATAGATCAACGACGTCGTTTGAATCAAAATCCCCATCGAAGCAACGGTCGTTTTGGGGTTGACTAGAAGACCGCATAACACGATCATGATCTCGTACCACCACCACTCCAAGCAAACCGATACGCAGCTGGGAACGGCTAGCCTTATGAGAGGTTTCCAGCCGGTGAGAAACTCTCGGGTTGGTTTCGACCATGTGGGCTCGTACAAGCCCGAAGTCCACACATATAAAACAAGAAACATGAGCACGAGTTGATTGGACATGGCGGCTCCGGCGGCGACTCCCCCAACTCCTAGCTTGAAGTGATTGATAAGAAGAAAATTGATAGGCAAATGAAGAATGGTTCCCGTGAGGGATGCCAAGGTTAATGGATGAGTAATGCTTTGAGAACGAAGGTAAATGCGAATTGGGTGGATAAAAGAGTTGGCTAAAAGGTCAGGTAGAGAAAACAACATGTACGTATGTGCGAGAGATACGACATCAGGGTCTTGGTGAAGATATAGAAGGATTTTTGACATGTTAAGCCAAAGAAGTGAAATGGGTATTGATGAGACAAGAAGGAAAGCCACCGAGCGGTGAAGGGTTAATGAGAGGAGTATTGGACGTTGAGCGCCAAAAGCCTGAGAGCAGAGAGGTTCCATGCCTAGAGCAAGGCCTGAGAGTACAGAGTAGCCGGTGATGTTAGCGAATGCAATAGCGAGAGAGCCAGCTGCTAGCTCAAGGTCACCGAGATGGCCCAGGAAGAGCATGGAAGTGATCGAACGAGAGTAGAGAATGAGAGCTGTCAGGGCGATAGGGAATGCGAGCTTGACGAGCGACTTAGTTTCCGATATAATGGCTGCGACGATGAAGTTTGTGTCGGAAATGGAATTGTCGGACACTCTAGCGGTAGTTTCAGAAACTTGTAGGAGTTTTACCAACTCAAGCTTTTGAGCTGGTTTATCACTCACTGGCAAGATTGGAACTTTATTGTTGGAAGTGTTGGCATTTGGATTACACATGATGAAGATGAAGAGGAAGGATACGAAGGTTTTGATGATCTCTTTGTTCTCTTTTCACTCCCCAAACTCTCTTTTTAGGTTTAAGACTAGCAAAAATTTCTGTTGAAGGCTACATAGGGTACTTGTTTTTAAGCTTAGCTCCATGAGGTCATAATTCTATTAAATATTGATAGCGAGGTACCATATGAGTTCTAATTTTCTTTTCTTTATATTTTAAGTTAAACCGTTTACCTTTATAATCAATTTATCTATCATTTATATATTTTGTAATTTTTTGAAATAAAAGCCTGAAAACACTTGTCCATTATACATAATCAGTTCTTCACCGTGACAAATAAGGTTAATTTTTTTTTATAAAAGAGACCTGCACAAAGCTTTTCCTTGAATATTTGGTACTCTGATATTTTTTTGAAAATTTAAAGAAATTTTTACTATAGTTAAAACTATATCTACTTTACAAGAAATTGGACACCATTTTAGTGTTTTGGTATGATAAGTTCATTCCATGGAACACACTAAATTTGGACACTATTTCAGTGTAATGAATAGTAACACACCAATTATGCACCAAAAGTTAGTAAAAAAGACATCTTTGATCATTTTCTTATTTACATATTCCTTTTATATCTTTCTCATAAATTGATTTATTTACATAATTAATTAATTAATTAAATTTAAAATATATGTTATTCTACACAAAATATATTATTACAAAGATATTATTGAGACATTTAAAATAACACTAATATTGAACATAATATTAAATTTATTTTAAATATTTATTTATAATTCTTGTTTATAAGTGTTATAAATTCATCAACAAAATATTTTAAGAATAAAACATAAATTTGAGGATGAACGTGATACCCAAGCGGCCATACAAGATTGGAACGAAATGTCAACCCTTGAAATTAATATTTATAGAAATGATATAATTATATTTCAAGAATTCCTTACTAGACATAAGCAAATTAAAGATAAAGAAGCTCATTATGAACTATATAATGTACTGATTAAATATTTGTGGGAACGATATGGTAATTCAGAAAATTAGAGGTTAAATGTGCAATAAAAATATTATATTTGTGTATGTTATTAATTTATTGTATGATATTAATTATATATGTTAAATAATATTAATTTAATATAAAGTATACATTAATTAATTAAGAATAATGATTTTATTTTATTCTATTTTTATAAATAAATAAATAAATAAATTATTGTATAAATATAAAATAATTTAGTTAATAACTAAATTATTGCTGAATATTCTTTGAAAATACTTGATCACTAAATTTGGTGTAGAATAGTTGGAATAATATTAAATTTAGTATAAAAAGATTCTTAGAATATTCTCTTTTATACTAAATTTGGTATAAAATTTTAGTAGAATGGTTGAAAATGGCCTAAGTAAGCCAATATATCTACATGGAACACAAACTACCAAAAGAACTACTAAAGACAATTTATACTTCATGACTATAGAAAGAGTGTACTGAATGTTGTATGACAAGATATGGTGCTTTATAAACTCCCTATGGTATTTGAGATTTTTCTTATGGAGAAAGACTCGAACGTTGAAAGAAATAATAACAAGAACTCCTTTTCACGCACAGTATTTTGTGCTAACCGACTATAAAATTTGATATATGTAGACTCCCATTCAAATTCTAAGAGTAGATAATCCTTAATTCCTGTTCAGTACATCACAGAGTCTTTTACACAGACCTTACTCTTGGAATTTGTCTTTTGAAGCATGTTAGTTATAGTATTGGCCACCTTTATAAGTAATATTGCTCCATATTATTGAGTTGTTCGATTCTTTAGTTAGGTTTTTGTGTTATTTGTTTAAATTTGCTATCTTCATATTGTGCATTTCTTAACTTAAAACAAATAACCTAAAACACATGTGTGTTAGAAATAACTTAAAAGCAAATTTAAGATTTTCCCTTTTTTTTTTAATTGTTGCATTGTGTGGATGTTTGCATATATCTAATGTTGTATTTTTTTTATGGGGCTTTTTTCTGTATTGATTGATCTACAATCATTTATCCATATGGATCATATTGTAAGATAATCAGCTTATTAGGTACTGGACACCATCAGGCATATTCTTTGATTATATTTTATTTTTATTTATTTATGTATTTATTGTATTTTATTTCCATAAGTATTTAGAACGTCAGTTTTTACTTATTTACTCTTTAACCTGCATATTTTTTATTGTCACATCTGCATATGGATCTATTGGAAATAATTTTTCTATTATATAGGAGTAAAGCTGTGTACTATGATACTATCAGACTTCCCCAAACTCTGCTTTAACGCGGGACTTCGGAGTATGATGATAATGATTAAATAGTTGGAAGATATATAACAATTGATAGATTATTGTTAGTCTAATACTAATCTTATTAATTATTCCAAAGATCGCTATCTTCAAATTCATGTTTCTTTGAATTTTTTGATAGTCATAATTAAATTGTTAAAAATAATATTTAAATCGTGACAGTTATTTCACAAGCTCTTTTTAACTTAAACTATGTTACTCTTAATTGAACACCATACATTATTATTAATGTTAAGCGACCATTTCACCACAATAGCTTAAGCTATTGTGATAAAACGGTTACTTAACATGGTATCAGAGCCTCTATGACCAAACGGTCATGAGCTCGAATCCTACCACCTACCTATTATAATTAAATTAAGCACAAGGTAAAGTAGGTCTGTGCAAGTTTCAAGCCTAAAGGACTTTCACTTGAGGGGGTGTGTTAAAAAATATATAAAATCAATTGAGTTGGCCTAACACAATAACTTAAGCTATTGTGGTGAAACGGTCACATAACAATTAAAAATACTTAAAATTTGTATCTTAACTTTTGATGAAAAATATTAGGCAATATAAGAGTTAGTATGTGGCATCAAAGTTAATTTCCAAGTATGTTGATTACTGTTTCTTTTGTGATTGGTCAAAAACCACTGAGTGTGTATATTTCGCTCGAGTTGATTTTGGGTGTGTATAATTGAACGGGCATGTCCCTGATGTTGAAACTTGAAACCAAAGTGGCGTGGGTTTTCACATGATGTGAGTGACTAATTATGAGATCTGTCATCTCTGTTTTGCTGTTCTTTGGCAAGTGCTGTGGTGCTTCGGTGGCTCAGACAGCGGGAGTATGTTTCTAATGTGGGAACTCCTCCACTTCTACTTAGGTCTCGTTCCTTAGGTTGTTTTAAACATTTTTTTATATTATAACCTTGTGTGCTCTCTCAACTTCCTGCAAGGGTCGACTGGCCACTGGAATTCTTGCTAAAAGCAAAGGGGTCCAGCCATTATTTTCTAGTAGATAACATAAAGAACTCTTTCAACAATTGACAATGACTTCCTTTTCTTCTCATTGGGATTGCTTTGCAGTGAATACAGTAATTAACGATTTGCCGATGTAAACTTTGCATAGCTTTTAACGATCATATTCTCCCAACCCAAGAACCATCACGGTCCATTATGCAGGGATTAATGAACTCTAACACCTGTCCTGTGCATCAAGTTCATGCGAGCAATACAGCAAGTTGTCGAAGAACACCATAAGCTTGTAATTTCTGCTAAGGACCCACGTTTTCCTCGAATACCAATAATTCCTGAAATGGTAAAAGAAAAACTTAGAATATACCCAAAAACCAGAAAACCCAACTGGGAAGAGAACCAATTCCAATTTGCTGAAAGTTGGTAGTTGAAGCACGTTCACCAGAGTCACAGACACCTCCACGTAAACATTGCACTACATGTGAAAGAAGAGATCGCTTCTATTTTTTTCAACGATATGGAGTCAGGATCATGTTGTACGTATTTTGATTATTCTGACTCCCCTTGTCCCCAATTCGGCCAAAAGTGGCACATGTGGAACTCACAGAATTAAAGCTAATCATGTCATTGTCAAATGCAATTAATTACCGCCACCGATTCAACTAAGTATTACGTTTGACGCCTTAAAAGATTCTGATGAATAATCTGATATTTGGAAAGCTTGGATGCGTATCCACTTGGCAAACTGTGTCTTGAGTGAGGTAGATTTAGTATCGTGATCATGGTCAAACTATGTTTCTTTTCGCAAAGTAGACACATTATGTTTATTGATTCCTTAATCAATGCAGGGTTGCACTAAAGAGACCAATGATATTTTCCAAATTTTAAATTCTAGAACTGGTGTAGCTCTTACTCAAAGTCATTATTGATCCTAAATTCCAAATCGCTTGGCCCAAAATTCCGCTTGTCAAGTTCGTCTGAGGGACATGAAGCCATTTATGATTACAAAGGAGCTCGTTGACAAATTTCGCATGAAGGAAAGAACAGGAAACTGATATGAGGATGATGTTACGTAGCATTAATCCAAAAAAAATATATCAAGCAATGATGAATATTGGATATGATAGGATTTGGAGGGGTCGGATTGCTCGGACCAACGATGTTAGATTGGAATTATTGCTCTTAGAATATAAAAATGAAACAAAGATTGTTAATGTTTGGATATATAGATCTTAAAACAGTACCATTCCCACCTTGTAAAAGGTGGCACCACTTTATCATTGAATTTTTAATACGGATAAAATGAAGAGTTTGTTAATAAGAATTGAGCTTGGGTTAACCATTGTTCAAATAACTAGAACTAGTTATTTAGATAGTTAACCTTTACCATTTATAAACCTTTAATATTTTCATGTTTAGTCAATATGTGATACTCTAACACTCCCCCTCAAATGCAACTGGGACTGGACATCCAGTTGTCCCTTGAAATATACACAGTGGTAACTGGACTGAGCCGCTGGGATTGAACATTCAGACGAACAACTGGGAAATTAATAATCTGAACCAAACCTGCTCTAATACTATATTGAATTTTTAATATAAACAAAGTATAGAGTTCACTAACAAAAATTGAGCTTGAGCAATTATTGTTTAAATAATTAGACCTAGTTATTTGAATAGTTAACCTTTACCACTTATAAACCTTTAATATTTTCATGTTTAATAAATATGGGATACTCTAACACCTACCCCTCCACCAAACACAAAGACAATTAACTACATGTCAAGTTCCAAAAGCTCTCGCTGCTTCAATGTTTTGGTTGATTCACAGTCAGTATTCTCTCTGCCACTGCCACGATGACTAACATATCTTTGTTCCGTGCCCTCACGCTTATGTACTAGACTTGAGAGATTTTGTTTTAAATCGATTTGTTAAGTTTTGTATGAGATGTTATCGTTGTCTAAAAATGCCTTGTTAAATATATTTTCCAGATACTGTAACAGATTAATGCAAATGGTGAGGAAGTATGCATTTATTTCACTAGCAAAGATACACGAGTGTGGGTGACAACAAATTTCAGAATTGAAAAAATTGCAAAGAGAATAATATGAGCGCAAAAGTTCAAGTATCAACAATCCATTTCCTCCGTAGGTTTGATACAAAAACCCACTGCGCCAGCCTCCTAACCCCACTAGTACACTAGGCTTGAAGCATATGGCATGGAGAAATACCAGTACTATTTATAGTCCTTTCTATTTCTTAGGCACTTGCCTCTGACAGGCTGGGCTCATACAGTAGAAAGCTAAATTGGGTTTAGGCCCTGATTTTTTTCTTCCAGATCAATGCGCTCAAGTTAAGCCTTGAGCTGAGATACAAAGAAAACTAACAATGTATAACATGATTGGCTTCGTTTGTATCAATATTAAGAAAGTTACTTACAACTGGCAACGAAGGGTGGATCAATTGGTTTAGATTCTTCAATTAAGATTCTCCCTTTTAAAGGAGGTCTTGAATTCGAGTCACGCCAAATGAGGGGAAATAGGCATGTTCCTATTGATGATCCTCTAATTCTCTGGATAAAGCTCCTTGATCGGATCAATTATAGACGTCTCACTTCCAGCGGCAATGTAGAAGTTGGAGCTGCTAGGGAACTTGGGGGCTGATGGGAACCTGATGTTGAGCAATGGGAGCCAGTGATCAATCAACAGTTGAACAATCTAGTATGTGAAGACTCCTTGTGCGCAGAAGTGTACAAGCTACGTAGGAATCACAGAGATCTTGGAGTTTCAGATTTACATCCTTTAAATTTTTGAGGTGAAGTCGTAGAAGCTTAAAATTAGTCCGACAAAGTTAGGATAGCTAATGTAATCTAAAAAAAAAAGTTACTTACTACTGCAATCTGTTGAGATTGCATTGGATAACGTTAAATCATATGGGAAAGAAAAGGAAACCTTGTTATTTTAACAACCATTCTTTCTACTATTTTGCCGGTAGTGCCATCACCCTAACCCGTTCCAGCGACGTGTCATTATTTGTGTCTAAAGTCTGACTTATCCGAATAAAAAAATTTAGTGTCTTAATCAAATACGGGTGCCATGACTATTATTGATAAGTATCTAATATTAGAAGAATGCCTTGAAGTTTGTAAGAAGAATGTTGAGGCATATGCAATTAGTTTCAGGCAATGTTTGATTGGACGTGAGATTTTTAATGAAATGTAATATAATATAAAATAATTAAATGATTTATAATAAAATATAATATAAATAGATGTAATACTATAAATTTGTTGTTTGGGAAAAATAGAATGGTTCATAATGTAATACAGTAAAATATTGTATGAAAGATAAATAGAATGTAATGTAATGTATGTATAATAATAATGAATGACCATTATATCCCTGTTAAAACAAAACATATGCTAATAGGGTTGTTATTAACATTGACGGTATAATTGGTATTATAAAAAATTATTAAAGGTATTTTACATTACATTCTTAATCTTCCAAATTGGTGGTAACTCATTTTGACTGTTTAGGATAAAATAAAATGTAATATAACACCTTCTCTTTCTATTATATTTCATTTAATTCTATTATAAACCTTCATCTCAAACAATAGAATAACATTACATTCTATTTTATCCTATTAATAACCGTCTTATCAGATGTAGCCTTAGTTCATATAGAGTTATCAACAAAAAGTATAAGTATTGTAGTGGATCAAATTGAAAAAAAGGAAAGAAAGGAAGTTATAAGACTCAAGATTTTAAGAAGCGTATGTGAAACTGATATAAGAAAAGAAAACATCATTTTAAGATGAAAAATATGAAAATTAAAATCATTTTTGCAATAAGCCTAACAAGATATAATCTCATAGTATAATTATTTGTTTTGTATATGGCTCTTGTTATGTTTTTCTAATCGAATTTCATCATTTAAAATTGTAGATTCAAGAGCAACAAACCATATAACAAAAAATAGAGATGCCTTTATAAAATTCTCAAAAACCCCGCATAAAATATAATATATTTGTATCGCTGACAATGTATGAGTTGTTGTACATGAGATTGGCATATGTAAGTTAGACATGTCCGGTGGCCTATAATTAGTCCTACATAAAGTGTTTTTTGCTTCAAAGATTCAACAAAATCTTATTTCATATTGATATTAATTAAACATGGATTTATTATAAACTTCCACAAAGGTGGAATAGATTTGTCTTATAACTATTTTTTGTGACCATGGATTTATGTTAGACAATATATTATCATATTAGATAATGTCATTTATCGAAGTAATAATCTAAGTTATTCCTTATTTATATCATCGAGTAATTTAAAACATAATGTAACTTTGAGACATGCTAAATCACGCCATATGAGTCAAAATCAAATAAATCGATTAGTTAAAGAAAACCATTTAAATGATTTGAATTAATTACCTGTGAATATTCTCTTACAGACAAACTGGAAAGAAAATCATGTAAAAAGGATTATGAACTTTTGATACATTATAATTTATTTATTCAAACAGCTACTCTCAATTGAATGTGACGACAAGACATAAGTTTATATATTTCATCAATTTTATATGTGACTAAACTTAGTATAGTCGTATCCAATTGTGACAAATGCTTGTAATGTTAAGGAAACCTAATTCCTGAAATTTTGAGAAAAATATTCACTATAAGAAATCATTTTTACAAGGAAAAACTAGTTGGTTTTTAGAGGATCTTTGTAACTTTCTCGATCTTGTTAGAAGCATTAAATTATTTTATAAAACATATGAATTTGGCAAAAAATCAATTAAACAAGAAAATAAAAGCAATATGAAGTAAGAACGTACCAAGGAGAATGATACTTATATGATAAGATCAAAATATTATGTAAAAAAGTAATAAAAATATAATCAACTATTCTTCGATTCCTACAAGAAAACGTGTTGTAGAAAGATGAAATAAAATGATCATAGAAATGATTATGTTCTCGATGACACGAGAAAATTTACATATCATTTATTATAATGATGCATTACTCTTAGCTACTTATATAATTAATCATATGACTGGGAAATTAGTTAAAAACAATTCACACGAGTTACAAAATAGGTAGAAAAAACTTGAAATGACAAGACTAAGACTATAAAGGTGCCGCTTACATTTATGATGTCTCTTATAAATATGAGAAACCAGGCTTAAGAGGGAGTAAAAGTAAGGTGAATTAGGAAAAAGACATATTCTTACATTACATTAGATCATATCAAGGGACTCTATTTGAGTGGGAGAAATTTAGAAAATAAATAATTAACTCAAGATCGGTTTATATTATAACCCATTAAGAATTTATCAATTGTATTTGATTAGAGTAAGAGTAATCAAGAGATTGATAAATATGAATCTCATTTATTTAGAATTAAGCATTAATTATTTCTATAAGGTCAGGTCATTTTGAAATGAAGGGAGAAATTCACATGATTATCCCACAAAAAGAGTGTGAATGAAAGAATGTAAATGAAGCTCTAAATAGTTTTAATAAAGAATAATTAATGAAAGTAATGAAGAAGAAAATAACTTCTTTGAACTCCAATAAAGTATGAGACTTTGTTGATCTCTTTAATAGACAAAAGAAGACTATTGGGAAATAAGTTCTCCAAAATAAAACAAAATGTTGATAATAGTGTTGAAAGACATAAGGTATGTCTTGTAGCTACAATACATACACAATAGGAGACAATCGATTTTTAAAAATATTTTATCTAACTATAGGTTGGATTCAATATGATTAATCTTGATTATATTAGTAAATATGGGTTTTTAATTATATATCAAATTAATGTAAAAACTACTCTT
Source organism: Erythroxylum shatona (assembly GCA_027568895.1). Taxonomy (NCBI): domain Eukaryota; kingdom Viridiplantae; phylum Streptophyta; class Magnoliopsida; order Malpighiales; family Erythroxylaceae; genus Erythroxylum; species Erythroxylum shatona. Next base: position 3,199,477 of record JAOSBK010000008.1, read on the forward strand.
CTTAACATATAATTAAAAGAAGAATATATGTTAAACAACTTATAGGTTTCATTAGGACATGCTACAAACATCAAGTGTGACGATTGTTAAAATCAATTTATAACTTAAAATAATCTTTAAGAAAATGATATATTCATTTTTATCATGTAATTATTTAATACGATTTTCACATAATTGATGAAACATTACATATACACTGAAAGATCTAAAGATAAATTTATGATTTTATCATTATATGTGAATGATACTTTAATTTATGGCAATGAATATGAACTTGTTAAGCAAATCAAGAACTAGTTTTTAAAATTGAAATAAGACATAGGTGAAGGTATATACATTCTTAAAGATGTCAAGAGATTATTTAAAGAGATCATTATATCTTTCACAAGTGATATATATTTAAAAAGTTCTTAAGCAATTTGTGCAAGTTTATAAGTCAATTGGTAATCTTATTGTTAAAGGCGAATCTCTTAGTCGCAATTTTTGTTTAAGGACATTGTACGAAAGGGAACAAAAGAAAAAAGCTTCCTATTTTAGTGTAATTGGAAGCTTTATATATGAAATGATATATACAAAACTAATTACTGATTATGTTGTTAGAATAGTGAGCAAAAATCAGTCAAAATTTGGTCAATCACAAGGAAAAGCAGTAAAGAGATACATATATTAGGCGTGTGAAGTATACAGGAAAAGTATTAAAGAGATACATATATATGCATACGTGATAGAGTGATAGACCCATTAACAAAGCCAAATCAAGAGATACATAAATTGGCCATGTGAAGTCATTAGAATTGCGTAGATATTGTTATCTTATTGATAAATAGTTCTAGTTGTATGTTCATTTATTGTATTATTGTTTCTAACTATATAATATATTAATATCATTTAGTATGTTATAATTAATATGTAATGCGTAATTATGAACTATGTTTTCTTTATGCAAAATATTTTGAATGCAAATTAAAGAATATGTCAGACAGATAAAAGATTGGCTCTTTCATACGAATAATTGCTTCCAATATTTGCAATAAATGGAGATGAGACATGTTTAAATTATCATCCAGTGTTAATTAACAACAAGATGATTAAGTAAAAAATACCTCCTTGAATAGTAAAAATAAGAGAAATTTTGTTTAAAGTAATTAAATATTCACTATATTTATATTAAGTACTAGATACAAGTTCTTAAAATATGAAATTTAGAATGAACTAGTAAATTAGTAAGTATGTTTGAACCAATATTTGTATGATCTTTTATAAATATGTTAGAACCAATATATGTATGATATTTTATAAATACATCCACTTCAAATGAAGGAGTCAATGATTCCTACCATGTGTATAACATTGATTGTGAAAAAAGATTAATATATATCATAACATCTCAACTTATATTATGTAATACTCTAGATATTAAATAAGCTTTATAATCTTTTATGACTCTCGTCTAATTCTCAATAAGTAAATTTGAGCTTTATTATTTTAGAATTTTACTAAAGAATCATGCATAACACGATCCTACAAGAAAGGTTATTTTGATCGATAGTTCTCATAAAAATGTATCGCAAGGTAGGCATTTTCTTTTAGTAAAAGAATTTAATACAATTACAACTAATCCAAGTAAATGAGATTAAAGTAGAACCTAGATGCAAAATGTGAATTAGGATACAAAATATTAAATTTACTTACGAGACGGTTGGTTCACATGAGAGAATGGTAATAGGAATGAGAATGACTATAGTGAAGAATGAGAATAAATATTATCATTATAATTATAATAGTTGGTTAAGAGAAATGAATGATTACCATTACCATTGACAGTGGTTGATTTGTAAAAAATAATGAGAAATATAAATTTATTATATTTTAATTAATTAATTAATTATTTTGTAATTAATTAATTACAATATGTTGATTAATTAAAATATTGTAATTAATTTTAATTAATTATATTGTAGCAAATTAATTAGTTATATTTTAATTAATAATAATATTTTAATTAATTATATTGTAGTTAATTAATTGTTAATAATATTTTAATTAATTATATCGTGATTAATTAATTAATTATAATATTTTAATTAATGAATAATTATATTTTAATTAGTTATATTGTAACTAACTAATTAATTATATTGTAATTAATTGATTAATTACAATATTTTAATTAATGAATAATTATATTTTAACTACTTATATTGTAACTAATTGATTAATTATATTTTAATTACTTATATTGTAACTAATTAATGAATTGTATTTTAATTATTTAATAAATAATAATAATATTTTAATTCAAGAATGAATTATATTTTAATTAATTATATTGTAGTTAAATAGTTATTAATAATATTTTAATTAATTATATTATAATTAATTAACTAGTTACAATATTTTAGTAATTAATATTATATTTTAATTAGTTATATTTTAATTAATTGTAACAAGCACACTCTTACATAACAATGATACCCATTCCTCTAAATTAGGAGAAGAATGAGGTATTACTAAAAAATGGATAATCAAAATAATGACTCTATAATTACAGTCCCTTATCAAATTCAATCTTTCATTTCATACCCATTACCTTTTTTTCATACCCACCAAGCAAGTACACCCTTAAGAATCAATTCATGACAATGTACTCTCGTTGTATATTAATCACTAGTTATTGGATAAATGTGAAAATTACAAAATTTCATCACACATAAGTGAGAGATAATAAGTAAGAATATTTACAAGGAATAAGATGAATATTTACTTAAATAATAATAGCTATTTTTGCTTACATAACAATTATAGCAATTTTAAGATATATAAAATTTACTTTTTATAAGTAAAAATAAGAAAAAGGAATTCCTCTCAAGTCTTTTAATTTGTGAGAAAATATAACAAATTTACAAGTGATTTGCTCTCATCAATAATCCATATTTTTTTTTAATAATTATGCAATTCGGGTTTGAGTTGAGCTTCGATTTGCTGTCTCAAGCCCAATCAAGCTCCCAGACCAATTCATTACTATCCTTTAAGATGTGGTGAAGACTTATACTCCCTCCGATTCATAATAAGAGTCGTTTTAGAAAAATACACGCTTATTAAGAAAGTTAATGAAATTATAAATATACCCTTATTAATACACCCATTAAATAATAAATGAATGTTGTTGAAAACTGAAAGGTTTTGAAGCAAATAAAAAAGAAACATGATGAAGTGTATTGAAAAGGTAATTTGCAATAATTAGCATGTGAGAGAAATTGCATTCGAGTATTAAATTGCCTTGAAATTGTGATCTGTATAATTAAGATGAGAGAGAAATGAAAGGTTAATTTTGGAAGAAAA
>JAOSBK010000008.1:3202918-3255725 GCA_027568895.1 Erythroxylum shatona
ATAATGTAATTAATTAATTACTTCCATTCTTTCTATTCTTCTCTCCCATTCCTCTAGACTATAGGAGGAATGGAGGATTACCCAAAACTAAGGAATAAAACTCTTAAGTCTTCAATGATAGGTTCATACTAAGCATCAATTTTCATTCCATACCCATACCCCTTTTTCCATACCCCTCAAACAAGCACCCCCTTAATTACCATTTATTATGATTCTTTATGCTAATATTCATTTGATTATAATATTAATAATAATTTAAGTATTATTAAAACGTTATAAAATTAATATATAATAAGAATTGAACAAAATTGAATAATTTAAATTAAAATTTAAGAAAAATATCTTTACCTATTAAGATATTAGAATTTAATTGAAAAATGAAAAATAATCAATTTATTCTAATTTATAAAAATTAGTTCATTTATTAAAATTAGTATGTTAATTAACACCTTGGTTACTTTATAATAATAAAAATTATTAAGATAAATCCAATTGATAAATTACAAGAATCAAAATTTTTACGACTACTTGTTGAATTTTTTTATTATTACTAAATGGAGTGTTATTAGTCAACTTTTTTCAATTGAGATATTCCTTTGTTTTTAATCTTTTCTTTTATGTTGCTTATGAAAACATTAATCATATATATGCAAATTTGGCGGACAGGTATTTTTAATTGCTTCGTTATTTAATTCATTAATTAAAAAAACTTTTTTTTTGCTTAAACTTTGATAATCACTGAAAAAATGTATAAAAATTTTATCTCATATCAATAAAAATTTAAGTTTAACATATAATTAGACGTAAACTTATTTGTGCAATTTGAATCCCATGTACCATTGTTAGTTATTGATAAAATTTAAAGACTGACCTCTAAGATTTAGTATTTTAAATATTTTTAGAAATATTAATTTAAATAATTAAAATTCAACATATTAAGAAACTAATTTTGGCAGCTTTAAAAATAACCCACTCATGTAAAAAACAAAGGCATTGTAATTAATATTCCAGAAAGAAACTTGAAATGAAAGTAAAGAATATTCGACTACTAGTCATCTTATATTAAAAAATCTAACCGATTTAACAGTTAAAAATTTAAACTGTTCAAATTTTTGGTTTAATTTTTTAAATTTTAAATTATTTTATTTTAATAATTTTTATTGTTAAAAGTTGATTAGTTTATTAATTAATTAATCAATTTTTTAAATTAATAAATTCTTATAAACAAAAAGAAATTAATTAATTTTTATATAATAATATCTTTTTTAATCAAACTTTAAATTCAAGACAATATCTTTTAATTATATTCACATTTTTAATTTTATTTAAATTAAAACTTTTAAACTTTAAACCTTTTGTCTTATTAATTTATTAACTTTGGTTATAATTTTTAAATCATTCTTACTTTCTCTAAAAGCATAAGAAAAATGCCTCTAAAATGGAAACACTTAGAAGTTAGAATCCTTTTTCCCTTCATGTTTTACACTTCAACAATGAATAATAAATACAAGTTGAGAGGTGAAAGGTTAAGGTATCAGATCACATCTTCCATATTCACTATTTTAACTTTGTTCCGTATATTTAAGTAGAATCAACATAATTATATGGATGAGATAAATTAGAACAACATATACCTTTCCGAAAGGTTGACGGCCAATTTTTTTAAACAATCACAATAAAAGCTAATTTAATTATGTTTTAATTAAAACTTTGACCTCATAAATAGCTTGACAAAAAAAAAGGTAAGATTGTACGTAAAAAAATACCAATAGAACTAATTCTTTTAAAACTTTTAATTTTAGAAATTAAAATTTTAAATTGCATTATTCACTATTAAAGAAAATACTTGGTCAACTTATTTTTATTTATAAAAAAATAATCCAAGAACAATGAAGTGGCCCACAAAACATAGCACCCTTTATCTGTACAGTAGTATTTTTCGGTTAAGAGAATAGCTGCAGTTGCAGAGAGGGGGTTGAACGGAGCCAAACACAAACAGTTGAAGACTGTAGAGAGAGAGAGAGATAGAGGGAGAGTGTGGTGAAGGTATCATACATACATACCTTGAAGACCCACACAACAGGACATGTAGTATTAAGAGGCGCACAGAAAATGGAAGGTTGAGTACAGCGAAGCAGACCCACCCCACCCCAAAACACAAATATTAATATAATATAATATATTACCGAGAAAAAAGTGCTGATCCAGCAAAAAAAGGTTGAGTCTTTGGTCCTCTGATATGGACAATCTTGCCTACTATTGTCGTGGGTGTCCGGTGGCAGCTTTTTTTTGTCTTCTCCTTTTCTCTTCTTCTTCTTCTTCTTCTCCTTCTTTTATCTCATCTCTCTCACACACACTCCAATTCTTCTACCTTCCATTCTCTTTTTGTGTATGTATTTATTTATACATAAAATTGTATATTTAAGGAGGGTTTTCTTTTTCATTTCTTATTCTCTCTCCCTCCCTCCCTCCACCTTCCCTTAACAGTAATGATATTCTCGTTGCGGGTATCGTTGTTTGGGAATCTGAGGAGTTGTGGTTGTCAAAAAGTGGCAGTTATATCTTCGATAGAAAAACAAAAACTACGAACAACAGGTCGAAAGAAGGAGAAAAACAAACATAAACACGAGCACACGAGTGTGTGTGTGAGAGAGAGACAGAGATAAGAAAGGGAAAGCCTTTGTGTCTGTGTTTTGATTGATGTGATAATCAAAACAAACGGCTCTTTCTTCTTGCTTTATTTGCCATCTTTGTTTCTTTCCCTCTATATTTGGCTGTCCTTTCTTGGGTGGGAGGGGATTGCTTGGTTTTATTCTGGGGTGGCCCTTTTTCTTGGTTTTTCTTTCTTGTTTTTATCTGGGATTTTCCTGTATTTCTTTGTTTCTGTGCATAGATGTCGCAACAAAGACCATTTCAGATGGTGGGTGGTGGGGGTGGCAATCCAGGACAGTACAATGACACAACTTTCACAAAAATTTTTGTTGGAGGTTTGGCTTGGGAAACGCAGAGAGATACTATGAGACGCTATTTTGAGCAGTTTGGAGAGATCCTTGAGGCTGTTGTTATAACAGATAAGAATACTGGAAGATCCAAGGGTTATGGATTTGTAAGCTCTCCTTAATTTGCCTCCATGTCCTCTATTTCGTGTTGGTAGTTAATGTTCGTTGTTGCTGCCTTATCCAATAGGTTACATTCAAGGATCCGGAAGCAGCCATGAAAGCTTGCCAAAACCCTTCTCCAGTTATTGATGGAAGAAGAGCAAACTGCAATCTTGCTTCACTTGGCGCTCAAAAGCCTCGTCCACCACCTCCTCAACACGGTGCATGTCTATTACAACATCTCTTATGTTTCTTTGATGATACCCCCTTTCTACATACCAATCTCATCTCAACTTTGTATTGCAAAAGTAAATGATCAATCATCAACAATATCTGAATCGGTTAATGCTAGCAAGTTGGATTTTCAACTTCTATCTTATAGTACATTTTCCGTTTCGATAGTAGCATTTTTCATGTTATAAAAAGCTCATAATTGCTATTTCATTCTATAGTAAACAGAGACGTGAATTTAGTGCTTGGTCAACAGTCAGAGTATTGATTTCATACATAAAAAACTGCAGTTGCAGGCACAGGACAGTTTAGACTGGCGCCTGGATTAGTGGCTCCACATGCTTATCATGCTTCTTCGTCGTCTTATATTCATCAACCGACCGGTCAATATCCATTTCCTTACTCAGTATATGGGTATGCAGAGAAATAAAAACTTGTCACTGCTTTCTTTGTCCTTTATCTAGCCATTCGATGCCAAATACATTGATAATTTTATGTTTTTGAGTCGTCTGTTCTATTGGTTCGCATTTCATTTTTCAGGTATCCTGGTTATTCACAAGATACCATATATCCATTGGTGAGTAGTACATTAATCATTGTCCATTGCTCCTGTTGTGAGCTAAGTTCATCATCTAAGATTAGTTTTACTTTCGCGGCAGAATTATTTTAGTGTTTATGGAGGTCAGAATTTCTCAACTTACTACACTCCTGCGGGATCAGGAACACCAGGAATGTTTCAGAATTACTTCCCATTTTACGCCCAATATGCACAAAATAGCCAACTTCACAGTTTTGGAGTTCAATACCCATCAATAATGCCGTACCCTTATCTTCCTCAGCACTATGGTTCTACAGGTATCTTATCCCTTCCTTCCTCAGTGCCAGTAGTCAGCACAACAGCAGGTAATTATTCTAAGTGATTTCTCATAATTGATTTGTTCCAAAGATTGTTTTTTGCTAAATGTAGTGACAGACCAATCTAAATGACAAAAGGTGCAGCAACATTGACCATGGCTACCACAACCACAACTACGGGAACAACAGGGGTAATAGTAGCAGCAGGACAAGGTGGGTCAAAACCGTCGGGAACAACTTCTGAACACAATTCATCAACCTAATAAGTTTGAGACAAGATGTAATAGTCTTTTCATGAAGATTTAACAAAAGGGTCAAAAGCGAAAAAGGAAAAGAAAAACTGAAATAAGGGAAACATCCCAGCACTGAAAAGAAGATGCTTCATCAGCTAGCATAACAACAGGGGGAATCCAAGAATTCTGCATCAGATTGCTCGTCTTTGGAAGAAGGCATTTTGATATAGAAAGTTTACTTCACTAACTGTTATCTATTGGTTCATCATTTTATGTTTTCACTTGGCAATTTCAGTCGTTATACATGTCTGGTCCGGAACATTAGGTAGAAGTCTATCTAGCTGTCAGCTTTAGGAGAAAATTTTATATTCATTTAGTTTCATGTATTAGCATTAGGTAGAAATCAAATATGGCTTTGAATTCTACCTCAAAAACACTGATAATCATCATTATGTCCCGGTTGCATAGAGCTTCCCAGGACATTATTGTTCATATCTATCATTAGTTGGGTTGAAAGATTGATTTTGTATCTTTTAACCCACTGAGTCAAGAAGAAAAATGGGTTACCGTTCTTTTTGTTTCTAGATTTATTCGTTCTTTTATGATTCATACATAGTAGGGTTTAGAGAGGTAATTAACAAACGTTGATTGTACCAATCTATGACTTAGTTATTACAAATAAGTCGTCTCTTTCTTGCCTCTCATATATCGCTTTCCTTCTGTCAGTAGTACTTTTGCATATTCAAATCGTTCTTTTGCATGATCACACGTTTCGGAGTCTGTATGGTATGGCATTTGGAATCCAATGGGATCTCACTTAAAAGTAGTAAAGAGACGTTTTCGTGGTGTGCCTTTTTCTGTGTCAAAGCTGAGCATGCGGGTCTCTTTCACATGCTTGTAATAAGTTAGGATTCGATGTCCAAGAGTGAAGAAATTACTGCTGAATTGATGATTTCTTGGATTTAGCCAACACAAGGTGTATGTCAACCCCAACATAGTTTGGTTACCTAACAGGTTTACTTGAAAAGTCTCTGTGCAGTCCCAACTTATCCATAGTTGGATACAGTATAAAATCTATTCACCAACCTGCTTCCACCTGTACGAGCGTGCCTTTTTTCAGTTTTCACCACTACTGTGTTCTATAACAGAATCCAAGGGGCTTGCTAACGTTAGATTGATGCAAAACGATGGCACGTGTCAAGGTCTTCCAGGGATGAGTGTTGGACAGTAGACTTGTTAAGAAGTTTCTAAATTAATGGTTGCAAGTTACGCCAATAATTACGGATTCATTGAATGTAATTATGATACTCCGTCAGTTTCATAATAAGAGTCATTTTAGAAAAATACACGCCCATTAAATAATAAATGAATGTTGTTGAGAACCGAAAGGTTTTGAATTGCCTTATTAGCATGTGAGAGAAATTGCATTGGAGTATTAAATTGCCTTGAAATTATGATCTGTATAATTAAGATGAGAGAGAAATGAAAGGTTAATTTTGGAAGAAAAATTATAAACATGCATATAAAGTCAAGAATGACACTTATTTTGAATAATTAAAATGTATCTAAAACGATACTTATTATGAATCGGAGGGAGTAAATGAGTTAGGGATTCAAATAACCTGTTCTCACAAAAATTAGATGAATAAATACTTATAAAATAAATAAGTATATAATAAGATGAATAATAAAAACAGTTGATTTGTTACCAAAGTAAGGTGGCCCTGAGAGACCAAACACGAAATAAGAAGTGGTTGGTTGGCGTCAGACTTTGAACGTGACCCTTGTCCTCGAGGAATAGCACTTGCTTATGTTTCCAGGACCTTACACATGGCTTTTTGATAAGGTGGTCCCTTTGGATTCTACCATCTTTATAGAACTCGAAATCGAACCATCGATCAAAAGCTAACCTACTTGTAGCTGACGTGACTCATTCTTGCAGCAGTGCAGCCGTTGATCTATCATTGATGGCTTGCTTTGTTCTCTTGCAGCAAGTGGATAGAAGGGAGGAGAGGTGGGAGGCTAAAAGAAGCATATCTCAGTCTTAGTCGCCTTTAAATCTTGGTACAGACAGTTAGAGATAAGATTTTTTGTCTAATTTTATAGTGTCTTATTTTATTTTATAAATTTCAGCTATTTATTTATATGAATCTTGTGTTTATTTATGTGGAACTCATTTGAATCCGTATAAATAAATGACTGAGATTTATGAAATAGAATAAGATATCATAAAATTAAATAGAAGATCTGAACTCAGATAATTGGGCACTCCTAGACCGCCCATGACTTATTACTTTCTAGTAGTTAACAAAGGATTCTAAATACGTGCTGTTAAATGAGCAAATGCACCAAGTATGATGTCTCAGTATTCTCGCAATACGATATACTCATTTATCAACTAGTAAAAGGTAGAACTCAATGTTCCCTTTTGTTTCCTTATTTTCCACTGTTATGCGTTTTATAGCATTAAAAAAATTCTCTTTTTAGTGTGGTTCAGACATGATGAAAAATGATCATTCTTGTGATTTTTGATACACTATTTTTTTAGCAGATCAAGTTCCATGACATTCAGAAATCTATCAGTATCAGATCAAAAATCTCCATCATGTACACTCGTTATAGTAAAAATTTATGAGTTCCAAGAAACAATTCAATTCAAACCTTCCACATATAGGGAAGTATCCTTTTTATTTTGTCAATTATCATTAAACCAATCCTCTAATGGCTGTCTTAAGAGTAGTTGCCAGGATTTACAACCCATTAACAACTCACTTTGGTATCTTGTGCTGACTCGTTGCTGATTCGATTTGGATAAACTTGATTTAAATATTTAGCCAGGTTGTTTGTGTAAAATTTATGCATTTCTATCTTTAAACGCAGTTTTCCTCTTCGCCAATCACATGGCAGCCTTCTTTTTTGTATCCTAAAAGGCTTGGCTGTTGACTTAATGCCCCATAAGTAACGGAAGCTGGCCCAACTCATCACGGAAGGGTAGAAGCGTTGACCGCAGTTTTCATTTACACAATTCGTCTGTTATGTTCTGCTCTCACCTTTTAAGACTTCGGCTTTTGAAGGATTCCGCGGTTGGATTTGGGTGATAAAAGACGGCAAAGGGCGGAAAGTTGCTTCAGTTCTTAGTTTTGTGGTAAAGCCGTGTTCCCACAGTTTGAGGTTAAGTCTCATCAAACCCAGTTGCTCCGGAGTTCTTATTCGTCTATCGTTCTCTACTTATTCAAACATTATTTTCACCTGATAATGTAGTTTAATTCTTTACGCAGTACAGATTCCATGCTACACCATTTAGGACAAGGGAAGTGACACGTGAGATTGTTTGGAGATGGACGTGGAAAGCAAAAGCCACGACAAAAACCATGTCCGTCTAGGTACTTGTCATGTCCACTCAAATTGGTTCCTTCCGTAATTCCAACCAAAACCATGTCCCTTTGGTTCATAACTCAACCTTGTACTCTGTACATGTATAATATCTATTTGCACTTAAAGCCAGGGAAATGGTTTTCACGTAATACATTTGCAATGGTCCTATTTTCCACTGTAGACCAATAGCTGTGACTGTGATCCTTTCAAAAGAGAGAGATAGTAATGATAAGAACGAACAAGAGGCCAAAGCCAAAGCCTCTACTTTTACACTCTTTCTAGACTCCTACTTTATTTCCCGGAAAATCCCACCTTGGTATTTATTGATCAAACTTGTTCTTCTAACAGAGTATTAATAAGTTTATTCCAAGGCCTGTTGCAAAGGGGGGAAGAAGTGCTGTAGAGAGCTGACGATGGGGAAGGTGGCAGTAGGGGCGGCAGTAGTATGCACGGCGGCGTTGTGTGCGGTGGCAGCGCTGGTGGTGCGACACAAAAGGAAAAGTTCAAGTAGGTGGGGCAGGGTCATGGAGATATTGAAAGAGTTGGAGGAGAAATGTGGGACCCCCATATGGAAGCTGCGTCAGGTGGCGGACGCTATGGCTGTTGAGATGCACGCTGGCCTTGCATCGGACGGTGGTAGTAAGCTCAAGATGATCATCAGCTACGTCGATAATCTTCCCACCGGGTAGATTTTGATTATCACCTTCCCTTTTCCTAACTCTGTATGTTCATAAAGCCTAATACGACTAGTAGCTAGTTGAATTTTACTGGTTTAGAGTGATCAGGTCAGCTCATCACTTTCATTTACTTTTATATCTCCTATCTGAGGTTCAGAATTTGGTTTCAATTGATCGTAGTTTATGTTCCTTCTCTGTTTGCTATTTTGCATTATGTTATGTGTCCCTGTTTTCTTTTACTTTGTAGTTGTTGATATGCGTGGAAGAATAGTGTATGGGTCTTACATACTTTTCAATGTTTTAATTGATCCTTATGCCTTTTAGCATTTCCTTTCAATAATGCCCAACAAAAAAGGAGATCTTTTCCCAGTTACCTATGGAGTTTTTTGTCAGAGAAATCTCCTACTCTGAGCTGAATAAATCAGATTACGGTTTAAGGCTGCATTATTGAGGATAGTTAATTCAAGTTTTTTGTGATCATAATGTAATCTTCTTGGCTAGTACTCATTTATGATCTTACCACTCACTGTCGTTTGATAAAACTTAGTTTTCGTCTTAGATGGATCGACTGAAACTCTGTAGATGGAAAAGCATGTTTTTTTATAATTTTTGTTTCAATTATCATTTTTTTTATGTGATGTGTGGGAATCCGAATCAAGGGGTTTCTAGTTTTCTTAGATATGCTTCTGAACTAGCCCAGCTGTTGCCTCATGACACTTGTGTGGTTTACTTTTCTTTATTCGAGGTGATAGGCTCTTCTGTGAACGGTTGGGCATATAGTTGTGATTCCCTGAGGCCCATTGCTTTCTTCACTCTTTTTATTTATGATCTGACCTTTTGATTCCCCTTGTATATTGGCTTGCAGTCATCTGTTTTTTGGTATCTGGGTCACTGCTTAATGCTTTTCAACTGTTGGTTCTTTAAATTGCTTTACTTAACCACACTGAACTCGAAAGAGATGCTTGAATTGTTGGTAAATGTATCTTTGTTTGACAGCTCACATATATTGACTTTTTATGTTAATGTTATAGATTAGGTGTGTAAAAAGTCGGATGGAAACGAAAAGGGGACAAAGGGAAGTATATGGAGTTTCTCAAAAAAAAAAAAAAAGAAGAAAAGAAGAGCAGCAATATTCTTTAGTTAGAACATAAACATTACAAATGAACAAGTGCAATAATTCGTTCAACATTTGGTTTATCTCAATCTCTTTGAGATAAGATTTATAGTTCCTGATCCTGCTCGTATGAAATATTGCAACTGAAAATGACAGACTCTTCTTTCTTTCCTTTCCCAGAGATGAGAAAGGGTTGTTTTATGCATTGGACCTTGGTGGCACAAACTTCCGGGTACTGCGGGTGCTGCTGGGCGGTAAAAAAGATCGTGTTGTCAGACAAGAATCCGAGGAAGTTTCCATCCCACCACACTTGATGACTGGATCTTCAGATGTAAGTATCAATTCGTGCTTTCCTGATAAAAATTGGTCATATTCGACTATTTCCTGTTTTGAAATTTAGTTGCTGATGTTAATTGCAGGCATTATTCGATTTTATTGCTGCTGCTCTCGCCAAATTTGTAGCTACAGAAGGTGAAGAATTGCATATTTCACCTGGTAGACAGAGGGAGCTTGGTTTTACCTTCTCATTTCCCGTCAGGCAAACATCAATCTCATCAGGAACACTTATAAAGTGGACAAAAGGCTTCTCTATACAAGATGTGGTTAATGCTAATTACTTTGACTCTCGTTCTCTTCACTTTTTTTTTCTTTTATCTTTCAGTCTTGATTCTGAAATTGATAAGTTTTTGAGATCTTGGGTCTTTTTCCTTGGTTAGGCATTTAAAGGCACTACCTGACTCTCCTGTCAGCTTCTAAACCAACAGACTTAGTTGTTTAATGCACATACAGATACCCTGAAACAAAAGAAAGTATTTACATATACTTACATTCCTGATATTATTCCTTTGCATATGTAACATTCATGTTTGCGTATTACTGCATCAGTTTTGAGTTTACAGCGGAATGGGAATGCTCTCAACGACTGGTCTAACAATTTATGCTTGAAACTCTCTTGAAGAATTTACTCTTTTCATAAAATCCGCAATGCAATAAACATTACATTATTTACAGCGGCAGCTCAATTAAATGGTGTTGTTACCTTACCACTTAATTTCATTGCCGATCTTGTTATAGGTAGGACAAGATGTGGTGGGAGAATTGACCAAAGCCATAGAAAGGGTTGGCCTTGACATGCGTGTGGCGGCCTTGGTGCGTTACATATGAATATATACATACACATAATTGTTCATTTAACCATCCATTTGTTACCTGTAGAGTGTGTACCACAGTTATTCAACTGAGTAACTAACAGAATCTTATCAACTTGGGAGCTGATGCAGGTCAACGACACAATAGGAACATTGGCTGGAGGTAGGTACTACAACCAGGATGTCATTGCTGCAGTTATATTGGGTACTGGTACAAATGCAGCATATGTAGAACGAGCACATGCAATTCCTAAGTGGCAAGGTCTTCTCCCTAAGTCTGGGGAAATGGTTGTTACTTCCAACTGAGTGTAGTAATCGCTATTCATTTGCAGTCCTAGAATATTTTTCTCCCAGGAGGGTTTACTGTCTGGTTAAATAAGGTCGTATAATCTTTAGGTGATCAACACGGAGTGGGGTAATTTCCGGTCATCACACCTTCCACTAACGGAATATGATCAGTCCCTGGATGTTGAGTCTCTAAACCCTGGAGAGCAGGTAATGTAACCACACTCGTAAAATTCATCTTTTTGTTGTCAACTGGTAAAAATTTTACTAATATGGGTCTTGCAGATTTTTGAAAAGATGATTTCTGGTATGTATTTGGGAGAAATTGTCCGCAGAGTTTTATTGAGAATGGCTGAAGAAGCTGACCTTTTTGGGGATACTGTTCCTCCAAAACTTAAGATTCCGTTCATATTAAGGTCTGTTATTTCTACTTGTCTTGCTTATTAATGTCTTTCCCTTTCATGCATTGGCCTTTTCTTATTCTGCAGATTGCTAGGTTGTAGGTTAATTTCATCCCTTAGAGGGCACTAAGAGACGTTAGACGCTCACTTGACCTATTTCTACACATTTCTTGACTAGATTTTTATAGTGTTTCTGTAATCATTGCAACTTTTGAGGTATCTCATATTTATTTTGCTTCAGCATGCGGAATGAATACTAATATCTGCCTTTTCATGCACGGCCTGTTGATTTTGAAGTCATCATCTTTTCTTGTACATATTGTGTAAAACAAAAAGCTCAATTTGTGACTCCTGTGCAACTGTTGTACTGATGAATTTTAAGTGGAATGGTGCAGAACTCCTGTCATGTCTGCTATACACCATGATTCGTCTTCAGATCTGAGAGTTGTGGGGACCAAATTAAAGGATATCTTTGAGGTATAGACAAAATTATGCGGAGCTATTTGCCTTGTGACATTGTTTTGTCCATTCCTAGATCTCGATGAATATCTTCAAAACTAAATGTCTTCACTATGTAAGAAGAAGTTTTATCATGACAAGATCCAAGTCTCGTTGTTTGAAGTATGTTGGTTTTATTGTCTCAGGTATCTAATACATCCCTGAGATTGCGAAGATTAATCGTTGAGGTGTGTGATGTAGTTGCCACCCGAGGTGCACGCCTATCTGCTGCTGGGATTGTTGGAATCCTAAAGAAATTGGGACGAGACACGGTAAGGAATGGGGAAAAACAGAATTCGGTGGTCGCATTGGATGGTGGATTGTACGAGCACTATACCAAATTTAGTAAATGCATGGAAGGCACTGTGAAGGAGTTACTGGGAGAGACTGTTTCTGAAAACCTTGTCATCACACACTCTAATGATGGCTCTGGCATTGGAGCTGCTCTCCTTGCGGCCTCTCACTCTCAATACCTGGATATTGAAGAGTCTTGAAAACCTGTAAAAGATCGAACAAGTCGACATTTCTCAATTTTGTATCTTTGTTGGACCTTTACCTCAGTCCAGAGGTGTTTCATAGTCATAAAAACCAAATAACAGACAAAGCTACAAAGGGCCAACATTTCCTCACAATGGAAAGAACGAGTTTTGACCATAATCATGAAAACTATTTTGATCATACTTCTATTATAAAATTTTATCTGGTGTAGATAGCTTCTGAATGGTATGAATATTACGACTTTTTAACATTTTAAAGTTAAAAAAAGGGATGTGTTCTTCAATGACTGCCTTTTCCTCTTCACTGGGACTCAAATCCGCATTCAGAAGGATAGATTGCTATTTTAATTCTTTCAAACTCATCGTTTTATATCTATATTTACTTTCCTGCTTCACTCTGATAGCTTCTGATTCATGCTCATTCATGGCTGAAGAATCCGAACAGTATCTGTTTATAAGTAACTAAGACAAACTTATTTGAGACTATCGTAGGATATGTTCAACCAACGTTCAGAGTTCGGCCTCTACCTAACTAGACTGAGTACTTTAAGAAAATTGTCGTGTCAGAGAAGCTGAATTAGGGGCTTTGGTACACGTGTCATGTTTTCTTCCATTGGATGAATCAAACTCGATTGCTGCAGCTTGCGGGAATCGAGCCACGTGTTGGATTCAATGTTTAATAAAAGGATGACACGGTCTATAGACCACATCGCTAAGACAAAAGGACCAAATAGCGTTTATAGGGTAGAATGCAACAAACCAAAAGCGTCCCTTCGGGGACATCCGATAAAATTGGAACGATACAGAGAAGATTAGCATGGCCCCTGCGCAAGGATGACACGCACAAATCGAGAAATGGTCCAAATTTTTTTTCCAACCTTCCCTTTCCCTCCTCCTCAGAGTTTCACTCATCTTCAACCTCCCCTTTCCTCCCCCTGAAAATTCCACACCAGTTTCGGCCATGTTATTTCTTAAAACTCTCCTTATGTTAATCCTGTAAGGAAGATTTGTAGCTGTTGTTTTCTTTACTGAAAGTTTCATTCCTCTTGATGACGCAACTATTTTTTCTTAGCTTCTTCCTCTTGGGCATCTTAATTTAGAAGTTGGATGATCTAGTCTGATGGAAGTTTCTGCGTAGGGGAGCTTTCCAATTGTATTATATTTTATTTCCATAAGCTCATTTATTGGTTGTCAGGCTTGGACTGAAATTCTCACTGAAGAACACATGAACATCTTTATTCTGAGTTACTGCATCATTCACTTCAGCAAGTTTGGACCTTTCCATCTAAAGTTCCACCTTTCAGAGATTCTCGTTATTCAGCGGAGTTGGAGAAATTGTTGCGCAACAATCATTATGGAGTCCTAACTTATAATTTACTTTATTATAGAAGGCAGAAAACATACAGCTTGTCACGTAAAACACTATATATTAGCCTCAAAAACTTCCATTGATGATACTATGAACAGGTATGGATCTAATCATGGGAATACAGCTTCATGACATGGAGACCAAAGTTGTCAAAGACTCGTGGTTCTGGATTGGTTCTTGCAGGATTCCATCAGGAAAATTACACATTGGAAGTGAAACCATTCTCAGGACTTTCAGATGCTCTCTCGCTCTTTGAATTCTTCAGAAGTGGAGTGGCATCGTAGTCCCTTTCTGTGTCTTTTTCTCCGAAGACAAGCGGCTTGGTGTTTCTCTGCAAGATCTTCAGCACCTCTTTCATTGAAGGCCTAGCAGAAGGTAGTTTGCTGGTACACAGAACTCCAAGTTTAAAGACGCTACTCATTTCTTCCAAGTTGTCTGGTTCCATCACATCTCTGTCCAGGGCATCGATTATAGGCTTCCCTTCTTGCACGTGACGCCATGACCAATCTGCAAGTGACGTGTGCTCGTCACCGTTATGGGCTTCCTTCCCTGTTGTTAGTTCCAGGAGGACCACCCCAAAGCTATAAACATCACTTTTCTCATTCACTTTTCCTTTATGAGTATACTCTGCAAATTAAATTAATAGGATCAACGTGAATATCATTATCAACAGTTAAAAACCTTTGAACTCAAAAGTTTGTAATGTCAAATGGCAACTAGAAATGGACTCACCTGGGGCCATATAGCCAAAAGAGCCATAGATTGCTGACATTGTAGCTAGTTCTTCTGGCTTCTCCATCATCCTTGCTAAGCCAAAATCAGCAATTTTCGCATTGAACTCAGAGTCAAGTAGGATATTGCTTGATTTTATGTCACGGTGAACAATGGGAGGTAAGAAGTCATGATGCATATAGCTGAGACCCTGAGCAGCACCCTCTGCAATATGCAACCTTTTTGGCCAATCCAAAATAACATGGTGGATTGTGCCCGAAGCGGCTGTTGCTGTCCTCTTCCTATGCAGCCATCGATCCAGGCTGCGGTTTTCCAGATACTCGTAGACAAGAAGTTTGGAGTTGTCATCAAAAATACAACAAAGCAACTTTACTATGTTCAGATGCCTTATTGTACTTAGTATCTCCATTTCTGCAAGGAATTCCTTATCTAGTGTCTGGTATAACTTCTTGCTGCAAATCTTCTTGACAGCAACAACAGAGCCGGAGTTACTTGTAGCGACGCGGTACACTTTTCCTGATCCGCCGCTGCCGACCAAGTTGTTCTCCGTCAATTCTGACAAAATGTCGGTTTCAGTAAAATTCAACTTGTGGAATGATGTCAGCGTCCAGGTTTCGTCCGACTTGTTCCTTCTCTTCCCATGATTTCTGATGATGAAGAATGAGAGTAACATAGCCAACAGGAAGACAGATGCCAAAGCACTCAAGATCAACGCAAGCAAACGAGTTGAACCTTTGCTTGATTTTCGTGGTATGTAATTGCAGCTCTTAAGGTTTACATGTGAACTACTTGAACAAAGACCAGGATTGCTCAAGAAGCTATCGGCATAAGCGTCATTTTCAAACTCGCTTGGGATTTTCCCTGTGAGTTGATTGGAAGAAAGATTGAGAGAAGTGAGCCGACGAAATCCGTTTCCAGATGGAATTTGACCTGAGAAATCATTATCTGACAAGTCGAGTACACTGAGGACTGGTAGATTACCAATTCCTTCTGGAATTTGTCCAGAAAGTTGATTCCCACTGAGATTTAGACTAGTCAACCTTGCCCATGATATTATGTCTGCTGGAAGGGCTCCACTGAGTTGGTTCCTATCAAGCAAAAGAGTAGTTAGAAGGGGAAGGGCCGTTAATTCCCGAGGAATTGTGCCAGTAAATAGGTTATTACTGGCATTAAAAACCACCAGATTTCTCCAAGAACTCACTCCACTTGGTATTCTCCCGGAAAAATTATTATAACTTATCTCGAATCGTGATAGATTCCCAGCCACTTCATCAGGCATCTCCCCAGTAAACATGTTATTGTTTAGCTGAAGTTGTGACAAATTCAAACCTTTCCACATACCAGCAGGAACATTGCCAGAAAAAGCATTATTTTGAAGCATAACAGTACCCAAACTGTCGCAGTTTCCAAGAGATTGTGGCAATTCGCCGCTCAGATTGTTATCAAAAACTACTAGTCCTACCAACTTACTTCCATTGCATAAATGTTCGGGTAGTTTGCCAGTAAGCCTATTTGATGATACCTGGAACGTTTCAAGCTTTGAATATAGCCCAAAATCTGGAGGAATGGAACCTGATAGCTTGTTGCTAAACAAACCAAAATCAATCAATGCCGGCAGACGGCCGAGACTTTCCGGAATTTCACCAGACAATTGGTTGGAGGATAAAGCCAATCCTGACAGTTTTTCAAGCTTTCCAAAATCATCAGGAATTGGACCAGTCAAATTATTGTAAGAAAGATCGATTACCGTCAAGTTCAGAGCTTCAACGGCCTGCGGAATGCTCCCTGATAGATGGTTTTTGTACAAATATAATTCACTCAAATTCTTCAACAGGAATAAATTTTCTGAAATATTCCCAGTTAAAGAGTTTGATGATAAATCCAGTATCTCCAAGTCAGCCATTTCTCCTATAGCTCCTGGAAATTCTCCGATCAAATTTGCATTGGAAATCCACAAATATTTCAGCTTCTTCAGTCGAGTTAAATTGAAAAGCTCTGATGGCTTAAATTCATTATAGGCCAACTTTAGGATTTCAAGATCGGACAAGTTACCAATTTCCGAAGGGAAAGTACCATTAAAGAGATTAGCACGAAGCTGGAGAGACCTTAACCCCGTTAATCTTCCAACAGCTGCTGGAATGTCACCAGTAAAGTTGTTGCCACCGAGGTTAAGGGTTGAGAGCTTAGACATCCGATCAATATCATCAGGAAGGAAACCGACAAAGTAATTCTCAGAAAGGTCAAGGTATTCCAGTTTGGAAAGGTCGTAGAGAGACACAGGGAACGTCCCACCAATGTTGTTGTTATAGAAATCAAGAACAGTAAGGTTCTTGAGGTCAGTGATAAATGAGGGGATCGTTCCGGTGATTTGTTTTCCGACAAGAAGCAGTTCAATAACAGATCCATCGGCGCAGATGACTTCAGGCCAAGTGCAATGAGAGGCTGAGCTGGAAGACTTCCAGTGACTGAGAGACGGAGGATTCTGCCAGTGTTGCTTTAGTTTCAGCAAGGTTGATTGTTCTTGTACATGGAGCTGTGAGTTGACATGGGTCAGGAAGAAAAAGAGAAAGTGGTGTAAGAGAAACCTCTTACGGATGTTCAACATGCTCTTCGTTTAGTTGTTCAGAGGTTCGTGTTTAGACCATGGTATTGAAGGGAAGCTGCTGCGAAATATATAATTTTAACCAAACGTGGAATTTTCTTTCTGAAGGGCCGTACTTGAACTACTAATCTTTGGTCAAGCTTAGACTTTTTGCAAAATCTTATCATTTGCCATATTTTTCTGCGACCACAGGTTGCTGCGAAGGTAACCTTCTTGGCTTCTTCTATCTAGGATTCCAGGGTTGGTATTGGTAACAGTTCCGGGATTTGCAGCAAGAAATATTAGAACATTGAATATAATCATTATACAAAGATAATTGTAGAATAAACTGATATCTCTGTTAGTAAACTTATTTTAGTATTCAAGCTTTTAAGATAGCGAGTTGCAATTAAAATATTATTATTTTATTTAATAATTGAAAATTATTTAATTAAATAACATGTTTTTAACAAAACTAAATGAAGGCATTATCCCCTGTCTCTACTAATTACGGCCCCCACACAATCGTAAGCCTTGCAATTGTGTGAACTTGGAATACTATAAATGAGTATAATTGGCTGCTTACTTTTACGCAATTGATATTCCACTTCTGCTTTTCCATAAGCATATTTAAAAAAATATAACATCACGCAGGCCGTTCATAATGAAAAAAAAGACACTTATTCTATCTCTTTTTCTTATTTATGAGAATAAAAAGAGACGAAAGGGGTATTTAGTAGATAGTGTTTAAGCTATATTTCGGCTGATTAAAGAGTATTAGTTGTTTGATTATATCAAACAGCTAGTATACTTGTTTGATTAAGAATTGGTTAAATTGGCTGATTCTGTGCAGCTAGTTATTTTTTGAAAAGCTATTTGGGAGTAACGCTTCAACCTATTAGCTAATAAAAATCTTATTCAAAGATAATTGAGCCCTCAAACTCTTTTCCAATCTTAAGCAACTAGTAGCTCTTAGGTTTTTCACTTTAAAAAGAGAAAGTTATGATTCATGTGTAAGACTTCCTGAATTTCCTCAAGCCATCTTCTCCAAGCACCTAAAAATTGTCGACTTATTAATTATTTTTTATTTTAATAATAATAATAATTATTATTATTATTATTATTGTTATTATTATTATTATTGTTGTTGTTGTTGTTGTTTATATATTCTATGTTTTTATTAGAGTTATAAATTTAATTTATGTAAAAATAAATATATAAAATTTAAATTATTATAAAAATATTCATCGAATTTAATATTTATGTTCTTATAATTTTTTAAGTTATATCCTCATCAGTCATTTTATACATAAAAAGTTAATCTTAAATAACTAATTTTACTAAATATCTTTATTAAACAGCTGATGTTATCCGCTGGTCAAATCAACTGATATAATCAGCCATCAATTAACAACTGATAGAATCAAATTATAGCTAATGCAATCAGCTGATTACCTAATAGGCCAAAATAGGGACATATTAAGAGTGAAATTTGGATAACTGTCTTTTCTGACCTTGCTTAGATTTGGGTTTAACATTACGGTGGTATTCATAATTAAATAAATCATGTAAATATAAATATGTATTTAAAGAATTCGGGGTGTCAAGCCTTGATGCTGAATTCAGTGTCCAATCTACTGTCAATCGATTTTCCTGCACTTTCCATTTAAGCTAACCCATTGCTAGATCGGAAAAATGAGTGTGGGTCAAATAACTAAACCCATTTTTCTTAGCGAACAGACGTATGAAACTTTTCAACTCACCCCTATATTATTATATTAAATTAAAGGCAAGCAAAACATCTCTTTTGTTGATCTGTTTTTTATCAGCAAAAAAAATCAGAGTGAGCAGAGTGAAGAAAACTATAGTGCAGATCCTTATAACTTCGAGACTTGATGGTCCTGTCTCAAGCGCGGGTTGGAATAGGATGTGTGGATGTCAAGTTAGCGGAAGGACCAACTACAGCTAGTGAATCAGAAGTACTCTTTTTTTTTTCTACAAAAGAAATAAACTAAACAATTACAACATAAATCACGGGAAATAAATCTCGGTCATATCTTCTAGGAAGAATAGGAGGCACCCTGTAGGTGTAGCATGAAGAATGGACAATCCTAGGCCATAAGTGACAGCCGTATGGGCAAGCTAGTCCGCACAACAATTACCTTCCCTGTAGATATGACGAATTCGTACAACCAAATTCCTCACCAACAGCTCATTGATCGTTTTGACGAGGGGGTTAGGGGATAGAGTCCGTGCAGTGTGGGAGGAGATAGTTGTCGCTGTCGCGAGGGAGTCGATCTCGAGCTCAATCCGACGATACCCTAGGTCCATCATATCATCCGAAGAAACGGAAAATACCAAAAAGTTCAAATTCACAGCTAGTAACATTGATTCAGTTGGTACATATATATATAATTTAAATAAAAGACTTAAAATTCATTTAACCAATTTTTATAAATTTAAAACTTAAGATTATAGAAATTGGCCAACTTAAAATTTTCATTCTCAAAACTAATTTAATTACATAATAATCAGTGATCATAAGATTTTTAAAAATTTTTTATGAGTTGAATATAAAATTTTATTATTTGAAATTTCTTAAAAAGGGTTATTCCAACGACCATTCGAAATGTACAATAAAACATTTTATCTTAGCTTAGAAATTTACGATTTTGCGATATAAACAAAGTACGAAATCTTTACTGATCGTGAATAATTATATATATGACCATAAACTCTCAATTACTTCGTCATCGCACGTCTGCGTTCCTTGAGAAAAGAACAAAATGTGAAATCGCATTACAAGTCAACAGGGAACGTGCGACTTTGGACATTAAAGAAGTAAAAGCACGCCTTTGTTGAACAATATCCTTGCGTAACAATTGGGTAACAGTGGAAGACTTTGACTGGTTTATTGGCTTCGTTCCAAGCAATCTTTATCAGCTTTGTCGGATTTTGCCATAATTTCCAAAAACTTGGAAAACGTACGCTCTTCAATTCTTCGCCACTGAGAAAGGTCTCATTAAGCTCAGATCGTGATTTCTGAGGACCACTCAACCTTACAAAGGATTGGTTGACAAAACAAAGAAAATTATAGTGTAAATGGAAGAAACTATTTGTGGTTGAAGGATTTGAATCTCGAAGAGAGTAATGGGGAGGAATAGATTGATTGTTAGTGGCAACTACTATTCTAAACCAATAAACTTCAGTCTCCAATGAAAAGGGTTTGCGGAAATCCAAGCAAATCACTTTAGAAGACCACAATTGACTCGACTTCATCCACATTCTAGAGTCCAGACCCCATTTGGTTGTTAAGACTAAAGATAGACGATATAATTGGTTCCTATGGCAGTGGTAAGTTTGTTGGATTAGGAATATTTCCTAATCGTAATTTAGTAGTTTCACAACTTAATCAACTGATTTAGCATCGTCCTTAAAGCACTTTTGATTTGTTTCCTTGAAACACACAGTACTGGTCAATCTCAATCTAGAAGGTGTTGGTGGAATTGGGTTACATAAATTTTCAAAATATTTAGAATAAACTCTAAATGAGTTACATAGTTAACTTTCGGTTAGTTAAATGTCATACAATTTATACATTTTAAATAATGAGTGACATCAAAGACAATTGTTTATACATTTCAAGTAATGAATCTCACTTAACGCGTGACAATAAGACCCATATTTATATATTTTAGATAATATATCTCATCTGTTATCTTCATTTTTTGATAGTATTTCTTGAAAGTCCCAACAATGTAGTTTACCAAACATTGCCTATGTCGCAATTGCTTTAATTTGTTTGTGTCAATGCTTAATACAAAATAATCGTGTCAATAATTATTAATTTTTTAAAAATATAAACAGAAAAATTAAATACGCAAATAATAAATCGATGATCAAGATTTAGAAATGTAATTTGACACATCTTGCTTACGTTTGTAAAACCCTCACCTAACTTAATTAACTTTCACTTGTGATATAATAGTTTTATCCAAGGCTTTACTAGATTGACTCACTCAACCTTTAACATTATCTCTCGTACTCACACTTCGTAGTAATAAATCACTTCTAATAAAACTAACACTTTGTGCTAACCTCAACAGAAAATTTTAACAACGATAATTTTTAATAAAGATGATAATAAAATAACTCAAGTGATTGAATCTAGAATAATATAAACAAAGAACGCACGTGATATAAGAAAACAATTCCTCTAAACCATGCAGCCGAAAGTATATGGTAAGTTAACCAGGGCCGTTCTTAACGTTTTATAGGTCCTAGGAGAACTAAAAAAAGGCCCCACTAAATAGGCAATAGACAAGCGTGTAAATTTTAAAAGCTTATTTTTGTTATTTAAATTTAATATCTATACATAAGTGACCCAATTTATAAGTTCATACACTCAACAAAATATTAAGTGATCATAACATCAGCTAATAATATCTTGCAAATTTTAGTAGCAATAAAATCACTAAAAAATAATAACAGTAACAACAAAATAGCAATAACAGAAATCGAACAATAAAACACTAAGAGAATAACATCAACAAATACACAGATGATCATGATTTATGAAAAACAATTTCTTCGTGCATTTCTAGATGCAAAATTATTAATAATATTATTAAAATCAATATCTTTCAACATATCTTTTTCGATAAATAAAATAGCTAAATCATTTAACGTATTACAGCCCTATTTAATTATCAAATAATTTTTATTTAATCATCAAATATATCCAACTATTTAGGGTTTTATTTAATAATCAAATAATTTCTATTATTATTTAATTATCATGACATGTTTAATAGAATCATACGAATTTTTATAATAAATAAAACTATTTATGTAATTTTTAAATTGAGTAATTTAAATTATTTGATTTAGTAATATTATCACTAGAATTATGTGAACCTCTATAAGAGTATAAATCCAACAATTATTACATTACTTGTGGCAAAGTATAATGAAAATTATAACTACAAAAATTAAATTATTTATTAATATTTAAGTATATTTTTATAAACTAATAAGTAATCTAAAAATAAAATAGGAGAAACATAAATAAACGCAATATTATTTAATATTAATGTTCTGATTTAAAATGTTAATATAATGTCACGTTAATGACAAATTATAAATTAATTCTAATATATTTAAATATTTAATAAGCTAAAAATATATTAAAAATAAAAAATTGTCCCTTTAAATTATCACTTAGAACTCATAAGACAAAATCGTGAAAATTTTTACCATCAATTTTTGAGTTGAAGTATCTTAGATTCATATTTTGATGAAAATAAAAAAGTAGAAAGTAAGAAATATACTCAAATGTTTCAAAGGTGTTTATAAATTTAATAAGTTAATGTTATATAGCTAATAAAAGAAACTATTTAGTTTTCAAGATTGAATAGCGTTAACTTTGTAAGTTATTTGTTAGTTAACGGTAATTTTATCTTTTCCTCTTAGTGTCAACTAAGAATTTATTACCTTTCTAACTGAAAAACGCCAAAAAAATGTTGCTGAAATGCATTAAAGTGAGCCCCTACCCTAGTGAAGATGGGCCCTGCCCCTAAGGCTGGGAGTGAAACCAACCAACAAGAATTCTGCTGTGAACTTTTAATATTGTAAGTGAAGCATCTCAAAATCACCAAAATATCTACACATTATTTTTATTAAGATGCGTTGATTTTATGTCAATTAAATCCTACCTTCGTTAAGAATTTATGCTTATGCAATCTTACCTTCGAAGAATTCCAAGATAGATTACTCACCGTAACAATATATCACAATTTATGGCATGATTGGTAACAAAGACAACAGATATCTCAGAGGTTGTTACAAGTATTATATGCACTCCTGTATACATGGAACTAATATAGAATATTAAGGTAGAGAAAAGTTTGGATCTGATCCAATAAGATAAGATTTGTTCTGAAACTAATTACCGGATAAGGCCATCCGATTTGGACCAAGTCTGGCTAACTGCTTGCGTATCCTGAGAACTGATTTCCTTAACAGAGGATTCGAAGTCAATGGACACATGGTTATGAGGATTTTGAAACTAAGCTTTGATACAAGTTATTATTACACAAAACACTTTTTTTATTACATACACTGATACAGGCATCCATTTGTACATATGATGAGATACTGGCAATTCTAAAGGATAACTAGTTCTTCCACAAATCAAGATTACCAAATACACGTACATTCATTGAGCTTAACTTCTACCTTGTAACTAAGAATAAGAACTTTCAACTTGGATAGCTGAACAGCCAAAACAAGTTAATAATCAGGTCCTAACTGACCGATCTCTTTCTTAATTTGCACTGCACTTATCGCTTTCAGATACACTCATCATGCTTTGATATCAGTGGAATGGCGTCATACTTCTTCCATAAGTCTCTCTCTCCATCGACAAGTGAGGCGGCATTTTTATTCAAGATTTGTAGTACTTCTTTCATTGAAGGTCTAGCAGCAGGCAGTTTGTTGGTACACTGAACTCCAAGTCTAAAAACACAACTCATTTCCCCCAAGTTGTCAGGTTCCATGACATCTTTGTCTAGGACATTGATTACAGGTTTTCCTTCTTGCATGTGACGCCAGGCCCAATCTGCAAGTGATTTGTTCTCGTCACCGTTTTGAGCTTCCTTTCCGGTTGTTAGCTCCAGCAGGACAACCCCAAAGCTATAAACGTCACTCCTTTCGTTTATTCTTGCTGTGTGAGCGTACTCTGCATATTAAGTTTGTGAGGTATATTCGTCAAGAAGCTACTCAACTAAAATTTTGCGATATTGATTGATGTCCGGGCGATATCAAATCCTCTGTGGATATAACATGAACAGAAGACACTCACCTGGAGCCATATAGCCAAAAGAGCCGGTAATTGCTGACGTAGTAGCAAGTTCTCCTGGTTTTGTCATCATCCTTGCTAAACCGAAATCAGCAATCTTCGCATTGAACTCTGCGTCAAGTAGGATATTGCTTGATTTTACGTCACGATGAACAATGGGAGGTAGGAAGTCATGATGCATATAGCTGAGACCCTGAGCAGCTCCGACTGCAATATGCAACCTTTTTGGCCAATCCAAGAAAACATGGTGGACTGTACCTGAAGCGGTTGTTGCTGTCCTCTTCCTATGCAGCCATCGGTCCAGACTGCGGTTTTCCAGATACTCGTAGACAAGAAGTTTGGAGTTGTCATTAAAAATACAACAAAGCAACTTTACTATGTTCAGATGCCTTATTGTACTTAGTATCTCGACTTCTGCAAAGAACTCTTTATCTAGTGTCTGGTCTAACTTCTTGTTGTTACGTATACTCTTCACAGCAACAACACAGCCAGAGTTATTTGCAGCAACACGGTACACCTTTCCTGATCCACCGCTTCCAATGACATTGTTGTCTGTCAATCCCATTAATATGTCTGTTTCAATAAAATTCAATCTGTGGAACGAAATCAGCGTCCATGTTGATTCTAATTTGTCCTTTCTCCTTCTGCAATTACCGGTGATGAAGAATAAGAGCAATATAGCCAACAGGAAAACAGATGCCACAGAACTCAAGATTAGAGCTAGCAATCGAGTTGAAACATTACTCGATTTTCGCGGTCTGTAATTGCAGCTGTTAAGGTTTACCAGTGAGTTACTTGCACAAAGATCAGGATTGTTCAAGAAGCTAGTGGCATACGCACCATTTTCAAACTCACTTGGGATTTCTCCTGTGAGATGATTGGAAGAAAGATTGAGAGTAGTAAGCTTAAGAAGCCCAATTTCATGAGGAATTTGGCCTGAGAATTGATTATCTGACAAGTCGAGTTCAACAAGGACTGGTAGATTACCAATTCCTGCTGGAATTTGTCCAGAAAGTCGATTTCCACTGACATTTAGACATGTCAACTTTGACCATGAAATTATATCTGGTGGAAGGGATCCACTGAGTCGGTTCCTATCAAGCAAAAGAGTAGTCAGAAGGGGAAGGGTGGTTAATTCCTGAGGGATTGTGCCAGCAAATAGGTTATTACTGGCATTAAAAACCACCAGATTCCTCCAAGAACTCACTGCACTTGATATTTTCCCGGAAAACAAGTTGTTGCTTATCTCGAATCGTGACAGATTCCTTGACACTTCAGCAGGCAGCTTCCCAGTGAACATATTACTGTTTAGCTTAATGATTGACAAATTCAGACCTGTCCACATACCAGCAGGAACATTACCAGAAAAAGCATTATTTTCAAGCCTAACAATGCTCAAACTGTTGCAGTTTCCCAGAGATTGTGGCAATTCTCCACTCAGCTTGTTATCAAAAGCAACAACTCCCAACAACTTGCTTCCATTGCATAAATGTTCAGGCAAGTTGCCAGTAAGCCTGTTCGATGAGACCTGGAACTTTTCAAGCATTGAATATAGCCCGATATCTGGCGGAATAGGACCTGATAAGTTGTTGCTAAATAAGCTAAAATCAACCAATGCTGGAAGACGGCCAAGGCTTTCTGGAATTTCACCAGAAAATTGATTCAAGAACAAAGCCAATACTGACAGTTCCTCAAGCTTACCAAGATCACCAGGAATCTGACCAGTCAAATTATTCTGAGAAAGATCAATTACCTTCAAGTTCAGGGCTTCAACGACCTGAGGAATGCCCCCTGATAGATAGTTTTTGTACAAAAATAAAGTACTCAGATTCTTCAACAGGAATAAATTTCGGGGGATATTCCCAGTCAAAGAGTTTGACGATAAATCCAGGAGCTCCAAGTCAGCCATTTCTCCGATAGTTTCCGGCAAGTCTCCAAACAAATTTGCATTGGAAATCCACAAATGTTTCAGCTTCTTCAGATAAGTGAAGTTGAAAAGAAGCTCTGATGGCTTAAACTGATTATGGGCCAAAGTTAGGATTTCAAGATCGGGCAAATTACCTATTTCTGGCGGGAAAGTTCCATCAAACTGATTAGAAGGAAGCTGGAGAGATCTTAACCTCTTTAATCTTCCAATAGCTGCTGGAATGTCACCAGTAAAGTTGTTGCCACTGAGGTTAAGGTCTGAGAGCTTAGACATCCGATCAATATCGTCAGGAAGGACACCAACAAAGCAGTTTTGAGAAAGGTCAAGGTATTCAAGTTTGGACAGGTTGTAGAGAACCACAGGGAACGTTCCGCCAATGCTGTTGTTATTGAAATCAATATGAATAAGGTTCTTGAGATCACAGATAAATGGTGGGATAGTTTCCGATATGTCTTTTTCGCCAAGCAGAAGTCCGGTAACAGAGCCATGGGTGCAGTTTACTTCAGGCCAAGTGCAATGAGAGGCTGATTTTGAAGAAGTCCAGTGGCTGAGAGAGGGTGGATTTTGCCAGTGTTGCTTTAGTTTCAGTAAGGTTGCTTGTTCATGATCATGGAGTTGGGAACTAGCATGGATAATGAAGAAAATGAGAAAGTGGAGCAAGGGAAAACTCTCGCGGGTTTTGAACATGTCCTTTCTTTCCATGTTCAGAGGTTTGTCGTGGTTGTTCTGGTTTAGAGCAGGTTATTAAAGGCGAGTTACCAAGAAAGCAAGGGTGCTTAAGGCTTATATAAAGAGTTGTTTACATGCTGAAACACATAATGCTAAAATTTATAATGGGAATTAATAAGTTCTAAACGATAAAATTAATATTTTACATTAAGCTAATAAGGATTTTTATTAAATTTATTAATAAAAACGATAAAAGAATTTCATTCAAAATCTTTGGTCATTTTAGTTCTCTAACCTTGAAGTTATGCAGAATTGGCTTTCTCATACCTTAATTGTTAAAAATGTGACTTTGAAACAGTGAAATCTATTATTAGAATTTTTTTTTAAGTGCAAATTTTATTTTGTGTTGATTTAGATTATATATTATCTTATTTTTAAATTTTAGTTAGAGAAAAATTGTATAAATTAACAAATTTCTATTTAATAAAAATTGAGAGTCTTCTTCATACATATCTCTTCCTAAAAAAAATCAACAATTGGTATCAGAGTTCTCTTGATCTTAAGGGAACTCTAAACTGACAAACCTATAACTCATAACTCATTATATGCCTTCCCACACCACAAATCAAAAACCACATGTTAATGGATTTAGAATCATCGTCCACTGTCATTACTCTACCAGTGTTTGATGGTATAAATTATCTAAGTTGGGCTGCTCGAACGGAGGCTTTTCTTGAGGCAAATAAGTTGTGGGAAGCTGCAGATGAAGACTACAACGTTCCCGACTTGCCTGCAAATCCAATAATGGCTTAAATCAAAATCCACAAAAAAAAAGAAACAGAAGAAATCCAAAGCTAAAGCTTGTTTGTTTTCAAGAGACACACTAACAATTTTTTTCCAAAATTATGACGCTCAAGACAAGCAAAGAAATTTGGAATCTCTTAAAAGAGGAATACGTAAGGAACCAAAAAATCAAAGGAATGTAAATGCTCAATTTAATTAGAGAATTTGAGATACAAAAAATGAGGGAATAAAAAACGATCAAGGATTACTTCAACAGACTTATTGCCATTGCTAATAACGCACAAGAGCAAAGAAGACTCATGAGGCAAGAAGGAATCGTGGAAGACGCTTTTTCAATAACGTCATAAAACAAAAAGAGGATTAATAACAAGATGGTTTCTCGTACAAAAAATGTACACAGAGAGCAAGCTATAAATAGACTATGTGTTATACAAGATAGAACTAAATGACTATGAAGGATTACGATCTCCTCTAATCAGAGACAGAGACACGTGGAGTTTAGTGGAGTACTGGGCTCCCTAAAATTTAAAAAAATTAAATATTTGTGCTTTTTTATCTTAAATTATTAGCTTCGTCACTGCCTCTAATTCAAACAAGTGATAAGAATATCAAATATATTTGTCAGTTTGTTGGAGTTTCCTTTACATATTGAACTACCAATTATATAGGAATTTGTTGCTCATTGGATGTCCTTACCACCAACCCTATCTCCTTTAATATTTCTGAGTGTTATCATCCTTATCACTCCATGGACTCACACATTGGATATCAAGATGAGTTGTGTTAATAAAGTTAAGCAAGTTGTAAATGACTAACTTGAGGAGGAGTTGCATAATCATGGTAGCCTAATAGTGAAATTATGGGAGTACAAACGAAAAAGAAAAGGAAAAAAAAGATGCTTAAAGTTTGAAGTATCAAAGTCAAGGAGCAGTGTTGAACATGTGACTTTGAAACAATCAAAGTTATTATTAGAATATTTTCTTTAAGTGCAGATTTTATTTTATGCTAATTTAGATTAGATATTATATGGTTTTTAAATTTTAGTTAAAAAAAGACTGTATAAATTAACAAGCTTCTATTCAATAAAAATTGAGAATCTTCTCCGTGGATATCTTTTCCTTTTAAAAAAAAATTCTACATTAACTCATTCTCCCATCTTCCACTATTTATTACAACGACTAGTATCTTTCATGGATAAGCGATCAAGAATAATAAGCCAATTAACAAAACCATGATTTGGATTTAAACCATGTCCCTGGAAAAGCTTTCATCTCCAATCACATAAGAGTAAACATTCACTTAGAGCTGGCAGCCACTTGGTTTGTTCTAGTTGATCAAAGAACACAACAAATAAACGACTCTCTGCGTACCAACTCTTCAGATTCTGCAGGATATACCAGCTTCACTCATATTCTTACATACAATCCTGCATTCCACTGCTAATTCAAAGGTTGCATTTGAAGGGTAAAAAACGATAGGGCTCACTCTTTCGGCAAATGTTTTGTAATAACTTGAACAGCATCAGCACTTCCATACGAATAAATTGATCCCAAGTCACCACTCACCAGCAAAACACGAAAGGTTCCTGTTTATTACATTAATAATTTACCTTTATAAATTTTATATGTACTAACCGATATGGCGAATTTTAACAGTTCTTCTTCTTCCCTAGCATTAAACATAACTTGTATAATAAGTACATCATAACACACATCTGTTCTGAGAAAAAATTATGAAAAGCACAATCGGACAAGTGTGCACAACAAACGTGGAAAATTCAAGGGAACATTAAATTCAACAGCTGGAAGTGAAAATGATGCTTTTGTAGGGACAAATTCGAGGGGTTTTTCGTGTTTTGCTCTTAAAAGACAGTCTATATCAGTGAGAACAAAACCACCAATGCCTGTTTCCTAATTAGAATCTCTGGTGGTGGTGGCCATAGACCTACAAGCCTAAAAAATGTATTGTCTTTACGACTCCTGCACTTGGATTTCTTTACCTGACTTTTGATGTGTGGGGAACTGATAACCATCCAACTATACAATTCTCACGTTGGATAAGAAGAAAATTACAGTGACATGAAAAGGACTACTTAGAATGTTTATATCTACACTTAAGGTGCTAATTAATCTAATCAAAAGCTGTATCTCCAATGGAAGATTTGTAATTCTTTTGTTGAACTCATGAGTGCTGTTGCTCATTACACTATGAGAATAAAAAAAACAGACAGACATTACTTGTTATCGATAATGCAAGTTGCAGTGAGGATTAGTTACAAGTGATTCCTGAGAGACGAATTAAACTTTTATCCACTAAAGACTACAGGCTGAAAGAATAACTTTTTAAAAGAGTTTCTAAAATTAATGCATCGCCAACTTACTACTCTATCACGAGATCTGCAAAATCTATGCTGGGGAACATGTAATTTTGAATAAATAAATAAATGTTGGTCCCCAGCCACAGGTTAATGACCGGAATCCAAAAGCTCACTTGCTCATATTTTAATTGTGTAAAAGGACAAAGGAACATAGCATTCACACTAACTTTAGAAGACTATAATTCATTTCACTTGACTTGACCTTACCTTCCAGACAACCATTGGGTTGTTAGATGAATAGATAAAAATTTCTAGGGCACTCGAGAGAACCAATCAGGCTAGTTTTGATGGGTTCTTGCTAGAAATACTAAATGATCATTGAATACTTTTTGTAACATAACAATGTGTACCAGGCACGCAGGTCAGTAGAACCAATCAAGCTAGTTTTGATGGGTTCTTGCTAGAAATATTAAATGATCATTGAATACTTTTTGTAACATAACAATGTGTACCAGGCACGCAGGTCAGTAGAACAACCTTATCTTCCTCGCCTAACAAATCCTGGAAAACTAAAAGGTGCCAATTGCCAAATTCTAGAAAAGACCTTAAACTTAAACAGCACATTTCCAGATGCTAAATCTCAAGTCACTGAATCACATGTAGCGATGAATGAAAGTTCCCCATAGACGAGGTGTGAACCAGAGACTCTTATTCCGGAACAAAGACAAAAATGTCATGGGATTGATTTAAAACTTCACCTTCCAAACAGAATCAAGGAGTTTCTCTTCAGATCAAGTTAGCCAAGAAATTGCGTGCTAGACAATGTGTTTAGATAACTGAAGAATGTGACAACTGGGTAGTAGATACACAGACATTAAAAAGCTATTATGTCTCTGATAAGAAAGCCAGTTTGGGACGGCCCCTGGGTTCTTAATCTCGTTAGCTCAAATCCTAAACTTGAATTCTGCAAATGAAATCCACACACTCCCCCTAACAATACCTCAGATTCATGAATGCCTCATTAGATAATGTTCAAAAGGTCAACTACAGTTAAAAGTCAGAAATCCTCCCAACTTATCAACAAGGAGGTCAAGAAAATTGGGTCAAAACTCTGGTTGCCAGTTGCTACTGAGCAAATCTCCAGCCCATTTACCATGTACTTGCATCAAGAGCTCTCAAGGAACAGTAACCACTGTTATCTTTCACGGATTTCCTTGTTATATTTCCTTTTGTTACTTTACAATCCCTGGTCTAGGACAGTTTTGTAAGTGGCAGATTTCCAAGTGACACCCAGAAAGCCATAAACTATACATCATAATAATAATAATAATAATAATAATCTCCATGTTTATTCTCTTTTGGCAATGCCAATGATAACCTCTAAACAACGAAGTACATAACAAACCGATTTACCAGTCTAAACAGCAGGATCAGATGAAGCAGCATTTGCAAGAGAAACATTATTAAGCCTCTCGAGAGCCAAAATGAGTGCTTGAGTGCCCAAACCCCCTTCACCATGAGCCTTAAGCGACAGATAGAGCTGTTGAGCCAAAGCCAAACCAGGCAACGCAAGCCCCATACTTTGGCACTCCTTCAAACAAATCCCTAAGTCCTTCACAAAATGGTTCACATAAAACCCAGCTTCGAAGTCCCTCTTCAGAATCCTACTTCCGTGCAAATCCAAAGACTTTGAACCTGCCGCACCCGTAGAGATTGCGCCCAGGAACAGCTCGACGTTAAGCCCAGCTTTGTACGCGTAGATAATGCCTTCGACTAAGCCCACCATTGTCGAAGCTATTGTGATCTGATTCGCTAATTTCGCCAATTGTCCTTTTCCAGGGCCACCCATGTAGTTCACCTTTCCCATGACGGCGAAGAGCGGACCCAGCCGATCGATGACGTCTTTGTCTCCACCAGCGAATATCGCGAGCGTTCCGTTCTTGGCACCGCGGTCGCCGCCGGATACTGGGGCGTCAACGGAGTGACAGCTCTTGGCGGAGGCGGCTGCGCAGATCTCGGCAGCGAGGGAGGGCTCGGAGGTGGTCATGTCGACGAGGACGCCGCCGGATCGGAGGCCGACTAGAGCGCCGGAGGTAGAATCGAGAAGGACGTGGCTGACGTCCGACGGGAAGCCGACGATAGAGAAGACTACATCCGATTGGGAAGCGACGGCGAGAGGAGAATCAGCTAAACGAGCACCCATGTCGAGGAGGGGCTGGGCTTTGGAGGGGGTTCTGTTGAACACGGTGAGAGTGTAGCCGGCGTTGATGAGGTGGGCACACATGGAGCGTCCCATCACGCCAGTTCCTATCCATCCGATCCGGGTGTTTGATGGGCTAACGGGTTCGGCGGTGGAGGCCATGGAGCGACGGAGAGGGATATAAAAGCTGAGTCCGAGTTTGCGGTGACTAGAGAGGGAGCGACGAAGGAGGGAAACAGACAGTGGCATATTCTATTGTATTTATCTCCAGTGGATGTGGTTAAGAAGCATCGCTTGATTCATTGTTTGTAGATTATTACAACCCTATCCCTGAGGACATTTTCATTTTCGGACATGCCAAAGTCAGAGAGGGCAGTTGCCGTTTAGGTTAATCTGATGGCCTTTGGAATCAGGAGATCATCCCAAACTAACACTATAAACAGAGACAAGTACATCTCACGAGTTAACAATTTGAATACGAAGAAATATAAGCAAAACATGAGCAGATAAAGATGTTTGGTTCGTCTCATCATTCACAAAATGGCAAGTCTACTGTTCGAACTCCAAAGTTGGTTCCACCCTCCTTTGTTGACCAAGAACGTCTGCCATTCAAGTACGGAACTAGCCAGCAATCATAGTAAGGAACAAACAAAAGAAGATCAGGCATCTTGACGCAAGGGCTTAGTCTCTAAAACAGTTCAGAAGTAGACTTGATAACAAATTAGTTTACATTCATATCACCAAATTGATCCATCAACAAAAAGGAATGAATTGATAAAGATTATAATCGCCAAGGCTAAAACTTTAAGATCATCCTTGTGACTTTAACAAAAGTTTGGAGCTTTAACTAACACTCACCAATGTTACTTTCTATATTCGCTACCTCCTAAGAACAAATTAGTACAAATTTAAGCTACTTTTCACTTGTACTCAAAGTTAGGCACGGGAGGCGCATCAAAACTCTCCAAAATCTCCGTCTTTGGTGATGCTGATTCCTGTTTCTTCCCTCCACCACCGAACCACCCACCCAACCACGAACCCGAAGACTCTGATCCACTCGTCGATGGCGATTCGTTCACTGGCATAGTCGGAACCGGCTCTTCCACCATGATCGGCATGCTTTGTTGAGCACTCATCACCTTATTCAGCATTATTCCCGCACCTTCAATCAAAGCCAGGAGTACGCCGCCGAATACGGCGGCTCGCGACGACGCGGCAAACCCTTGGCGCATAGACAAGAAGCCGCCGGTGGCGGCGCCGGCGATGATAGAATTCCAAGGGTCCTCCTTCTGCCGAAGGTAGACCATGGAGCAATCGAAGGCCGAGAAAAGGCCTCCCCAAACGGCGAAGCTTCCGCCGACTCGAGGAGCGTTCATGCGGACGGCTTGCGTGCCGCCGACAAACCGTGTGCCGGAGGGAGAGTTATATACGCCTTTGATGAAGTGAAACGCTGATCCACCGACAGCCCCCATGCCAAAGGCGCCACCGACGTCATCGAGGATACGGTCGGGACAGGGTTCCCGAGACGTCTCCGGCGTACCCATGATGAAGGTGTGTTTCGTATGGTGACTTCAGAGAAGGCTTTAAAAGCTAGGTTTTGAAGGACGGTAGACGAAATGTCGGTTTGTCAATAATCACCCTCCTTAAGCGGCTGAAATGACATTTATGACCCTCCCAATACTGGTAAAATAAAGCTCATGGAACAAATAGATGTCGCTAAAAAGAAATTTAATTATTTATTGTTATCGCTTGAGGCATAATTAACAATTAATAAGGGCATAATTAACAATTAATAAGGAGAAATAGATATTTTGTTGTGCGGAAGGTGTAGTACTGCTTCAGTGGATCCTGGATAAGGACTTGCCTTTGGCGAATGGAAGATAAAAGGCTTTTGTGCTAAACCAGGTAGTTCTCATTTTAACTTTCTATTGCTTCTTCTTAGCTGCTCTCTGGTTCATCCTTTGCCTGTAAAGTTAATAGGCCCTACAGCGCGCACCATGTACTCTAATCTTGCTAAATCTCAGGCATTTCCTTTTGCTAGTAGGATTACTCCAAAACCCAGATGCTTCATGCAATTCTACCCCCTAAAGCCCCAGTCTTTTCTGATTGGGTCTTCCCAAAAACCCCTGTTAAACCATCTCTGCGTTCACTTCACAACCAAGTCACTTGAATTTGGTGACATATCCCAAAAAGGTTTTAGCTTTGTAAGGTCGAGAAGACCATCTACGGGATTTCAAGGTGCATCCATCGAGCTGTGTTATGTAGCTAGGGCTGGGAGTATTTCGTGCGGGTTTAGGATAAGGACTGCTCAACAACGGTGTATTAGAAGTTTCTCTAGTTCATGTTCGCACAGAGATGGTAAAGAGAGTCTTGTGGTGAGAGGTGAAAAGTCACTTCCCTGGTTAAGTTCCGACAAACTGACGGAATCTAAAAGATTGGACAAAGGGAAAAATCTGAAGAGTGGGCGTTCTTCTTGGGAGGAATCAGCAATGGCATTAGATAATTTTAGTGGTGACTCTTCCTGGAGAGAAGCAGCTAAAGGGTCAGGGAAAACATCAGTGCCAGAAGGTGGCTCCTTCTCTTGGAAGGATTCTGAAAATGCTTCAGAAAAGGGAGGAATTAAAATCTCTCAATATAAACGCGATAAACGTGGTGGAGGAAACAAAGAACACAATAATAGAATGGCAGGTTTGTTGAAGTACCAGAAACCAACCTATGGTTATAGTGATAACAGTAGACTTAATAGCCCAGAAGAAGAAGAAGAAGAAAAAGACGAAGAATCGGATGTTGTTGATGACCCTAGATGGTATAAGATTAAGAATAGCATGGGAGGAATAACAACTGTCAAGAGTGACAGAGTGAAACCTGAAGTCCAGAGATGGAATAAATTGGAAAATTGGGGCAGAAAGGTTTGGAAAGAGACTACTGAATCAACTCTACCCAAAATGGTTGGCGAAGGTGTTTACGGGGTGGGTCCTGTATTGGCTGCCTTATCAACTCGAAGGCGAGAATTCTATACATTGTATGTTCAAGAAGGATTGGATTTGAGTAGTAATAATAGGAAGAAGAAGGACAGGAAAGGTTTTGAGAAAATATTGAGGATGGCTAAAAGTTTTGGATTAAACATCAAGGAAATGTCGAAGCATGACCTCAATATGGTTGTCGATAACCGCCCCCATCAAGGTATTGTGCTAGATGCTTCTCCCCTGGAGATGGTGAAAGTAAATGAACTGGACCCTGTTTCACCTGAGGAAAGAAATAGTCCTCTGTGGGTAGCATTGGACGAGGTCACAGACCCCCAGAATTTGGGAGCTATTATTAGATCAGCCTACTATTTTGGAGCTTCAGGGATTGTGTTATGTGCAAAAAATTCAGCCCCATTGAGTGGGGTTGTAAGCAAAGCAAGCGCTGGTTCACTTGAAGTAGTGGAGCTCAGATATTGCAAGAATATGATGCAGTTTTTAATATCATCTGCTGAAAATGGTTGGCGAGTTATTGGAGGTTCTGTATCTTCAAGAGCTCTTCCCCTGAATGAGATTTTACCTGGTGAACCAACAATCCTTGTTTTGGGTAGTGAGGGCACTGGTTTGAGGCCATTAGTAGAAAGGTCATGCACACATTTAACTCGAATCCCAGGAAATATACCTTTACAAATAACACCAGGCGTTGGTGATGATGGTGAGGCCGAGGGAGAGAATCCTGCATGCTCAGGTGAAGAGTTCCATTCCTTTTTGGCTGTGGAGAGCTTGAATGTAAGTGTTGCAGCTGGTGTGATTATTCATCACCTGATTGGAAATATTCACAATGACAATTGCCGCAGAGGTGATAAGTCAGGTGAAGGACTTGAGTAAGACTTGATGCAACTTTCTTCGAGTTTTTTATTTTAGGATAATTTTTTTTTGTGGTAATCACCCAATTCTTGATTACACAAGCTATATAGGCACTTTTAGGCTCTAAAATGGAAGTTTAAAGTTGATAAGTCAGGTGATGGACTTGACTAGATGCAATTTGCCAACTGGACTTTCTTCTTGCTAGAGTCGCAGTTTTCAGCTTTTTTTACCTGCTTGAGTTTGTTAATTTGCCGATGATCAGGAAAAAAGAAAAAAAGAAACCTTCCCTGGCTGCCTAAATGACGTTTTTAGTTTATAAACATCGTTCTTTCTGGTTGAAAGGTCACACTTTCGAGTCAGAAAAATAGTTTCTTTGTAAAGTATAAAGGAAAGATTGCACGTAACTTTTTTTTATTGCCCACAAGGTATCCTAGGAGGGTTCTAACTATGGAAAGACACTTTTAAGCTATCCATATTCAGACTAATTCATGTTCGAGTTGGGTAGGTCTCTTACGAGAAGTAAAGCTCTGACTCCAACTTTTAAACGGTTACATATACGAGGACAGTTCGAATCCTTGACTTCACTTAAGTCAGGAGAGTCTCTTATCAACTCACCTGCGCCTTGCACATAATTAATGATCCTTTCTTGACCATCACAAAACGAGAAGTGTTGTACATTGTTATTCTCGATCAATTATTTGTAACTACAAATTTGTACTCAATATTTGAGATTCTTTTATAAGGACTAGTTGAGTGAATACTTCCACGAAGGTAATTATGGAATTGTATTGGACCTAAGACTCACCAACATAACAACTTTGTCATTCCAAAGGTTGGGCTAAAAGGCTGTTTCTGTTATTTTCTATTTACGTAGCCAAGTGGCAATGAGTCCTTATTTTAAGGAAGTTTCTTAGACTGAGAAAGAGGCTTGTTAGCTACTGGGAGTGTTTAAGGAAGTTTCTTAGATTGAGAAAGAGGTTTGTTAGTTACTAGGAACGTCCTGATAGGATGCTTTAATTTGTGTCCCTTAATTTTGTCTGTATGTTTACGTTGATTAACTAAAACAGAAGATTTAATCCCTATAAAAAAAAGCCTATATATTATATTGTCATCCATTTTTAAAGCTACGAATTAAGTTAGTCTTCCCCTTTCTCTCTTATATCACTCTACCGCAACTCCTCTGCTCACTGGTAATAGAGTCGTTGATCTTGACCGCACATCATTACAATCATAAGGTCAATGGAAAAACAAGGGAGGATCTCAAACTTTGCGCAATCTATTGAAACACTCACCAAACTAGACGGAGCTTACTGCTCTTAGAAATTCTCTCAACTCATTGGTAGATATATGTGTCGGACTTATGTTACAATCAGCTCATAAGCTATTCTTTAATTTATTGACAAAAAGTTAATATTTTGATCATCTTAAAAAATTATTGATATATAACTTACTGTATCATTCGTATTAATAGAGAATTTAACGTTGAATTATTATTAATATTATGTTTTTTATTAAAATTATAAACTCAATTTTTTAAAAATTAAATATCTAAAATCTAAATTCTTATAAGAATATTCATTGAAATAATAAGAAATATAATATTTATGTCCTTATATTTTTTTAAATTATGCCTTCATAAGTTATCTCATACATCAACAACAAATACTAAACAACTAATTTTACTAAATATTTTTAAGAAATAGTTTCATAAGTTATTCTCATATACCAACAGTTAATACTAAATAGTTAATTTTATTAAACATATTTAATAAACAGTTGATATTATCCGTTGGTTAAATCAATTGAAATAATCAGTTGTTAATTAACCGCTAACTAAATCAACTAAACGATGAAACCATGTTGGAGTTGATAGAATTGAGGCATACAGATCAATTAAGGAGTACAAGAATGCATTTGACATTATTATAAATAAGTTGTAACCATCCCTTAGGTATGCATTGAGTTGCGTTGTTACTGGGCGAGAGGATGATGTCAAGTGTGTCTAGTAAGGCTGTTTAATCTTCAAAGACTACAACAAGCCTATATTTTAGGCTTTTTTTTTTTTTGGTGAAGAGGCTATAAAAACAAGGAAAACATATCGCCTCAAAAACGCCACAGACAAAGTATCATTACGTAGAAATTGTCAAATACCCGAAATAGGTATCTCCCACAAATGCTAATGCTATGAAGATGAAGATCCTAAGTTCGCTAGATAATCAGCACATTGGTTGCCTTCTCTCAAGATATGTGTAATAGAACAATCTCAGTCCTTCCTTAGATAAAACGAAATATCCTCAACAATTTTCAAATAAGGATGAGATGGAAGGCATTCTTGGGTAACTAACTTGTTAGCTTCCAACGAGTCCGATTCTAACAAAATCTTTCTGTACCTACATTCCCATGCTAAAGTCACTCCATGATAGATAGCTTGAAGCTCTGCCAGCATATTGGTAGCACAATCAATGAAACCCGAGAAACTAAAGATCCAGTGACCAAACTCATTTTGCACTAGACCACCAAATCCTGCTTTTCCAAGATTTCTATAAGAATTGCCATCAACATTGACTTTAATATAACCAGTAGGAGGAAACTTCCATGAGACCCAACGATCCAGCTTATCCACTATTTTCTCATCCAGAGTGCAAGCTTTTCGACAGTCATCAAAAGGTTTCAAAAACCATTGGTGGATACAAACCAAATGCATGTATTCGCGTTGAATGATTTCCATATTTCTAGTACACCATATGATCCAGGCTCCCACCATGAACTTAATAACCTTATCATTAGAGAACGAGGGGGGCAAGCACATATTTGAAAATCCAAGCTTTAAAATTCAAGTTATAGAAAGAAACATCTAGAGTGTCATAGATACCATGCCACACCTGCCTTGCTGGAAGATAGTCCCGTAACGCATAAATATTACTCTCCCAAGCTTGTCCACAGCGAGGACAAAAGGGGGAAGAAGCCAAACCACGTTCATAACACAATGCATTGGTTGGGAGATTTGCCATCTAATTTGCCATAAGAAGAAACGAAATTTCTGAAGAATGCGCAGACGCCAAATGCGAAACCATAATTTAGTAGGGTTTGGAGGGAAAGGAACGCGAGTAATAAATTCATAACCTGACTTCACCGAGTAAGTGCCTGAAGTACTCTCCCCCATATCAAAATGTCTCTAACTAGTCCAGATTTAGATATAGGAATTGCGTAGATACTATGAAGCAAACCCTCCTTCATTGTCGTGTGGAGGAGGGACATATCCCATTGACTATTAACGTCAATCAAATCCTTTACCTGTAGGCATCTGTCTCTAGCATCAATGCAACGCACTCGTCTGCAGAGAGGAAAATCCCCTACCCATCTATCATTCAAATCATCGATATATCTACCATGACCAACTCTCCAAGTAAAACCATCTTTTACATACGAGAGAGCTTGTTGGATTACTTTCCAACTAGGGGACGCAGATATAGGACTTGTGCAATGGAGAATATGGGCATCCCTTAAATACTTACACCGAAGCACAGTCAACCAAAGATTGTCGTCAGTCCTGGAGAGAGACCAAATCATTTTTCCTAGCATGGCAATATTATTGTCACGTGCCATTCGAAGGTCCAAACTATCCATAACTTTCGGGCTACACACTGATTCCCAGTTCAGCAAATGAATGCCTCTCCTAGCGTTGGACTTCCATAAGAATTGACGACAAGCTTTATCAATATATTCACAAGTGCTAGAAGGAAACCAACAAGTTTGCATTGTATACAACGGAATGGTTGAAAGGGTGGATTGAATTAAAGTAAGTCTACCAACTTTGTTCAATAGATGTGCCTTCCACCCTTGTAGCCGAGCCTTAATCTTATCAATGACTACATTGA
This sequence comes from Erythroxylum shatona, assembly GCA_027568895.1. Lineage (NCBI taxonomy): Eukaryota > Viridiplantae > Streptophyta > Magnoliopsida > Malpighiales > Erythroxylaceae > Erythroxylum > Erythroxylum shatona. The sequence goes on from JAOSBK010000008.1 coordinate 3,242,497, forward strand.
ACTCACCCCTTCTATTAAAGCCACGAAGAGGGACTCACAGATAAGACCCCAAGTCCCCTGTAAAGTGGAAACGACGCCTCAATAGATCTTTGTGTCTTCGAGAGGCATGAGAAGAGATGAGAGTTTTCGACTTTTGCTCATTTATTAGCATGCCTGAGCAGTCACAAAAGTGTTTCAACCTATCTCTCACAACTTGACAACCCCTAATAGACGCATGGGTGAATAGAAGCACATTGTCGGCAAACAAGAGGTGAGAGACCGAGGGGCCATTGCCAGATACCTTAATAGGCTTCCAATCAATTGAAACAACGCGGTGAGTTATGAGTAGAGAAAGCTTCTCTATATAAAGAATGAACAAGTAAGACGATAGCGGGTCTCCCTGACGTAAACCACGTTTGAGATAACATACAATAGCAATCTCAAAGCTAAAAAAAATCAAATTCTCCTACAAATGTCCCCTTTACCTACACCTTATTAAAATACTGTCAAAAAATCCTAAAATAAACTGAATAATTCAACTCTTCTTGTTTAATGCAGGCTATGGTTGAAGGAATTTAATGGGAGATATAGAGCATTACTGTTACTACAAACTTCTTTTTTGCCCTTAGGGGGTTATGATTTAGTCATATGAGTGTTGTGGTTCACTTCACTTGGCAATATGCATTAATTTGAATTATAAAAGTCACTATATAAACTTATGAATGCAAAGAAGACAGTATTGAGAGGGAGAATTCGGCAGGAAGGAGAGGTATCCTTGCCTTTTAACTAATTACCTTATAATCTCTATAATCTGCTACCAAACGCTCCACTTTTGTCAAACTGATAATACGGAAGTCTTCCAAAGTCTTTAAAGATACTACTTCCTCACCTCCCTTTAGGCCTGGCTTAGAATACAAAACTCCTTTGAAGAAGGGAACTAATCCTGCTAATCTCATGCCATATAAGTACCCTCTCTTACGGAAGGATGTTAATAGAACCTTGACAGTAATCTTCCTAAGTTGATTCGGAGTCTGAAAGATATATCTCAATGATTGCAACTTGTACTTTGGCCTCGCAAGGTCTGTTGTTCCTTCGTTCTGGTTATTGGTGGGACAGACATTACATAGCTCTGTCCTATGTTTGGCTTATTAGCCATCCATTATTGCAATGAATAACGTTAGACACTTAAGCAGCTCCTGTCCCCTTCCTTAACTTATTCTTAGCTTTGTCAAATTCCCAACTACTCTCAAATCAAATCAAGTGGACACTAAGTTCTCGCTGTCTCCAACATATCCAAATGACTATTAGTTTCAATATATAGGAAAATCTCCTTCCCTCGTTTATACAATTATTCAAAATTTTGTCGAATGTGACACTCTTGTCATTCTCAGAAGATAATGCATAAAAAATAAAGATAAAATCTAAAAATAAATAAATAATATTAATCAAATTTAAAAGTGTCTGAACTTATTTATAAAATTTTAATAAATAAATTATTATAAGATATGACAAAGTCACAAAGTGTCATAATAATTCAAAGCGTCATAATAATTTTATTATAAGTTGTTCTCTGTCAAATAAAATATAGACAAGACAACCCAAGAAAGTGGCAAAGCCAACGACGAGGCAACGTCACTCGTGCCAAGCCACAGTGCACGTGTCTGAAAAATTGACGGCAACATAACTACCCTTAACTAACGGTATCTCCCCCGCTTTTTCTTTATATAATCAAAATAAAAAAAGTGACAAAATAAAAAAAGAAACATAATATTTATTATGTGAAATTGTGAATGCGGCGTTTCTTTTAAATATTTTAAACCCAAAAATAATAATTACGAGGTCTCTCCGTACAGCGCAGGCGTTTTCACTCCTACAAAGACTCGCTCTCTGGGCTCTCTTCACTCCGTCTTCTGTGTTCCTCTCTGTTTCCATTTTCTCCGAAACGTAGATTTGGAAGAAATGGGTTTGACTCTTCTCCGAGTGTAACGCATTGTGATTTTGATTGATTGAGAGTGCGTCACGAGATAAGTAGAGGCTGAAGTTGAAGTTTTCTGGAGTAGAACTAACAACGTCGGGGAGGAAGCGAGGTGGATACGATGGGCTTCGTTTCCGTCGTATTCTTTTTTAGCAGAGCTTTTTGTAGTCCTATTGCCGTTTTTGTTCAGATCCAGGTTTGTCGACGGAAAGCTAACGGATTCAAGTTCGTTTCTTTCCACTGTTATATTTTGATCGATTAGCTTGAACCCTTTTTTTCTCTAGAATGTTTTTGAGTTGTTTTAATATTTAAAATTTTAATTTTTGCTGGAGGATCATGATTGATGTCCAGTCGGAAACAGAAAAGTTATTCTTTTGGGTTATTTATATATGTATATTATTAGATAATTGTTGTTAATGGAGGTTTTTGCTTGATGGGATCCTTAGTTTATATAGAAATGTCAAATCTTGATAGAGAAAGGAAGAATTCAATTTAAGAACTAAAGCAATGGGAGTCTGTGTATATATATACTTTGAAGCATTAAAGTTATTGAACAGGTACAACAGTTGTTAAATTCTCAAGTTCTAGCTAGATAACTCTTCTGTACTTGCTCTTTGTTTGCAAGCACTCACTTCGAGATCGATAGTTTAATAAGAAAGGTGTTATGGACCTATTTGCAAAAGTTTTTATTTGAATTTATTTGATTGGACTGCACTTACCTAAGTCGTCAGTTTCGTTGAACTTCTGTAATCTGATTTTGCTTTAATAAAGTTCTGCAGGAGGTTTATGTTCTATATCCTGCTTTTGCTAGAACTCTTTTTGCACAAGTTGATGCATTGGAAATCACTTTAGTGCAACCTAATGGTCACAATTTTTAATTTTCAAAGCAATTGCTTGGTGAAGGATGAGGAAATTTGTTTTTCATAACCAAAAAAAAGGATGAGGAAATTTGACCTGGAAACCTTGGCTCTGAAAAGTCCCTTAACATTTTTTGTTTTCCCTTTTACAGTGACTAGGTTAAGACGTGTGGCAAAGAGATAATTTATTAACTTCTCTATTTTCTTTCTTCCGCTTGAAATGATTAGCTAAATCACCTACGGCCTTTTACCTCCCATTGATGACCAGGCTGTGGATGACATTTAAAGCATAGTTATTTGATGCAATTCTTTTATGGATTTATTGAGATCATAGTAGCTCGTTTAGTTCATCTAGTTTTCGACCTTATGTATATACTGCCTCTAGCCTATGCAAATATAACCCTTTTAGTAAGTGTAGCCATGACACTTTCAATTTGAATATGCTTTCACCTTAGACATTTTAACTTTTGATTTTCTTGACAATGTTAGGCATCCAACGGTAATATCTAGACCTTAGTGGTAGATAGAATCTAGTGGCACAACGATAAAAGATTTTATAGAAGTTTTTGCACAATTGGATTATTTTCCTGAAAAAAGTTATCTAAGGTTCTATCCGCTTCTCTCTTTTTGGTAACAATCACGCAATGAGTTATGTAGGAAAACCAGTGATGCAAATTTACTGGGCCCTAAACTTTTTCCTGTTAGCCAATGGTGGTTTCTATGAATCATTAGTTTGTCCAAGGGATACTTGTCATCTGAATATTTGTTTTCAATAGCAGTCTGTTTAGATTTCACCTGTTGCATGCTTTTTGTTTGTGGATTTTTCTCCAATTTTTTGAGGCTTTGGAAGGGAAATTGAAGTTTTCTGGTTTTGCTGCAGGGATGTATAATCTGCTTATGTCTTGCTACCGGGTGGGCGTTTGCTGCCTTTGTTAGGTAATGAGACATGGTCATTGTATCTTTTCCTATACTGGGCTAATTTTGCTAGAATTGCCTGCTTTGAGACTGACAACCAATTTGATTTTTCTTTTGAATAGGAATAGAGAGATCAAGCGGATGAAGCATAACATGAAAGCTGGCAACAGTTTTGCATTTCTTTGTTCTGATATTCATGAACTGGATCACTCCCACCAGGTCCATCTGCCTGGAGTGTCTGTAGTTATGCCTTTAAAGGGATTCGGAGAACACAACCTATGCAATTGGAGAAGTCAGGTAATTCCTTTCTGTTTTCTCAAGACTGTTCTCAACATTTTTTGTTGTTACTAGATTTCTGTCTTGTTTGAGGCAAAGAAAACTGAAGAAAATCAGTGTGCTGTTTGCCTATATTCTGTTCAAGTTCCTGTTCTAAATATTTTCCCCAGCCATAGTTTGGAGATTTTGATAACTCTTATTTGTTTCCTGGATCTCTAGTCCCTCACGTGGTATGCTTTTGTTGTCTTCAAGATCATGTTTACCTATCTGGAGTTACTTTCGACGAAATTACGAATCCACCAGCAGAAGTCAACAGAGAATTATCTGTTAAGACTTTCATCTCTTTTTTTCTCTTGTTTTCCTCTCTCAAGAGTGTAAATGTAACATCTTTCTATGGGTGTATTTGATTCTCATATTTGAACTTCTTTTATTGGTTGTAAGAAGAATGTCTTCTTTTGTTGTTACATCTATGTTTTGGATTCATGTATGAATTCAGATTACATCTCTCTATGGCGGTCCACTGGAGTTCCTTTTTGTAGTGGAAAGTGAAGAAGACCCTGCTTATCATGCTGTGTCACGCTTGTTATCTGATTTTAAGGTAGATTTGATGAAATACTTCCCTTGAATATAAATGTCATAATATACTTGCTAAATCTCAGCAAATCATTGTCATTTCTATTCTCTTACTTATGTTGGTGTTTAAAGGATTTGTCTGAGCTGCCTTCCTGACATTTAATTATTTGTTACTCTTCAGGATGAAATTGACGCTAAAATTGTTGTTGCTGGTTTGTCAACAACTTGTAGCCAGAAAGTTCATAATCAGTTGGTATGTAACAGCCTATAACCTATTGATCATTGCTTTGGATTTCAACCATCTCTCGATTTATCCTTTTGGAATTCTTGTGGAACAGTACTCTTGGTTGGTTCCATGTATAGGACTTAGATATATGATAATTACTTGTAGAGTTCTTTTAGACTAGATGTTGGATGGCACGGAGCTTCATGCACACCTTTTTAATGAGGACTGGAACGACAACCTGGGCCACCTACATTTGCAAAGCATAAATTTTTCATGTTTTTTTAACATTTTTGTTACATGTATTCTGTAATTTCCCATCCAGAAGCTTGCTTTGCTAGCATTTAATGCGTTGATGATTTGTTCTTGTCAAGGTTGGGGCGGAGTGGATGTGTAAGGACAGCAAGTATATATTATTTTTGGATGACGATGTTAGGCTGCATCCTGGATCAGTTGGAGCCCTCACTACCGAGATGGAAAAAAATCCTGAGGTGTAGCTGTTATTGTTGGTGTAGTACTTGCTGATATAGTGGTCAAAATTACTGGCCAGATTTTAGATTTAAATCTCGACTAATGTATGCAGATATTTATTCAAACTGGATACCCACTTGATCTGCCTTCTGGGAGCTTAGGAAGTTACTGCATCTATGAATATCATATGGTATAGAAACCATGATAAGGTTCCTCAGTACCTTTATAATAATTATAGTTTCATGAACATTAGGTGTTCAAAGCTGCCCATTTTACTTTATGGTTTGTACTGTAATATGACCTAACACATGATCATGTGGATATTTTCCATTAACAGCCTTGTTCGATGGGCTTTGCAACTGGTGGCAAAACGTTCTTTCTGTGGGGAGGATGCATGATGGTGAGTACTGAGGGCTATGCTTATGATTTTTTGCACACGGTAGAAATTCATCTTAATTGTTATAATTTCTCTTCAGATGCATGCTGATGATTTTAGATATGACCGCTATGGTGTGGTCTCAGGACTTCGTGATGGAGGATACTCTGATGATATGACTCTTGCAGCTATAGCTGGTAATTAAAATAGTCTGGAAGCTAGTTCTGTTAGAAACAACAGTTACCTCCAGTTTTATGTCTTGCATTTTAAGTTTTCATGTCATAACCGACCACTTCTGATGATGCTGGAAGTTTGAATCTCTTCCCAGGGGCTCACAAGAAGCTCATTACATCACCCCCTGTTGCTGTCTTCCCACATCCCCTTGCCAGCGATCTTAATTTCTCAAGGTTTGTGATTGTCACTTGTTTAGATTTAAATGCATCACAGTTTATTCCCAAGATGACTTAAATGTTCCTTTTCTAGGTACTGGAATTACTTAAGGAAGCAAACATTTGTTTTGGAATCCTACATATCAAATGTTAATTGGTGGATGAATAAGGCACTATTCTCCTCTCACTGCTATTTATCTTGGGGGTTTGTGTTGCCATATTTTATGTCTATGATACATGTTACAGCAGCGCTATGTATATATATTCGGGGATATGCTCAAGGGGAAGCAACTTCTGTTTCTAACGGTGAGTCCGTGATTGGTGAACCATTGTTTTTGTTGGTCAGATGGAGCAATATTACAATATTTTGTTTGAAGACATGAGAATAAGAAGCTATTATTGCTTTTTATTATGGATATCATCATGCAGCTTGTGTTGTCGTCGAGTACTGGTGCTATGGACAGTTTTAAATCTTCACCTTGTAGTTGATGAGTAGGAAAGGATATCAGGTTAACCTGGAAAACCATCGCTTTTTCAGCAATCATATCTGGAAGAGTATTTATTAGAGAAAATATTGCAATTAGGATTATTCTTTTCTTCTCCACATTTTCAGTGAGCAGACATGCTAATACTTTGAGTATGTCGGTGGTAGTGTTTTAAGACCCAAATAATTGTTGACAATAACCGGTTGACTATTCTTATGTTACTAGTATAGGGGCATGGCAATTTTCTGGTTAACCTTTTCTGTTGTTTAAATTTGATTTTGTTGTTCATAGAGCTTAGCAATTATATGCACAGGTTTGTTACTGGTAACCTGCCTAGCAATATGCACCTTTATTGAACTACTGTCCATGTGGAACTTGACGAGGATTGAAGTTGAGCTATGCAACATGCTATCCCCTGAGGCACCTCAATTATCTCTTGCAACATATAACTGGGTCCTTGTGAGTATCAGTTCTTTCATGACACGATGTGGTTGCACTTCTTTGCAAGATTTATCTTTGGTATCAAGATATTATAGCATCCTGATTCCTGTGAATTGTCCATCTACCCTCTTGCATTTCCAGATAATGTGTTATTTGTGATGGCATTGTCATCACTACAGTTTGACATTTACTTTCTAGTGGTTAATGTTGGGTGGTGGCTTTTAAGATTTTTTGAGCTCGCCTTCAGATTAGGATAGTAACATCTGTACACGCAATTGGTTCAAATGCTTTCCCACTCTACATTCGAAAGGGCCAAGGGCCTTGTGAGCAAGTATGATATCTGGATGTAATCGTTTCCATTTTGGAATGAAATAAGGAAATTGGATGACATGTTTATGATGACGACGACTTACACTTTTATCAAAAACTATAATTTTGCCATGGTTGCAGGTGTTCATAGCGATGCTGGTGGATAACTTTTTATATCCCATATCCGCTTTCGGTTCTCATTTTTCTCAGTCCATCAATTGGTCTGGCATCCGATACTACTTGAAGGATGGGAAGATAAGTAAGGTATGTCAGTTTGGACCTTATGTCCTGTCATGCAGGAACACATTCATATATCAAATATACATCTCCACTTAAAAGCTGCCTTATAAAAGCCATCATTTTAGAGAAAGCTGTATCAGAACTTGTAGATCCCCTCTCTATCTTATTGTTTTATATAGCATTTGAAGCCCCATATCGCATGAAGAGTAAGGAAAAGAGTTGCCTTCATTTTTAGCGAACTCTTTTTCTGTGAAGAGCTTCCTTTCCAATTCAGAATTTAGTGTAACTATATGCGCAACTTGGCATTCTGTGATCAGCAAGGCATGAATCCAGATCGTACTCACCAGCATTTATTTTGACGTGCAGATTGAGAGAACAAAGGATATGGGTCCTATTTACACAGACTTGGGAGGCAAACACTTGGGGAAGAAAGGAGCTCCTCCCAAAGACACGTTCCTTGGCAACCTGACATTAAGTGTAGCTCAGTGGAGACAACCTAAGAAATATGACGTCTAGAAATGACGTTTGGACAAGTTGGTCATTGTCTAGTCAGGTTGTTATCGTTCAATGGGCAACTAGGAAATAGGCATTTATGATTGGAATTCTTCTTCAATATATCTCCTGGAGTAGAGATTTAGGGCTTTTTTGTATCAATTTATGCACCCACATTTAACCAATTTGATTGCTGGAGTCGACCCTCCTTATGTCTCCAGGGTTGATTTTGTAATTTTCTACAATTCGTTCTGTATTGTATTGACATGCGAGAGATTGCAATGCCCAGGCAAATCAATATCTTCGTTAAGTTCGATTCCGTGCAGCTTAATGTTGTTATACGTAAACAAATACCATATTATTGTCCTTTTTTGAGAAAAAGAACATATTATTTACCTTCCACCGAAAGGTGTACATTACAGTAGCAAATGTTACCCATCAGGAATAGAATAAAGTCATCAGAAAGGTGAAGAAAGCATCAGGCTACAGCGCAGGTTTGCCTGTCAACCAACCCCCTTTTTAATCTTTCATCTTTCCCTCCACCACACTCAGCCAGTTTCTCTCCCAAATCACCACTCAAGAACAGCACTTTTCAACGATCAAGATGGGTTGTTTCAGGTCAACAAGTTCCAAAACGAACGCCAGAATGAGAAACGCTTCACCTCCTCCTGAAACTACTTTCCCATCTTCTCAACAGGAATACCCAGAACCAAAACTTCTCCAACAAGAAGTTCTTTTGCTAATCCCAGCATGTTCAGTTCATCTAGTGGAAGGTGGCGAAGCACAAGAATTTGCAAAAGGAGAGTTTACACTCGTCCGTATATTGGAAGACAATGTTTCGCTTGCTACGATCGTTAAAGTTGGTGAAGATCTTCAGTGGCCTTTAACGAAGGATGAACCAGTTGTAAAGCTTGATGCGTTACACTACTTGTTCTCATTGCCCATGAAAGATGGCGATCCTTTGAGCTATGGAGTGACCTTCTCAGAGGAGTTTGCTAACAGTTTGGCTTTGCTGGATTCTTTTCTCTCTGAACATTCATGCTTTTCTGCGTCGGCTTCGACTAGGCGTAGAAGGAATGATCTTGACTGGAAAGAGTTCGCTCCTAGCATTGAAGATTATAATAACTTTTTGGCCAGGGCTATTGCAGGAGGCACTGGGCAGATTGTCAAGGGCATCTTCAAATGTAGTAATGCTTACACCAACCAGGTATGCCTCAGGAGTTTACTGTTAAAAAACCTGGATATACGGTGTAATTCAATGGTCATTAGCAGCTTTATGAGGTTGAAAATTTGTCTTTTCTAAAAGAATTCATAGCTACATTACACGAACCGCGTGGAGATTACGTATTAACTTTATCAAATCTTGGAAATTATAGTTAAAACATTCGCAGGAAAATGAGTGGCAATCACGAGATATTAGCTTAATATATTTGCTCAGTAATCATCCTTAAGTAAAAAGTTTTCTGGCTTTTGTGAATGGCTGAAGCAACCCCACCCAACATCTAAGAGAGCATGATTGTGACGAACTTTTACTAATATATGCAGTAGTAAGTATGGAGTGTCGATGACAAATATATTATCCTAAGCTTGACATTGATATGTGCAGTAATTTCTAAAAGTGAAATGAAAAGCAGGTCCACAAGGGAGGGGATATGATTGCAGCTCGTGCTGCAGAGGAGAAAAATGGAGCCAGAGCTGAAGAAATCAGCAGGAACAGAAGCTCTGGGGCCAAGAAAAAGAGCAAAGTCAACAAAAGCTTAAAGCGGTATCCCACGATAGAAACAATTTTCACCACGACATGATAGGAACACTCCAAAATTTCTCCTTTCACATTTCAAAATGATTGATTGCTCCCTTTTCTCTGTTACAACAGTGTGAGAAAGCTGTCCAAAATGACAGAAAAGCTGAGCAGAGTCATGCTTAACGGTGTTGGGGTTGCCAGTGGATCAGTAATGGCACCTGTGGTGAAATCCCAAGCAGGAAAAGCATTCCTTTCTATGGTTCCAGGAGAAGTCCTATTGGCTTCGTTTGAAGCTGTTAGTAAGTGAAGTCAAAACTTGTTATTTAACTTCCGAAAATATAAACACTTACGTGTTTAAAACATAGGAGAATAACTACGTTGTAATATGCAGACAAGGTTCTGGATGCAGCTGAAGTTGCAGAGAAACAAGCTTTAACTGCAACATCAAAAGCTGCAACCAAAGCGGTCAGTAAAAGGTAACAAAGAATTAAACGTACTCATTTGCTAAACTGTTTAGGATTAACTGTAGTTGCTGAATTTTCCTTTGTTAACTTTTGTACCAGGTTTGGAGAAAATGCAGGGGAGGCTGTTGAGGATGTGTTTGCCACTGCTGGTCATTGTGCGTGCACTGCCTGGAATATATTTAAGATACGGAAGGTCATCAATCCAGCGTCATCTGTCTCCACAGGAATGCTGAGGAGTGCAGCAAATAACGGAAACAGGAGATTTTAATCCACGAGGGGATTTTATTATTGTAATGTACAAGTCAGAAGTATGTTCAGCATTATGAATACTGAAGCTTCGTTGGGAAATAATTTGTCCCATCTACTTGAAGAAATGTGGTTCATCTTCTAACTATTAAGAATATTTGATTCCCAAGTGGCATGAAAAGCCATTCATACATAACTTGTTTCTCATGGCTTTCCGGAAAATTGGAAACTTACGGATATAAGTAGGCAATAGATTCCCTTCCCACTTGAACCAAGTTCTTGAGAGGGAAAAAAAAAAAGAAAAAGAGAAAGGAATGGCAAGGCACTTTAGCCTTTAAACTTGGCAGAATCATTTATAGGGAATCTACTTTTGTAAATTAGAATCAATGGAAGCACAAATTCTGTGTCGACATCCGCTTTTCTTCTTCCCTTATTCATGTCCATCTACAGCTATATCACAAGGTCTTCTGTCTTCAAGGGATAGAGCAGCAGGAGTAGCAGAAATGGGTTTTTCCAAGCATAGCAATTCCCAACTCACTGTTTCATCAAAACAAAAGAACTTAGTCGCCAAAACTCCAAACCACAAGGTTACACTACGGATTCCAGGATGCACGGTACATCTGATGGACCAAGGAGAAGTTCTGGAACTTGCCAGAGGAGAATTTTTGCTCATCCATGTCCTGGATAAGGGTGTTCCGGTTGCTACTATAGTAAAAGTTGGCGATGATCTTTCGTGGCCATTGACTAAAGACGAGCCTGTTGTGAAACTTGATTCTCTTCACTACTTGTTTTCTTTGCCCATCAAAGGCAGCAATCCTCTCAGCTTCGGAGTGACTTTTCCTGAGCAGTGCACTACTAGCTTGCCCTCACTTGATTCATTTTTGAGCGAACACTCGTGCTTTTCTGCTTCTACTGCTGGTAGTAGAAATGTTGACTGGAAACAGTTTGCTCCGAGGATGGAGGATTACAATAATATACTAGCCAAGGCTATTGCTGGAGGAACTGGTCAAATTGTCAAGGGCATCTTTATTATAAGCAACGCTTATAGCAATAAGGTTAGAGTTCTTCCTGTTTAGATTATAACTCACGAAATTCTTATGAAGCTGATCACTATTAGAATTGCAAGCTCATAAATTGAGAAGAGCTTGTTGGGTATGATGACCAAAACCATCAATAACATGTTTGTAGGAAAATAAATGTTTGATTTGCGGTCTATACAGTTTTTCTTCTTGAGGTTAGTAAAAATTGCAGATCCATAGTGGAGGAGAAATGATTTTAGCTAGTGTTCCGGCCGAGAAACCCAGTGACAAGAGTGAAGGGGCATCTAAGAAGACAGGAATCAATAAAACCTTAGAAAGGTTGGCCAACTGAAGAAGAATGACATTTTAAAGTATCTTAAATTAGCATACTTAGATTGAGTATTACTTTTGTTTTCTTTGTTATGCAGGGTAAAAAATTTATCCAGGACGACGGAGAATGTGAGCAAAGCCATGCTTGATGGAATTGGCGGTGCCACTGAGTCACTAATGGCACCCGTTGTGAAGTCCCAAGCAGCACAGAATTTTCTATCCACAGCTCCAGGAGAGGTGCTCCTGGCCTCACTTGATGCTGTCAGTAAGTAAAATAGTTATAACCCTCACCAGAAAGATCATGCATTACTAGATAATTGTCACAGATTCTTCGACGTTACCACCTACAGATAAGATCATGGAAGCAGCTGAAGTTGCAGAAAAGCAAGCTCTATCAGCGACCAGTAGTGCCACAACTAGTATGGTGACCGAAAGGTGATGATTGAGACTCACTCTTTGTGGATAGCATTATGTTCTGCTTTCTTAATCAAGTTTCACATGAGAGAAACTCGGACAGAGTAAGGGTACATTTCATCTTAATCACAGAGAATTACAGGAACTCCAGGAAACTCGGGACGATTCCGATACTTCAGACATTTCCTTACAGTGAATTTTCTAACCTACTAGGAGTCTCAGAGTCTATGTGATCTTCATAATGACCTCTTCTAATGTTTTTGTCACACAACAGGTTTGGTGAAACTGCAGGGGAGGCTACAGGGGATATGCTAGCGACTACAGGGCATTGTGTGAACACTGCTTGGAATGTGCTCAAGATAAGAAAGGTCGTGAACCCAGCGTCAACCGTCTCTAGGGGGATAGCGAAAAATGCCAGAAAGACAAACACATAGATGTAGAGCCTGTGTGGAATAAAAATTGAAGCTAATTATATGTTTGCTTTTATCTGTTTCCAATGATGATTTTGATGAAAGGAATGAACTGCTATGTCTAATTTCCTGATTGGATAAGTTTTTCGAATAAGTACTTTTTTTTTTACTATAAAAGTTATTTTTAAGAAAAATAAATATTTAATTATAAAATTAAATATTATTTTTTTGATAGATATGAATTTTTGATAACCAAAATATAATTTTTTAAGAAACTCAAATTTGAAGCTTCTTAAAAAAGTGATTTTTCATGTAAATTTTTCATATTAATCAATGAGTCTATTTTTTACTCTCCTTTATCCTTATGTTTTACACATAATTTTCACAATATCGATAAACTAATCTTTACGTTTATTTTGGCAGTTATATAAAATTATTTGACTTTTTTATATGTTTTAATATTTATTTTTTATGTAAATTTTATTTATGTTATAATCCATATAATAAATTTGGTTAGATAAATTTTCATTTATGTTTCATATGGTTTAAAATTATATAATAATTAATATATTATGCTTTGCATATTGTTTAATATATTTTAAAT
>JAOSBK010000008.1:3275826-3289091 GCA_027568895.1 Erythroxylum shatona
ATCTCAACCAAACAAGTTTTCATTTTTTGTAGAAAAAAAATAGAAATCAAAAACAGAAAACAGAAACTAAAAACAACAACAGAAAAACAAAAGTGAAACCAAACAGTCCCTAAAATAATTGTGCATGCATTCCTTGACATTTTCGAGTATAATTGATTTATAAATGCGATTAAAATGTGAATTGTGGATTATTTGCATTAAAAATTTAGTTGGAGACTATTAATATTATTTCAAATTTTTGGTAAATTTTAGGAAATTTCTAAAAAAATTTAGGATATTTTTGGACTAGAAAAAATAAGTGACAAAAGGCCTACATATATTGGTGACTTATGGCAATGAAATAGTAATCCACGTAGATCATGTTTTGGTTAGGGAGAGAATACTAAAGTTGTTGTTCTTTACTGAAACATTCAGCATCGAAAACTCTCTTCCATGTTCTTCATCACCGAGTAGCTTGTTGACTAGGTTGCATTTTGACTTTGAAGACTTGGAGTGAACACAAGTAAGTTGTGCTTTCATTTTCATGGTTATATAATAATGATAAATGACCAAGAGATGATGTTTTCATGCTTGGGGATGGATACATGCGTGAGTGATGTAGAATCATATGCTATAGGTTCCATATTTTTGGGCTGTAAATCAATGCTAAAAAAATTAAAAAATGAAACAAATGCAGTAAGAATGCAAACACAGTAGAAGAAGGTGAAAAAATGCATCAGATGAATGTAAGATACAAAAATGAAAACATGCAGAGGGTATGGAATTTGCATGAACAGTAATATGCGTTTTTGGATGATTATATTGAATCTTGGATTTTTTATTTGTTTGAGTTATGATGAGCTGAAATGGAAGTAAATGTGTAGGTTTAAGTGTCATATGTGTTAACTGAATAAGATAGAAGTGAGAAAATCAGGAAAAAAAATTGGAAGAAGATGAAGATTGAGTTTTAGAGAGAAAAGAGAAGAGGTAGTTGCACCTGATGGTTTTTCCAAAACTGAACTGTGTTGATTCTTTTGACCACAACTTTGTCATCCGATCTCCAAATGACTTGAAACTTGAACCAATAAACTCCTAAGACATTATTCTTTCTCTCCATAAAAATTTAGATCCACCTGAATTGATTTGAAAAAGATTGATTGGATAAAAAAGAGGAAATGTGCTGGAATGTTATCCACTGAAGAATTTTCATTAAACATGCTTTGGTATTTTGATTATATCATGATCTGTAGATTTCCAAATGAGTTTATTCTTAATTCAGATTAAACTTGAGACATATATCTAAAACTTTCTTGAAGAAGTCGAAGTTTAATTATGTCTTTAAGACTTTCAAAATTGGCATGTGACTTAGGCTGTAGTACTACCAGGGACATAAATCTTGTCCTGTTGTTATTGAATAAACTGTATTGATGTAGGCCGAATTAGACTAAGGTGTCTTCACCAAAGATGTAGCTTATTCTCTTAGCTTTAAATTGTATAAATTTTATAATTTTTGAATATTGGAATTGAGAGATATAGGTTGTAAAACTTGAATGCATGATCATGTTTTAGCCAAAATTTCAAATGTACACAGTCTGTGATATTATAAGAATAACTCATAAAATAATGAACTAAATTGAATGATTTTAGTGTCGTTAGAAACTTAAGACATAGAGGATCAATTGTCTAGAAGAAAGTGTTACATAAATACAACATTTTCTTGCTCTTCTTAACTATGCAAAGTTGACCCGAATGGGATGTTTTCAGCAAAAGTTGGAATAGTGAATGAGTGTGTGAATTTTGGCACTATTGCAGTACATCAATTTGTTATAGAAATATAATAAAGAATTTGCCATTGTACATACATGATACGTGATACATTTATACATGTGTTTACTCAATTACATAAGCAGTACAGTAATGTAAAATTGTGTTAATGTATATAGGAGAGCAAGTAGCACGACCACATCCTGGTATTATCGGAACGTCAAGGCAATAGGCTCAAGGGAGTAATTGTGAGTAACCTAAGATGGTCTCACTTTAATTTGACTTGATATTGCTGATTTAAATTTGATATATGATGAATGTGTACTGAGTGTGTACTAAATTCTAGACAATACTTGTCTGAGGTGTTTGATGCATATGAATATCATTGGAAGTGGTACTCGTATGTGAATGAGACTGCCTAAATGATTCTCAACTAAAAGTGATTGAATGTTATGACTGACTGTATTGACTGAGATAATGTAAATGAAAATGATTGATTGTATTGAATAAATTGTGGCATGTATTTCATTTTAATACATGTAATATAAAGGCAGTTGTGACTAGTGTTCCTACTGACTGAGACTGCTACTAAAAAGTGCTTAAATTGTTTGACTGAAATACAATTTGTTTGTGATAAAACTTGCTACTAATCAAGTTGATATGAACTGTGTGACAATATGTTTATGATTGATTGTGTTTTATAACATAAGTGAACCTCCGAGAATGGTTACTCTACTGAGTTAACAAAACTCATCAAAATTGCACCGTTGTTAATTTTAGGTTCGAGAGTGAGACAACCTAGCTTCTAAGACTCCATAAAAGCATATTTTGTGTAACTTTAACGATCAGATATAGCTCAAAGATCGGAAAGCTGGGAGTTGAAGACATAGTCTGTTATTATCTTTTGCTATTCCTCATGTTTGTAGCGTACTGTGTAGACTGAGCTGTTACACTCATAGGATGGTATTATATAAACTTGGATGTTGAACTTAAAGCTACAATGTACATTATAGCTATGATATAAAATGAGGAAAATTTGGATTTTAGCAAAATGTGTAATTAGTGATTTTGATTATGATGCCATGTAATAAAGTGAAAGTGTGATAGTTAACACATCATTTTTGTCAGGCATATGCACGTGTGATCGAAGGACGCACGTGTATGTGTCAAATGAGAGTAGGGTGTTACATCTATGATACTGCGGAAAGAATAGATGGTTCGAATTTTTTTTCTTCTATTTGCACATAATGAATCTTTAAGTTTTGAAGAGGCTATTAAAGACGAGAAATGGATGCAAACTATGGAGGAAGAAATTCATGCCATTGAGAAAAATGGCATTTGAGAGTTTGTCACACTACCAACTAGTCATTAAGCAATTGGGGTTAAATGAAAAATGTGAAAGGAGAAATTGAAAGGTATAAAGTGAGACTAGCTGCAAAGGGGTATAAACAAAAGCATGGTATGGATTATGAAAAAGTATTTGCTCTCATTGCTTGCTTAAAGACAATATAGTTATTGGTCAGTCTTGCAACCCAAAACTAGTGAACAATTCATCAAATGGATGTGAAATAAGTCTTTTTAAATGATGCTCTTGAAGTAGAAGTATAAATGGAACAATCGAAAGGATTTATGGTTGAAGGTTATCAAGATAAGGTGTTAAAATTGAAGGAGTTGTACGACCTTAAACAAACGCCATGAGCTTGGTATAGTTGCATCAACAAATATCTTCATGAGAATGGTTTTTCAAGATACTTTCATGAAAATGTACTTTATGTTAAAAAAATGAAAGTTGATATTTTATTTTTGTGCATTTATGTGGATGATCTCATTCTTCTAGAAATAATTCACAAGCATATAAAGGTTTTAAGAAGGGGATGGCACGAGAATTTGAGATGACTAATATAGGCCTTATGTCTTATTATTTGGGAGTAGAAGTAAAATAATGTACCAGACCTGATACATTATTTGTCGTTGGACTAGTGAGTTGGTTTATGGAGAATCCACGTGAAGAATACATACAACCGCAAAGAGAATTGTTCAATGTTTGATAGGTACTCTTGATTATGACATTTTTTATACTTCTTTGAACGAGGTATGTCGTGATAGTGATTATGTTGGTGATATTGATGACTGAAAGAGTAATACATTTTTCTTTGAAGAAAATGCAATTTCATGATGTTTACAGAAATAATCAATTGTAACACTTTCAACATGTGAATTAGAACATGTTGCTACAATTGTCGGTTCATGTCATGAGATATGGCTAAGGAAATTGCTAGGTGAGCTTTTCCAAAGAGAAGTGACTAAAATTATGATGGACAATAAATTGGCCATTGCTCTTGCAAAAAATCGGTGCTTTGTGATCGGAGCAAGAATATAGATATAAGATTTCATTTGATTTGAGATTATATCACCAACAAAGAGGTTGAGGTAAAATGCGTTAAAACGCTTGATCAAGGAGTTGATATTTTTACAAAACCCCTCACTCAAGAGAGATAGATTTCAGCAGCTTAAGAGATGACTGGATTTGTGAAAAAGTCAAGTTTCTTGGGTGTTAAAAGAGTTTTTCAACTAATTAAATGTGACTTCTTGTCCTTAGTGGTGAATAAGAGGGACATTTCGAGAAAGCAAACAAATATTTTTGTTGGTGAACTAAATATTAATTTAAAGCTTATTAAGTCTAGTTTTAAATAGCTTAAGTTTTAGGTTTATTAAGAGTTTTTTTTTTAAATTATAGCTATTTTATTAAAGGCTATTTTGCTATAAATTTTGCTATTTAAAATTCTACTTTCTACAGTTATTTTGATTAATTGCTAATATTAATCCTATCAAAAAATCTTGTAATCGATTGTTATAAGACGGAGATAAAGAGTAGAGATATAGAAGTAAAAGTTTTTCAAATACCCCTTTCTTTTCTTCTTCCTCCGTACCTTCCAACATGTTGTCAAGCTTTTCAAGAACGAAACCTTTGTCCATAATTCCCTGTAAAATTAAGCTAAAAGGATTTCAGTTTTGTTAATATATCTAATTGATCTTTTTGACTTTTAATTTTCCTGACCATAAATGGCCCTTTTTCGAATCTATAGGAAGAGAATATGCAATGACATTTCAAATTCATGAATTAGATTATTTGTTTGACAGATCATTGGGAGCAGCATACCAAAATAAAATAAAATAAAATAATGCAAGCATGTTTTGTTCGATCTTTAAACACATTAGAAAAGGTAGATCTGAAGTGCTCATCACTTCATTGAACAAAACCAATCAAAAGTAAGAATAAATCTAGGCACATATAGCTTTTATGCAACAATCAGAAGTTGTATTGGTTGTGTCCTCGCAGCAGCCGGCGCTTGCGTGGCATTGAGCTCTGTACAAAGCAATTAAGAATAACGAGCTGAATTTGGGTAATACCTATTGAGTCGCATGAGATCACTTTGTGTCCTGTCATTGTAGAAAAGAAGAGAGGATTCATAAATAGCTAAGAATATCCTCCATGCATGGCCGGCTTCCACATCTCCTTCTCTCTTTGCGTAGAAAGAGAGTCTTGGTTTGGTTGAAAATGTCATGCAAGTTGCATGATATATATATATATATATATATATATATTCAAAGTCTCAACTGTCGCCTTCTCCTGGATTTCAGATCAACCACAATGATAGATATGTTATCGGAACTGTTTCTGCCATATGCTATTTCTTTAAGGTTATCAGCTACAGCTTGCGCAGGCGATATCTCATCGGAAATCGGCGATCTCCGCCACCTTCTGAGCATGCGGCGAGCCATCTCCCCAACCTCTTCGGTTTTCATAACATCCCATAGACCATCACTTGCTAATATTATGCATTCATCATCGTCAGTCCTGGTCGTGAAAGTGACCTCCGGCACGGGGATTACCCATGGTCTCAAGTACCGATCACCTAAACCACAAAATAAGTAATTAGGATGAGATAAGAATCAATCCCTTCCTTCCAATATTCTTTAAGCCGATGATACGAGGTTAGAAAAAGATCTTTGTGGCATAAATATAAATGTTTATACAGTATGCTTAAGCAGTTAAGCTAGAAACAATCTAGTCAAAGCCAAAGCCAAAGCCCCTTCGCGTGAAGATACGTAACGTAAGTTGCTTCAATCTTTTAAAAAATACAAACGCACTCTTCAAATCACTATGCTAAACAACAAAGCACTGGCTCAGATTTAGGGTTTAGTAGTTCAACGACTAAGATTCCTAAAATATATACAGTAACCTAACATATATGATAAAGCTAGTCAAAGATTCTGATAAATGACAAGGATGGAGGAATTAGAATTTAGACTCACGCCACGTAGTATTCGTCTAGTCACTTTCTAAAACCGCATGAAAAATGCAGTTCAACAACAATGATCGAATCCTTTCCTAACTTGTGAAGAAAAATCCCACCATGCAAATGTTCAAAGGTTTTTAAACCAAAAGATTTTGAAAGCTCAAAAACATAAAGTTCAAAGGGAACAAAAAGTATTTGGAGGAAAAATCATCTCAAATCGCTGAAAAGAAGATGAGAATCGGAAATATAGAAGAAAACCTATAGCTCTGGACATGGCAAGAACTCCGAGTACCCTAGCACCATTCCAGTTTATGACTTTCCCTGCTCCTCCCTCAATTCTCATGAGCTCGTCAGGTCTATCCGGCTGTAGAAGAAAGCACAAACTGTTGTTATAAGTTGGTCTTGTTAATCTAACGTTTTACTTAACCTTAAAAGAGACAGCTCATTGTTTGGGGTCAATAAGCTTTCACAGGGATATCCTTCAGCTCAAAAAGGAAATTATTGAATTTGGTGTTGTCATTTCAAGAGTTCATCACTAGACTAATAGCCTTAATCATCAGAAACAAGATCATTGCCACAGAAAATATACAATTAAACTAGTTAACGAATATGAAATGAAAGAGAGGATTCGAATATGACCTTCTGGTCAACAGTGAGAGGAATGGTTTGAGCTCCCCGGCAAAGAATTGCTCTTGAGTCTCCACAGTTGGAGGCAATAATTTGGCAGCTGGATAGCACCACAACAACTGCCGTCGACCCAATCATCTCTGGGGCAACTGCCCTTGAAGAGACCTCATCGTCAGCCCTCTGGAAGCCGCAAGAAAGAGCAGCTTTCCAACTTGTCTGCCATTCATAGCCAGGATCAGCTGTTTCACGATCCCACTCTTCTGCTATAACTTGATGCATTCTTTCTTTACAAAATTCAGCCACCTAAAGTAAAGATCAACCGTTTCGCAATGGTAATAGAAGATATTACTGTTGTCAATGATTCTCCAGACATTACAAATCTAAATCCAATGTCAATGACCAAGCTCTACTAGAAGAGATGTAAAAACCTTTATGAACGAGTAGGTAACTCCATGATAAGGCTTAAGAGCGTTGTATAAACATCCAATGAATTTTCAAGAAAAAGAAAAAGGCTAATGATCCGGTTTTCCACCGTTAAACAGTTATTAAAATAAAATCTTTAGACCTAGTCCGTGGAAAGAGGAGGTTACAAGGCTTGTTCTTCATCAATACTCAGAAATCAGATGTTAACTTTAAGTTTTTCAGTGTAAAAAAAGTGTTACAAAGTACAACGATCACATGGTTTTTGACAAGATTGATTAACACATTATTACATCATCCATGAGAATTTCAGTTTCTGCCTTTCTGGTAATACATATATGTATAGATATGCGTCATTTTTTCTGTAAAAAGAGTCTTGCTAGCTGCTTTAGTTTGGTAATTGGTAAAACAAAAGCCTAATTAATGAAGAAATCTCTTTATTTTCAAGAAAAACGAAAGAGTAGGACTTCCCAGTATTCTTGGAAACTAATCAAGAACTAACATCCAAGAACTATTTGCTTAACCTCATCGTACCATAGAAGTTGCCAAACTTAAATTTAACTGCAGCTTTCGACAGAAAAGACATTCAAACTTCAAATACAATGAACAACAATACATCACTCACTATTTAACTCAGCTCTCTCAATGTCCAGTTATGTAGACCATAAATGCTGACGAGGTTATAAAAGAATTGTCAAAACCTTAATCACCAAGGAATGAACAATGGGATCTAAATAAACTGGTGGTATAAAGGAGAAACTCCAAAGAAAAAGGCCGGAGGAATCGAAACGATCAACCTAATAAAAGAGAGAGAGAGTCAAGAAAAACGAGGGCAACATGTAATTTTTTATTATAAAATATTAGGTTTAGGTTGACAGATGGCATGCCTAGAACCACTTTTAAAGACATAGTGGTGGCTCCGACCATAAGAAGAAACAATCACCCCAAGAATAATGAAAGGGACCAAGGAACCAACGACCACCCACCGCTATTGGAAACGACCACGTGGCTCCGCAACCAGACAGCATAGCTGGTCCCACCTAATACTTTTATTTACTTTCCCGTCCAACAAAGAAGTAAGCGCCCAGCTAGCTAGCTAGATCCTCGTGGTTCACACAAAGCCACCGAATAAATTAAACAGAGAATATATATAATTCTGTACCTAAGTAACAATAGGAACGATGATCATGCGTCTGTCATGACCATCAACAGCCAATCCCCGTGACGCAAAACAACTGATCAGAAGAAGAAAAAACAGAAGAAGTTTTCACTGATTTGGTAGACACCTGTTAACGTGTAAAACGAGCCTATGGACCACTATAAAGTAGACGCGTGTCTTTCCGATCAGACCACATTACTATATAAAACTGGTAGCTCCTAAAAGTTTGATATTTAATTCTGATATTGATATATATAAATAATCTTTTAATTCTTTTAATCTATAAACGAAAACAAAATGCCGCCCACACCGTCCTATCCAATTTTAATCCGTTTTAGAATATGTTTGACGAATGAACTAAGTTTTCTTGATACAGAACTTGTGAGTATCGTAGAGCAGTAGTAGTAGCAGCAGCGGCAAGAGTGTGGAGGAGCGTATAATACCTGAGAACCACCGTGACCATCGTAGACGCCGAAGAAATCAACAGAGGAGATCTTAAGGGAAGTTCTAGAACCAGGAGCGGTACAACCACCGACATGATCGCAGCTTCGTGACATAAACCGAGGGATAACTGCAACCGCGTCTTCCATCTCTCTTCGTCTCCCTATCACCGACGTGAACCCCCAGTATAATCTATTACTGCTATTGTTTCTCCCTACGCACCTACGACTCGTCACAACCGCCTCAGAGGAGATCAATTCCTCCGTCGGGGAGGTCTCCACGTCCCTCGGCACTACCATCACGTCCTCCGCCAGTACGGCCGCTGGGATCTCCCCGGAGCTCCCGCTCGTGGTGGGGATGTCTCCGGAGCTTGTGGTGCTTGGAGAGTCTTCGGTCATAAGTAATGAAGATAGGCTTGAAACACTGGACAGGACTTCCGAGTTGGGGAGTGAGTCGGTTCGGTCCAGTTGCTCGTCCTCTGGAGATTCCATGCAGCGGGAGAGAGAGAGAGAGAGAAAGAGAGAGAGGGAGCGATTGGAGAGAGAGAGAGAGAGAGAGAGTGAGTGGGAATAAAAGAGGAGGTAGTGACGGATGATAAAGTGACACGTGGAAGTTAAATTGAGGCGATCACATACGCATCCTTTCCAACTTCCAATTCCGGCTAAATTCCCACGTGTCAGTTTTTCATCCAGGGTCGCGTGGTTGACCCACCCTTAGGAGTTAGGACACTGAAGTGTTATTGGACATTGATATGATTCCCTGCACGGAGCACTCATGAACCAACTCTGCATCCGCAATCCCTCTCAAGTAGTTCTTGCCGTGTATGATAAGTTTTATGGCTCAAAAAACAAACTCTTGAAGGCTTTTGATCCTAACGAGCCTCTAATTCCTTACAAGTTCAAGTTTATTGAAACTCATCACTTGAAATGCAGATATATAAATAGATAGAAACTAACTGGGCCTCCGCTCTGTTGAGGAATCTGTTGATGCACGTTGGGTGTATTCCGGTGCTATACGTGGCAAAGTGGATGATGTGGGACCTAGCCATTAGGTAAATTTTGACTTTTTTTTTTTTAAATGGGAAAGTGCTAAATTATGTTTAATACTATATGAATATCAATAACTTGATGATCTGATGGATTGCCACGTTTAAGAATGAGGCAAGTATAGATAGAAGTAAGATCCAACGGCTGTCACGTGCCAGATCACCCCGTACGGTATTTGAAAAGATAGCGATGCGTGAAAAGATGAAACGGGGCCCATTCAATGACTCTTTTTTGGGGGGTTTTGTGTGGGACCCAAAGCGTGGGATTAATACGTGTCAATTAAAATAACATCAATCAAACGGGGGTGATAGTAGTCAACATCGTCCGGACACGTATCACACACTCCCTAAGCCACGATGGGATCATGAGAAAGTGGTTGTTGCTCCACAAGTCTTGGATAAGTCAAATAAGGGGGAACTGGGAAATGTCTTGCCAAAATGTCTGCCCTTCTGCGTTGGCAAAACCTGAGACGGAACGGACCCAAATGTTAAACCCGAAGTTCCTGTGGAATCAGAACTAAGAATACCAAATTTTGGGTCGACTCAGCCTGACCTCTCTAAGAGACAGAATTGTCTTCATACATGTTTTTTAATTTATTGCCAACCTAACCTCCTTCAACGATCTATCGTCCTTCTTATCTTAAGACAGCGATCTAGAGAAATTCGCAGCATGTTATGATTACTTCCTATCTAATATTGCATCGGACAAAGAAAAAGAAACTACGGCACTTAATAATTAACGCCACATGTTTTCGGTTTTGCGGTTTGCGTGTTCTAAAGTAATAAGCACCAGTTACCAAAACCCAATATTGATTTTATCGAAAGAAGTGATCGATCGAGTTTCTGGCCAGATGTTAGAATCAAGATAAAACAGTTTGACAAAACTGACGCTGAACACAAACAGTAGTTATTTACTATAAAGAACAAAACTTCTTCTTTTGCTTTTTAATGCTTACGAAATCCCTTAAGTTAGTTGTTTAAATTAGGTTTGTGTCAAATTCGTCAATTTAGCGGTTTTCCAATTTCGGCGTTCTTTATCGCTCTGATTTTAAGGATTAACATGTTTTGGTCATCATAGTGTGTGAGGTTGTGTTGGTGTTATATTCCAACTTACAATAAGATATGAAATTCAAACAGAATTGCCCCTGCGGCAGAAACATGGGAACTCCAACTTCTTTAAAATTGAACTTCGTGTTTTTGTAACAACTTATTATATATTCTTTTATAAAATAATCGGTTGAAGAATTCCAATGCTAAAAGGAAAGTATGAACACCTGACTTTGTGGTTTTTGGGTGATAAAGGCTTTACATGACTGGAGTTCACTTCCTGATATCACATGATTGTTGTTTTGGGGCATGTGAAAATCATGATTTGAGAGAGACCATGTTCGGCTTTCGTTTCATTATTTTATAATACAATACTCATATCATATCACGTGAAGCCAACACGGTACCCTAAAACCCAAACCCAAAAAAATTGGAGGCTGTGGACCCGTATGGCTCTTCTAAATTAGATCTGTTAATGGAGATTCAGCCCTCTGTTGGGCTTCAAAAGCTTTCCCATTACTGAATCTTCCTAATTTTTTAGGTCCAAATTAGGGCTTTCTCCCATATGTTGACTTCTGCGTTTCACACTATATTTTCAGGTATTCGTTGACTTGAGCATGTCGCATTTATTATCAAACACGGCAGCCTCTCAAAACTGTTACATCCAAACAGTTAGCCGTTGCTGTCACAACCTCTTTTTCAAAGGGGACTTGGAAAAAGAGGATATTTTGTAACTCCACGAATTTAATTAAGAATCAGCTGACCCTTTATTCAGGCTAGGAGTTGTCAATATTGTTTTATTGTTCACACTTGTAATAAACTAGAAAAGGCCGACTTTAAAAGGATCTTTCCTCGGAAAGCTTAGCCTTTTGTCTGTATAAAATTGAAAATACACCATTCCATCTCAATTCTCAATTGAAATGATCACCTCATTTTTTAAGTATTATTGCCTATTAGTTGAGCTTTGAAGGCGAGTAAGTACTTTTTTTTACGACAAATGCTGTTTTTAAAAAAAAATAAGTGTTTAAATATAAAATAAAAATTATTTTTTTAGAAGATCTAGCTTTTTTGTCAGTCAAAATACAACTTTTTTAGAGACTCAAATTTGAAGTTTTTCAAAAAAATACTTTTTCAGATAAATTTTTAGACCAATTAATGAGTATATTTTTAATCACTTTTGTCGTTATATTTTACTCATAATTTTCACAATGCTCACAAACTCATCTTCACAGCTTATTTTGGGATTTATATAATATTATTTAATTTTTTATATGTTTTAATATTATTTTTACTTATATTATAATCCATATAAAAAATTTAGATTGATATATTTTTATTTATGTTTTATATAATTTAAAATTATACAATAATTAATATATTATTCTTTGCATATTATTTAATATACTTTAAATAATATTTATATGGATAAATATTTTTATTACAAAATAAAATATAGTTAAAATTAATAAAAATACTTTTTATTTTTATACTGTTAAACAGTAAACTCTTTCAAAAAAGTTATTTTTTAATTGACACTAAAAAAATCAACTGATTTCTTAAAAAAATTCTTATAAAAAAAATTTTACTAATAAAAGTTCTACTGATACAAGCTCATCTAAACGGGCATTTAGATATTGATGTTTTAATTTTATTTAGATAAAAATATTTTTCTTATTTATTTATTTTTATTAGAGATAAATTTAAAATTTTGAATCTCACATTTTATTATTTAAGTAATTCGAATTCGGAAGAAGAGTAGAAGACTAGCCTGATGACGCGCCGACCAAATTAGTTTAGAACTGATTAGGTTTTGTAAGGTCACAACATTTAGATCACTTGGATTGGGAAACAGGAAGCTAACTCAACTTGCTTAGACATTGGTCCCCGGAAAACAATAGCGGCCTACTCCAGGGCCCATCACAGAGATTAGCCTCTATCCGATTCTCTTCAAGGTTTTTTTTTTAATAAAAAAGGATAGAGAACTATCAAGACGAGGAAAACAAATTTTCGAAAGCTCCTCTACAAGGATTATATGACACCCTATAGGTGTAATATCAAAAAATGTGACTCTGAAGTTAAAATGACTGATATAGTGAGCGAGCTAATCGGCGCTTTTATTACTCTCACTTGATAAACATGACGATGAACAATAGTCTAATTTTTAGTGAACAGTTTGTTAATGCCTAAGATTATAAGATTAAGGTTCCCGGCCGATGATTCAGGAAAGAAAAGATGTTGATCACCGTCATAAAATCTACCTCAAGCTCGATCCGATAGTACCCCAAATTTCAGGCAAAGTTCAGTCCAGTGTAGAATTCCAAGAGTTCCGCTTGGAATTCTCTTCAAGTTTTTCAAAATAAGTTTTCTGCAACTTCTCAAGTTGCAGTTGAACCGATAACGATGACGTGCTGCTAATGCCAACTCAGAGACTAAGCGGCACTGCACTGCCTACTTTGCCTTCTTTAATGTTTTTGTATTTATT
>JAOSBK010000008.1:3300520-3329551 GCA_027568895.1 Erythroxylum shatona
ATCTATCACCGTTAAGTTTTTGTTTAATTATACTTCTTTCAAACCAGCAATGAACCAAAAGTTGCAACGTGTTTTCAACATAGAGAAAAAAAAAGTTAGTGATTTAGCGTGCTCTACTCCAAATTTTGTTTTAGGTCTTCTATGGAGGACTTATAATGTATAATTAGTAACTTCAATTAGTAGCAGTAACTACCTTGTTCCCACTATCTCCAATGAATTCATTGTTGGTATTCTCAATAATGGATCAGCATCCACTTTAATCATTGAACGTCGTACACAAATCGTTCCAGAAGGCAGCTACGTAGAGCAAAATAACAATTTTAACTTACAATTCATATTAAGAGACATGTAGTGACTCAAAATATGAAAAAGAAGCAAATAGCAAAAAGAACCCAGGTGGCTACAGTATCACGAGGATCTTTATGATAGGCTGCATTCGCTACATAGTGCATGACATAATACAAACACAGAAAATGGAGGTACGAAATAATTCAGCCGTATACTATGCCATTTACTAATCACAAGCTAGTCCCAGAACTGATAAGACGTAGGAGTTGGTGTCATTGGAACTTCCAAATTTTTATTTTGTATTTCTTTCAATGCGAACAAAAACAATTTTAACACCTAATGCTCTATGAAAAATTCAAAAACAGTATAAGAAACAATACAAAACAATCATTAAGAATGCAAGTTCTATTAAACTGTGCGAAAACACTAAGATAGTATCTTGAAATTTTAACTGAAAAAACAACTAAAAAGTTTGAGATATTGCGTTATCCATCCTCATAAGACATTAAGCAAAATTACCTTTTTATTGAGGAGAACAGTCCCCTTGACGGCACTACCATTATTAAATAGACGGAACTGGATCAGCAAAGGCTTGAAGAAGAAAAAAGAACAACCTTATAGTTAGTTTATCCTTCAAAGTAGAACATTATTTTTCAACAGCAACAAAGAAGTCAAAACAGCTTCTTGTACTTACAGGGTCCCCTACTTCTAATACTTTGTCCTTGAGTATGGTACCATTGTGATTGCTCTGAATATAAGAAAGAAAACCAATCTTGAATGAGCCACTGACAAAAAAAAAAATCAAACTGGAGAATAAAATACTTCAGCCATATGCATTCCTATCAGAAGCACAAATGGCTCCAAAAATCAGAGACTGATATGTTAGCTTGACGTTTTAAGTCTGAGACAACATAATAAAGTACGTTAGCATCAGAATATCTATATAACATTTTCCCTAAGTCATTTATTACATTGTAAGGCTTAGCACCACATGCTATTGCAGTACTCAAGTAATCTCTTGACAGTATAATACAAACAGTATGAGCTATATAGATAATTGCAGGAAGATTAAAGGAAATTTTCACTCAAATCCATAAACATGTCAAAATAGCATCCTGTGAACTACTCGGACAAGTCTTAAGCAGTTCATTCACATTACACAAGTTCACGAGATAGAAGTAGGGCTTCCTAGAAGAGATATTGGTCAAAGGTGGATCACAACTATACTTACTAACGTATAAATTAAACCTCAAACAACACGAACATCAAAACTGAACATCAAAAGACAATCACAAAAATAGAGAAGAAACCATAGATTTAAAAGAAATAGCAGGCAAATTAATTAGTTGCTAATAAAAGCCAAAAATAACAAAACCTCAGCACTGATATCCGTTCCCTTATACACATTCTTTCTGCACTTTAGAGCCAAATCTTCTGATATGTAGCCAGTTCCATCAGTATAAATAAAGAGTTTGCCGTCCTTGGAAAAGACAAAGTTACCGTCCCTGTCCTACAATGGGAGTAACAAGTTCAGGAAGAGGTCATCCGCAGTCTGAAAAAAAAAAGACAAAGCTGCAATTTGAAAAAAAAAAGAATTAAAAACAACTAGCAAAGGTCATCTGCAGAATGATAAGTTTTTCATTTCATATTTGAAACCATACCCTGCATGGCACATCATCAATTGTCTTAATGGTAACACTTGAGAGGTCAATTTCCAGGTTTCTAGTATTTGACAAAATTAGTTGAAACCTGCACGCCAAACAGATATTAATTTTTTCTGTGTTAGTTTAAAATTATGGCTTCCAGCCGCGTAGATCCTATGCATGACTGACCTGGCCATGTACTTCGACAAATTAGGCAAGGTGTCCAAGTGCATGAACACAGATCTTGCTTCACGAATCGTCTTCCCATTCAAAACATAGCTTTCATTGTCTTCATCAGCATAAGACTCCATCCGGACAAAGTAACACTTCACAGGTGATGTAGTTGGGTCCTTTTTTTTCTCTTCTTTGCCTCCATCTTTATACACTAGAGAATAACCAATATGTGCAAAAACAACGCAATTAGTTCAGGATTTTCAATTTTCTTTACCATCAAAACATTATCGACTGCTACTGAGAAGTTCAAACCATCGTCGGTCTAGATAGAACAACAAATCAGATAAGCATAGTGCTAACCAGTCCCTCTCCCTCTCTCTTTCAATTTAATTGTCATTGGTGAGAAAAGAAAAGGGAGAACAACCAACATAGGCATCCTAGCTCCAACATGGACTACAACCAAAATGCATTGTGAACTACAAAAACTCAATTGCTCAATGTAATAAGCTGGAAGCAGTATCCCAACTTAAATATTACACTTGGAAAAAGCAATCACACTCACCAAAAAAGCGGTAACAATGAAGACCAAGAATGATCCCTGCTTTGGCAAGCTTCTCGTATGGGGCAAAATCAGGAGAAGACCTTGTCACTTTTTCAAACTTGACCATCAAGACATTGTCATCTCCTAATGCCCGTTGTAGGAAATTATTCTTTGTAGTAGGAAAAGGACCCTGAAATAGCGTGATTTATAATCGTGTTAATTGATCCAAGGCTCTTCATTCAAGAAAATACAACAAATTCTCTATAAACAGAAAGCATAGGATGTGTTGAATTGCTAATGCAAGATTAAAAACTTACAAAAGTTAAGGGCTTCCAATATATAAGCAATGTGTGTTGCTAGCATGTTTACAAGTAAATTAGTGGAATGAGTTTCAAACAATACAAAATGAATACATCTTAATCATGCCCTGTATATGGCTACAAAAATTCATGTGTAACTACAATACACACCTTGAACTTATAACTTCCATCAGGGTAGACGTGGCAATTATAACTATATGTTTTCGAACGATCTGAACCGAGGTACTGAAAAATACAAGAAAATAAACATTAACGGTTTCAAAAATCACAATTGAAAAGCATAAACTAACATCTCTAAATTCACTCATCACTATCAAGTCCAACAGTTATGTTTCACCCTTACAATCATGGAAAGGTACATAGATTCTAATAACAGGTCGGCCAATTAGCAGTACTATTTCTGCACTTATTTGTCTATAGTAACTACAACATATTGTCTGCATAAGGCTACTAGTTAAGAAAAACTTTAAAAGAACGTCCAATAAGCATTGCAATGAGTTGAGGTGACACACATAGAAGCATCCCAAACCGCACAAAATAATCGTATAACTAAAACTAGAATTGGGCATAATGCTTATGAACTGGAAAGCATGCAGAACACTTGAGAACGGGTATAAAGATAGCATTCAACGAAATGAAATAAGCTAAGAGCATTCAACGAGTCTATCCTAATACCAAGAAGTATAATAAAACAAACCAGCAGAAAATCACGTTACACAACCTTCAAACGATCGTTTTCCTTGATGTAACCACACTTACACCCCACGGCTTCCCATACTTGAGTCTCAAAAGAGTGCATCGGTAAATCTTTCAAGGATCTTATATTTTCTGGAGACAAAAAATCCTCCAGCTTCAATCTGGAACGATTTCAGAAAAAGACAAAAAGTGACATATCCAACCACCAATATCATGACTAGCTCAAGCAACAGAGAGCTGCTTATTTACATACTTACCCTCCAAGATAGCTTAATATAAGAAAGGCTTTTCTAAACTCAAGCTCCCATAAGGCTTGCAATTGCGGACTAACAATAACTACTCCGCTTGAAGTGCCTGAACTAGAACTAGAACTAGAATCAGAACTAGAACTAGAACTGCAACTTTTCTGGCC
Source organism: Erythroxylum shatona (assembly GCA_027568895.1). Classification (NCBI taxonomy): domain Eukaryota; kingdom Viridiplantae; phylum Streptophyta; class Magnoliopsida; order Malpighiales; family Erythroxylaceae; genus Erythroxylum; species Erythroxylum shatona. The sequence continues at coordinate 3,304,595 of JAOSBK010000008.1, forward strand.
TGAACTAGAACGAGAACTAGAGCTAGAACTGCAACTCTTCTGGCCTATCGCGATCAAAGTTTTAACAGGAGTGTCAACTTCTGTATCAAATCCAGAAACAAAAAAGAAAAACAAAAGTAAAAGCTAAAAGACAAGAAGACTGTGTGTTAGTTAACAAGCAAATGAAAGTAAAGACAGGGATTAAGTAAAACCCTGAGAAAGCTTAAAGGGGACCGTAGGTTTGAGAACGCGATTCTGGCTGGGAGAAGAGCGCTGAGGACTGCTGGAACTAGGAGAGCCATTTTTGAGCTCTAGGTCTACCATGTATTTAACGAAACCGTCGAAGGTTTGAATGCGACAACGGGAGATCTTTTGGAGAATAGCAACCGCAGCTTCTTCGCTAAGAGACGCCAGCTTCTCCCTGGCATCGACTCCGAGTTGCGGTTTGCGCTGGTCGTCGCAGATTCTTTCAATCAACTCATCCACCTTCAGAGGCAGCACCACTTGCAGTTGCGGGCTAGAATCTCCCATCTACTTTTCGGTTATTTTTTTTGTTTGAATTGGAACAAGAGAGTCTTGGTCGTAATATTGGGTTTGATTGTTGGTTTTCCCGCTCTTCTGAAATGTACTTACGTGGCAATGAGACCCTCGACTCTCGCCTCTCGTCAGTCTGTTTATAAAGTGGGTTATAAATTGCCATCAAGTCAGTCATTGTCAAATTTCAGTGGAAAGCCAACCGACAAGTGGAGAGAATAAATTAGGATGAAAAGAAAATGAGGATGGAAAGGGGGAACTTTACCTATTTACCCTGCAAAATTATCAAGTCTCCCGTTGAAACGAAATTTGAAAAGATATGATAACAAATAGTCTTATTCTTATATTATATCGAGGTTATTTTTGATAGATTTATATATAAATATAACAAATAATAATAATACAGATTAACAAAATAAAAAAAATAAAAATGGTTTGTTTGAAATGAAATCATATTCATTTCAACGATTAATGCTCATTAATCTTTCATCAACTTAAGGTGGTGAATTTCTGAACACTTTTTTAAAAATAAAAAGTGAATTGAAAAGAAACCCACCAATTTTAACTAAATTAAATTATTCTAAATAATATTTCTTTAGTTGGTAGTAAATTAAATTATAAAAATAAAAATTAATCTTTATAATTTTCATAAATTTAAACTTAAATTTAAAATTTTAAAAATTCAAACAAAACAGTATTTTTATTAAGTTTGGAACAAAAATGAAATAAAAAACAATATTGAGACTTCATTTGTTGTTATGCTCGTTTCCAAAGAAGCAATTATTAAGACTTCGTGCAGGCGCGAAAGTAGCGGGCTCTTGCTTTGTCGATTGGTTCCTTTTTGGAAGAAGCAATTATTACAGGCAGGCAACTGTTTAATCGCACGGCTGAGTCTCAGTGACACTAACAATTTAAAGGGAAAAGCCAGAAGTCAAAAGACAAAAAGGAATCTCAGCTTTAGATTTCGTTCAGAACCTAAAGTGCGTACCAAAGAGAAACAATTATTATCGTAGAATTGACACTTTATGCTCGTTTGTTTTTTAGTTGATTGACCTAAATGATTTTTAAAAAAATACTACTATTATACCTGTTTAACCAACCCATTCAATTGAGTTTGTAGAATCTCCTTTACAGGAACGTTTAGTAATCAATTGATAGCTTTTTTAGTTTAATGTCAATTTTGCCCTTTTTTTTACCATCTCATTTTTCGTTTTCTCTATAATCTTCTTCTTTTTTTTCTTTTTTTTTTGGCATCTTGCACATCTCTTGGCTATCACATCTTTACCAAATTACCAGTTGTTATTTTACCAATCTATGTAGCTTGCATGAGAATTAGAATAGTGCTCGTAATGGAATTCATAAAAATCTAGATCCTTATAAGATAAGTAAGCACTAAATCTTATACGACATTCTCAAAGAGTCAGATCTTAAAGGACAGATCATACTCTTTTGTTTCTCTTTTTCTGTTTCCATTTTTTCTTATATTTTATACCTTTTTTTCTTTTTGTTTAGATGTATATCACGCTTTTCTAGTGTTCGATAATTTCTAAAAATATTTGTTCAGTTTATTTTACAGCTTCTTTAAAGGGATTATTCGTTAGCTGTGTTTTCCATAAGCCCGCTCTCGCAAGTTTAAGTTTTTTCTTATTTTTCTTTTTTTTGACCTTGCTCATCGTAGAATTATCGATAGAACTATGCCCGAATGTTCTTATCAGTGACGGAGATACATGTGGCCTAGTGGTGCACTAAGCCCCCCAAAAATTTAAAAAATTAAATATTTTTTATTTTTAATATATATATATATATACAAGAACAAAGTTATCTAGGGGTCAGTGGTACATTGGACCCTCCAAATTTTAAAAAAAATAAATATTTATATCATTTTATCTTAAATTTCTGACTCCATCGCTGGTTCTTATGCTCATTCGTTAAATCTCTCATGTCTATTTATGAAACATCATTTCTTTAAACATTCGCGCTTTTATAAATATGTTGCTCGGACTGTCCTTGAGGGACTTTCTCCTTTTGGGGAACGATTTCGGTAGTTGAAGGTCTCATATTTTTTAATAACTACATCTTTTTTGGTAAACATTTTCGTAAGAATCCTGAACTTAACATCCTTTTTTTTCTGGAGCAAAAGAGTCTAATCTTCTTGTGCAAAATAAGGCTCTTAATGGTGATAAAGAGCAGTTATCACTGGTGAGTTAGGGGGATTGTCTAAACTTTGAGTTGTTGTCTTCGTTGAAAAGTTTGATATCTATAATGTTTAGAAGTGTATGAAAACCCTAAATGATGAATAAAAAACTTGGGCCAATATATGTACAATGTATGAAGTTTGTGCCTGTAAATGTCATCTTTCATATTATGTGAAGAGCTATACCATTTACATTAATTGGGGGCCAAATGTCATTGCTTATTTTAATCGTGTGTTTGAGAATGGCAAGGTTTGGTGATTGCAAATGGATTTCACATCTTCTTGCCTTGAAGTGTGTTTGGGCCTAGTTACTGCATTTATGTGGCAGTTGCAGGTGTTTGACATTATTTACTATTTATGTCTACCCCCAAAACTTTGACACACTGCTTTATGATTGTGGTGCCTCGGCAAATGCCACTAAATGATCAACCCTACCAAAGCAAACCTCTTGTACCCAGTCAACTAGTCGTACATCAACAATTAACTTCTCTAAGATAAATTGTTGTCACTGAATAGGGTTTAGATTCATGTTTCTATTATCAAAGCATAAAGACTGAAAAAGGTTATTGCTCTATTTAAAAATACTTGAAGTTGTTCATTTAGTAAAATGTCTCATTTTCTTCGTAGTTTATTTATATTTTTTATAATCTTGAGAATGCAATTGATATATTAAGTTTTACCTTAATTTCGTGAAAGTGTTATGGAGCTTTGTAAAAGTTAGAATCTCCAAACATTTGTATGACATAACTCATACGAGATATTAAGTTATACACTACTATATGAATGGTATTTTTTATCAAAAAGTATCTTAGTGGAAGAGCTAGTCGTTTTTGTAGTCAATTGCTCATCGTAGCTTCCTACATCTTTAGGAATTATCTTTAGCAAAAGGGTCAGTCAGATAGAAATTACAGTGGTCCATTTTTGTATCAACAAAAAAAGGAGACTAATAACATTTTATTTGGTATGCTATTCTTGTACCACCTTGTTATTTGTTTCTTTTATGATGCGTCTATGCTGATTCCAAATTTGCTTTTGCTTAATCAATTTATGTAGGAAATGATACATCAGAAGGAGTTGTAATGTGTAGGGGACGTTTTAAGGTGACTTCAGTCGACCTCCTTCCCAAGGTATTTATGGATTATTATATTGTTATCACTGGTTAACAAATGTTAGCAGTTTGTTATTGACTAAAAAACCAATTATAGAGTTTTATTTCGACATGTGTACAACAACTATCATATTACATGTTGAGCAGGGTATAGTTTATCATAATTAAGTTGAAATTAGGCATTTTTATAATTGTTTCATCAATATTTTTACTGAGAAGTAACTTTTAGAAATAGTTATCATGAATTAAAACTAAAGGACACATGTTTCCTATTTACAGTGGCTAAGTATCTTAATCAATAGTTTTTTCATGTATTGGAAAATAGCAACATGCTCGTTCAGGTGTGTTTTTACCATCATCTACTCGACTGCTTAGATGATTCATTTATAGTGGTTGTTTCGATGATTTTGCAAGTCAAGTTTGGGTAAAGTAGGAGTAGAAACACCTGTCCACTCACCTCAACCTAACAGGTAACTTATCCTGCAATCTTTTCTTGGAACTATCTGTTGATTTAACGGAACATTTTTTAATAATATTCACAAGTTATCTAGTTGTAAATCTGTTGTAACTATCTATCCATTAGAATTATCTAGTTTCTCCGGCAAACTCTCAAGTTGTAACTATCTGTTGATTTAACAGAACATCAATACCTGCAGTTCCTCTCTGGGACCAATCTGAAACTAAATATGAAATTTAATGAAAGTATATATGAAATAGATTTAGTTTTATTAAATAAAGTCTTGTAGTAGTTGGGATAAATATGGATTTGCTGCAGTCTTTACTGTATCAACGAAGTATGTTGTAGAAAGTTGCATTAATTTCATGGGAGTTATAACTACTCTTTGTATTTATTGCATTTAACTCCTTTTATTACTCACAACTGCCTCACTATCTATTTTTCACCTTTAAAATGGAAAAGCTTAGCACAATTGTTACTTATTAGTCTTTACAACTTTTTTGTTTCCAGTCGTCAAGTTTTTCGGAATCATCAAGCTGGGCAAAATACTTCACTTTCTCCCATATATAAGGTACAAACTGCTTTTATCTAGTGTTATTGCTTTTTCAGGAATCATGTCTTATTATTCTCACAAGCATGACATAATATGCTATGTTTTGTGGTCTGTTTTTGTTCCACTAATCACGTAGAGTCTTTACAAGTTGTGAAGACTATTCTTTCCTTAATAGTTGTTAGTCACCATTGTTAGTTGTTCTCATTCATCATCGTTAGTTTTTCCTTACCGGTAGTTTTCATTAGGTTGTGTGGCTTATGTTATTTGGTATATTCATCATCATTAGTTTTTTCTTGCCAGTAGTTTTCATTCGATTGTGTGACTTGTGTTATTTGGTATATTGTAGAAATAGAATGAATGATGATGAACAGATTGAATCAAAGAATTGTGATTTTGATAGTGGCTACAGGAGATGGAAAGAAGAAATACAAAGCAAAGAAAAAAATGCTTATGCGTTGAGTTTTAGTAGTTTTATAATGTCTGTAATCATAACCTTTCTCTATAAATTTATGTTTATGAAATGCTATAGAAATGTTGTACCATTATTATGCTTTTGTACTATTATTACAAAAATATATAAATTTATGTTTTTGAAATCCTATAAAAATTTATGTTTGTTTATATTTATCATTTTCTAATATTATTTAATTATTAATAGTTTTGTTGTTACCAACATGAAGTAGTATTTTCTTAAATTATTATATAATCACTGTGCTAAATTTAGTCTTCAAGAAAGATATAGAACAAAGTTATATATTTCTACTACTTGTTCTTAAAAGGTTTGTCTTTACATAATTTTTGTGACGAATAAAAATCTCAAATAAGTATTGTATATATCAAATTTTAGTGGTCAATTCATAAGCATGGTAAACATTCTATAACAAGAATGTGTTAAGGGGAAAATTTGTATCAAGAAGTGACCTAAGTAGATATGCTATCAAGAGATTCATGGTGTGGACTTTTCTAGTGCCAAATAATAGATTATAAAGAAACTCATGATATATGCTCCCGAACTTTAGGGAATGAGCCTAGTGATTAGTGTATATCAGTCATCCTTAATTTTTGTTGACATATCTCATTGATGGAATTTCACAAAATTAAGTTCAATTTTGCAAATAGTTTATTTTTCTCTAAATCTTGTTAAGATGACTCTGTAATCATGCATTAAAACTTGATTATTTAATATTTACAATTTAATATTTATCTTTTTAATATTATTTAAATATTTAATAGTTATTTTGTTATCAAAATGTAGTAGTATTTTCTTATATTATTATATATAAACAAATAGTAATTTAATAGAAAAATATTTAATAAATTTTTTATTCACAATAAATATGCAATTCTAAAAGGAAATGTTCGCACTAATATTTTTTTTATTTTAACGCACACTCATGTTTATGAAATGTTATCTTAAACTTGTCAAATTTAGTGAATAGAAAATTATCATTATTTTTATAATAGCCTTGTTAATTTAAAACTCTCTCCTATCATTCCACTAAAGTCTAACTTACAACCATTTTGTTTTATCCCTAGTTCTCTCTTTTCTCTCTTTTTTATTTTCATGTTTAAGAAGGTTTTCTCTAGTTTTTTATTCTTCTCCAAATCTTCTTAATATGGTTTCGTAATCATGCATTAAAACTTGATTATTTAATATTTACAAATTTATATTTTCCTGTTTCTAACATTATTTAATTATTTAGCGGTTCTTTTATTGGAATAGTCTAATTCAAGTTAGTAAAACTAATTAAGTAATAAAATCAATTGCAAATTGATTAACTAACATATAATCTTTTTCATCTTATATGATTAGATGACATCATCCCAAAAATGAAATAAATAAGGAAGTCAATAGGGGAATAATATAGGCAGGATTCGTTGGTAAAAAAAAACTCTTTTTATCTTTTGTGATATTTGTAACTGACATCGAAAGGAGTAAGGAAAAACGCAGTGGAGTTATTTGTCAAAGGTTATCATGGAAGAAGGCAGAGCAAGAGTTTCCCAAATAAACCAGCTTATTATGGGATAAAACTAAGCTTAAAAATAAGTTTGATTGGATGAAAACTAGATGGAGCCTTTGGAAACAATTGAGAGGGAAAGAAACATGATTAGGATGAGATTATGCCAAAGAAACAATTGCTGCTAGTAAAGAGTGGTGGAGTTTAAAGATTAAGGTTATCCATTTTTCCACAATTCAAGTTATTTTCCTTTACTCTAATGCTAAATAGTTAGTTAAATATATGTTTTTTTTTTGTAGGCGAACATTAATTTTAAGAGCCTAAGCTTGAATGTAAGTTGGATCAATTTTTTGGATGTTTGGCCCAAGGAGAGACTACATTTTGTTCTGAGGCTGACCCTCCACAAGGACAACAAAAAGTTGAGAAAGTATATGTTCTTTCTCCACCTGATAGTCATAATGCTCATTATTAATTGTTAGGCTATCATGATCATGGGAATGTAGAAGAGACTAGTTGTCTAAACAATTGGGAAGAAGTATGGAGAGAACCTACCCCGACCCCTCAAGCTACATATGATGAAGGGAGAGAGAGAAGAATACGCAAAAGGGTTTTAGAGATTGATATTTCATAGAGAACAATAGTGCAATAAGTGGTTCCGTTAAAGGGTAGGAAGATCTGCAGCAATGTATAAGAGGCTTGACGATATGATACAATTGATTCAAGAGAGGCAGAGTGCATCGATGGAGATGAATAGATCTATTATAAAAATTTTGGACACGATGAATATTGGTGCACCACAGAGTACTGGTGCTGGTGCGTCACATTGTGATGTTCCGAATGCTTTCGAAGAACTATGTACTTTGCCCGGTTTATAGACTGGTACTTCTAAATTTTACTTTGCTTGCATATTGATAGAAGATCTACAAAGAAGGTTCACTTTTTTTTGTTTACTAGATAATACAAAGAGAGTTGAATACATAAAGTTTATGTATGAGTATGACAAACATAAAAGACATTAAACATAGTTTCTATCTATCAATTATTATGTTTAGTTTATTGTTTTTATTATTTGTGCACTTATGTTGACATGATGTATCTATAATTTTATTACGTGCTATATTATTTATTTCTTTATATTTAGACATATAATTATCTTGTTTATTTACAGTATAATTTTACTTATTGATATGTAGGTATGGATGATAATGTTATGCAAATTATGCAACTTCCGCAAATGAAGCAATTTTTGGACAACGAGAATGAGTTTTGGGATTCGGTGGCTTGTATAGCGGGTTACATGAATATGTATTTTTTTAACCACATATACGAGGAACCATGCATGACTTCCTATCAAACAACAGAACTATGGATGAATGAATTATTGAATGGCCATGAAAACGGTGTTTTAATACATTTAGGATGAATCAAAATATATTTCGACAATTATGTATAGTTTTGGAAAATAATTATAGTTTGAGACCTTTAGATAGGATGTTTGTTTTAGAGAAAGTCGGTTTATTCATGTATGTCCTAAGTAAAGGTTCCTCTAATAGAGATACCCAAGAGCGCTTTCAACATTCTCGTGAAATTGTGAGTAGAGTTTTTAAAGAAGTTTTGACTGCTATAGATGGATTTTCAAAGGATATACTCCTACCAAAAGATCCTGAATTCATGGACATTCCACTACAAATTGCTAATGATGCTAGATATATGTCACATTTAAGGTAATTAAATATGTTCTTCCTCGCCCTTCATTATATTTTCTATTGAAAAATGTTATTTTATCATCTTAAGATTATTGTTTTATATCGGGATTGCATTAGAACTAATGATGGTATACATATAGCGGTAGTTGTTGTAGAGAAGGATCAAATGAGATATAGAGGACGAAAAGAAATAACAACAACAAATGTATTAATAACATATGACCTTAACTTACTATTTATATATGTTTTAGTAGATTGGAAGGGATCAGCACACGATTCTCGTATTTTCGTTGATACAATTGGTAATCCGAAATTTAAATTTTAAAAACCACCGATAAGTAATTTTAAGATTCGTAGGATTTGTTATTAATGATTTAGACTTTTTATTACATTGCTTCTATAAAAACTCGGGTAAATATTACTTGGTTGACAAAGGCTATCCGAAAAAGGAAGAATATTTTACACTTTACCCGAAGACAACGTATCATCAGTTGGAGTTTCGTGGTGTAAATCCAAGAGGATTACGAAAAGTTTTTAATCGAGTTTATTCATGATTGAGAAGTTGTATTAAGAGGACTTTTGGTGTTTTTAAGTCTCAATAGAAGATATCGGAGAAAATGCATAAGTATTCATTAATGGATCAAAATAGAATAATTTGTGTAACTTTTGCGTTACATAACTATATTAAAAGAAGTACAATTGGTGACACAACTTTTAACATCATTGATCAAGATCTTAAATTTATACCTTCAGATGTATTTCAAAATGCTGAAGTTAACTCTACATAAGAAGACATTAAAGAACAAATAACTTAGGAGATGACAACTATTTGTGATAACATTGCTTCTAGTTTAATGACAGTTAAACATCGTTTTTAAATTGTTATAAACTTTTGCTTTAAATAATGATGTTCATTTCTTTTGCTCTATTTTAATTGTGTTGTTAAAATTTCATTTGAATTGTTATATTTTATTTGACGTATCATCATCATCATCATCGTCATTATTATTATTATTATATATTCTATGTTTTTTTATTAAAGTTATAAACTTAATTTTTGTAGAATTAAATATTTAAAATCTAAATTATTATAAGAATATTCAACAAAATACTAACATATATAATATTCATATTTTTATAATTTTTTTTAAAATCATATCTTCATAAGTCATTTTACATATAAATAACTAATACTAAACATTTAATTTTACCAAACATCTCTAACAGATAACTAATACAATCCTCTTGTCAAATCAACTGATATACTTAACTATCAACTAATAGCTGATAGAATCAACTAACAACTAATACAATCAGCTAATTACCAAACAGAACCTTTATCTCTTCACTTCTCCTTTGTTCCCACAAGCCATAGGATTCACAAGTCCTCAGCCGGTTATATTGTTGCTTTAAAATCGTTTACAATTTCATTAAGCCTTAAATATTGCAGACGAAGGACCACCCATATTAGGCAAATAATTCGTAACTATCAATCAGTTCGTATTGGTAAAACCAGTGTACAGAATTTCGGAACTGAAACAAATATTCCTCGTATTTACACATTTGTTCAGGCTCACAAGACCAGGCCAAGTCATCGGAACCTGGGAGCCGTTCCAGAATGAAGCCCGTGTAGGCTTAGCCCATCACAAATTAAAGAATAATTAACATGTATGATGCAGTTTATCTGAACCACAATATTGAACTTGCTTTTCCAGGAAATGTGGTTCGCGGCAAACCTGCAGCCCTTTGATAGCTTGTATTGTATGTGACTATGTAGAGGGATGCCATGTGCGTGACGAAGGTGACGAAGTGTAGTTTCATGTAATCTTGATATATTCAAGAGCCATTTCGCCCTTAGAATATAACAGAACTCAATTGTTATCAGTCATGGTAAGGTAGAAGTAGCAAGGCCCATAGATTCTGCAACTTCTCTGGCAGAAAGATTGTCTGCTTGTTCCTACATATTTCAAAAACAAAGTTTCGATAAAGAATAATAGACAGACCAAGATCGAGAATCACTGTTTGTAATAACATGGAACAGTTGTGTCAGGAGACACTGTCACAGACAAACTCACACACAAGTGAATGTACAACTATGTATTTACGTACCTGAAGGCGATGCAACAAATACATCAAGAAAAGATGAACAAAAATCTGCAAATGATATCTTGGAATCAACACATTACTAAAATGCCCTTTCACTTCTCAACAAATCAACATATAAAACAAGAACTCCTTTACCAGGTAGAAAAGTACGATAAGTCGAGCTGTAGGATAATGCCATAAAAATCTCGTGGCTCTAGCTGCCCCTGAATCTAATAGTTTTGCTGCCTTTTGCAACTGCACAGCCAGTGTCGAGACACAGTGTCAAACCAGATAAGAGGGCAAGTAGTTCTTTTTATGTGCAAACAGTACCTGTATGCTTGCAGATTCCATATGACGATGATACAAGGGCAGAGGCCTGAAATTATTGCCAAATAAGAAAAAAGCAAGGGCTATACTAAAAATAGCATTAAAAAATATAGTACAAACTGTAAAAACATTAAAAGCAGCTATACATAAAGGGCTTTATTCATAGAAGAGATGGTTCAGATTTTGTTTCTGATGCTCATTGAATGAGTTGACTTTGAAAATTACTTCTTAAGATGGATCACAAAATGAGGACTTCAAATCCTGAATGAAGCAGGATTACAGAACGCAAAGTCATCTGCCAAAGTATGAGACCTTTTTACTAGTGTACCAAGCCTATGTTTCATCATTTTCTTAGTTCTACTGAACCACTAGGTTTTTCAACTGCAGATCATTTCCAAGATAATTCTTATACAACAAAACCCCAAGGTTTCTGAACTGTTTTGCTATCATCACATCAATTTCTTCATGCAATTCATGCACACCCTTTATAGCTACCTACATACCTGCAGTATAAGTTCTCAAGTTTCTCTTCTCACTAGCCCCAAACAGTTAATGCCTAGCTTCATTGAAGTAGACATCGTTCTTTTTTGTACCAAAAAGCTATTTCCTTAACAACTTGGTCAAACAAAAAACAATTATAACAATGTGAAAAAGATGAGGTCAACTGGAGCTAAGACAATACGAAGGGAAAATTCACATGCCTAGGTTGAAAATTTCTTCCTTTCAGCTGAGTTTTTCCTGAGGATCTTCATTTGATCTTAATCTCTTCTCCATAATATAAAATACTACACCCACGAGGGGGTTTAACATTGCATGACAAATAATTAATTTAATATATGCATGTGCCATCATTTGGCGTCACGAAGAAACCAACATTATATGTATGCCCAATACACCACACATAAAGCTTAATTACCCTTCAGTTTCAAAATTAAGACTCTCCATGCTGTTCGTCAAAGAGCTCCTTTGCTCAATGTCTATGATGTAACAAAGTTATCACGATTCCTTAAGAACAAAATTCAGTAGCGTCAATCCACTAACTAGATGGCAACCTATGTCCATTAGTTAAATTCCATTGCCCCTCATCTCATAAAATGACAACAGGTCTACCTGGAGAAGCTAAATTAATATTTCAATATTCAAACTGAGGTATGGATCTACTCCATAAAACATAAGATTAGTCAGAGGAACCATAAGGAGTGCCTGTTATATCACAATCAAAGAACTTACTCCAGTGCCTTCATTTCAGTATCTTCATTCCAAGTTGAGGATGGACGACGTGAAACCCTACTTCTTTCCGCCTCAACCTATTTGATAGAAATAACACATTACCATCTCAATCTAAATCAACAGAAGAATGAGATCAACATATATTGGTGATATTATTCAACCAACAATATACGGTCCTATAGCAGACCTGTGCCTCTTGAATACGCTTTAGTTCTTTTTCCAACTGGAACTCTGCAGCAGCTTTTTCACTAGCCATGGTTTCCAACTGTGTTTGTTTGTAGTACTGCATCATAGATAGTAGTTAGAGGCACAAATCCCTACCAAGAATAATTTTTTCAGAACTGCAAGAATAATTTACTTATTCTACCAATAGATCAGTTAGCTCTCGGTAGCGCTTTTCAAGTTCCATATGTTCCTGTGAAAGGTACACAGTAAAACCATGACATCAGGAACCTTTGAAAACCAAAGAAGGATAACATAGAGTGAAAATATAGCTTCAGGGAGCAATTACACCAGAGACATTCTATATATACTACATAGAGAGTAATTATATAAAAGCAATTAATGCTAGCTATGAAAGGTGACAGTGAATCTATGACTGATAGTTGGTCAACACATGATCACATTACCTGACGTGAATAGTGCTCAGCATCCCTCTTCATAGCAGCCATTTCAACTCTCATTTTCTGCAATTCAACCTGCATCAAATTAACAGAGAACTCAATACAACAAGGACAAAACAACTGGCCCATCCATCTATTCTTTATGCTAACTATTACGAATATTACAATACAGGCTTGTCCAGTTGTCCTTTAGCATCAGCATAAAATAAGCAAAGAGCTTGAAATGAATATAACACCACAGAAAAGTTTAAAAGAAAGAGAATATTGCCTCTACAGAAGACAGCTTGCTTTCAGCATCTCTCTGACCTTGACGGGCACGTTCCACTTCTTCCTGCCATGCTTGCATCTGAAAAATTTTAAAAGTCTCATGTAATTATAACAATAATGCAACAGATGATTATGCAACATGGTTCAACTCCTAGAGGTGCCCCAGAAATGACAGCAGTGAAGAAGTTACGAATCCAATGATGAGACATTCTAAACACTGGTTATACTGCTTCCCAAGTCCGAAAAGAGGGGGGAAAAAACATACAAGAAGTTTTATTATGACTGAAAACAGAAACAACTAAAAGTAGTTAGTTAATACCCCCAGTCAAAACATCATCTGCATGTAAGTTCCCAATGCCAACAAGACAAAAGTTTGCAATGAAATGCTGGCCTAACATTATTAGTTCATGCTAAAGGCCACAACAGTAACTGGAAACCCTCCATAGAAATATTCAGAAGAACTTTTACCATTAATAAGTAGTAGTTGTGTACCTAGATTCTATCTGAGCCCAGAATGTAGAGAATTAACTAACATAAAAGGAAACAAACCATGAGCCTTATTCAAGACTACACATAACAGTGCAAATAGGAAAATTTGCACAATAAAAAAATTATTTTGTCTGATTAACTCTGATATTCTGATGTCTAGATTATAAAGACCATCCACAGGGAAAAAAAAAACACCTGAGATATTTCTAAGAATTAACTATAAATATCCCTTAAAATTTTGTTGAACTTCAAGCAGACTTACTAAGCTTCAAATTATATTTCTAAGGATTAACTATATGAATATCGCTTAAAATTTTGTTGCACTTCAAGTAGACTAACTAAGCTTCAAATTCATATTTACATATATAATCATTCATGAAATTGCAATATCACCCATCACCCTGATGGATAAAGATAATAACGTGAAGTTTTTATGCATTAAAAGAATAATTCACTACTGAGCTCATAGATCAGATGGTCTTAGTAATCCCCTACCCAAGTAGAAGGCTCAATTTATAGTCTCATGTAAACTAAAATTTAGAAAAAAATCAATCCAATAAGAGCATGATCTACTATTGGATTTCACATCCACCCCCCAGGTCATTTAACAGATTTATCTGATTTCTTTTAAGGGGCCTTTAAATTGAGAAAATAAAACATGCATATAGACCACATAATTCCACATAACAAATGGTTATATATCCTAATGCATGTTTTATTGAAAAGGTTTATGCACTGATAGTGTTATCAGAAATTCGGGGAACAAAGAATATGAGCTTTCTACTTGGAGAGGTCATTTGTATTACAGTATTTCATTCAATTAAGTTGACCCACAAAAGAAGTTTCATATTTGCAAATCACTATCCAAATGAATGATTGGAAAACAAATCTTCAGCATAACATTAAGTTCTACAATAGTGTAATTAATTATGTAAATTTTCAGTCCATATAGTGTGTTGCATATCTAAAATATCTTGATAAGAAATCCTGATAACAACGTTGAACCATCTATTTCAAAGAGTACAATCTAGAACCTTACAATGGTGTACCTGAATCACTTGATTTGCCTCTTCTGAAGATTTTTTTTGTCCCCAGCGAGCACGAGCTTCCATGTCTTGTAATTCTTGATTTAATGATGAACATTCAACCTGATGATTTATCGCAATAAGTTTGGGCAACATATTAGCTGAAACCCAAGACTTTCAGAAAAATATAGGGACAATTATGTTTATCTTTTACTTTGTACCTCAAGAAGGGCAACTTTCTGCTCAAGTTCTTGTGCTTTGGCTGTCCTCTCATCTGCAATCCTCTGAGGAGAGAGCCAAATAGCAGCATTCAATGTAAGGGAAATATGGAGTTTGAGATGAAAGTTTTGGTATGCACTGGATCTGTTAACATCAGATTAAGCTTGAACTCAAGCTAACACATTATTTTCTGCTAAAAACAAATGTGTTACTACAGACAATTCAAATGCAGATGGCTGCTGGAGAAGGTTGAAATTTGACTAGTCTAGCATCTTCTAAAGGTGAAAAGCTGGTAGCTAGGAAATGATTGTTACCATTATTAACTACTTGAAAGCTTAGTGAAGGGCAATATATCATTTAGCAGCAAAAACACATGGCATGTTTATACTTACCTGGGTCCTGGCTAGAGCTGTAGAGGCCTCAGCAGCTCTATGCTCCAGTTCCACTTCCCTTTCCATGGCTGCCTATTTCAGAAGCAAAGATATTATAATGCAAGTCATATTGACTTAATTAATAGCTTAAGCATGAAGATATCAAGGCACAGACCATTTTGGTAGCATTATGAGCCAAATGTTCTTCTTCCGCCCTCCGCTCAGCAGAAGCTAACTCCTCTCGTAGAGCCTGATAAATACTAAATGCTAAATCAGATTCCCAAAATAACATGCAAATCAAAATAAAAGAATCTAAAAGAAATGTTTGAAATGAGGAAGACCAACTGCCGTACCTGCATCATTCTTGTCTCAGTTAGTTCCCTATTCCTCATGATAGACTCCATGTTTGCCTGAAAATAAGACAGTGCTGCTACATGAAAAGATGTGCATGATTCTTCACAATTTATTTAAAATGTAATGATTTCAAGAGAAGAGGAAGAGAAGAGCAGAGACTTGGAATACATAAAAGAATGAGAAGGAATTTGTAAAACATAAGAAAATGATGAAGTACGGTTGCATGATATATTTTATATAATATCTTTTCTAATATATAATAAGAGACAAAGTGATACAGAGAAAATAATATTCCAAAAGCTGCGATCTAATTCTAGTAACAGATTACACAAAGTTGAAGAAAAGCTTGTTATTTGTTTCATTAAAATGTCTGGCATAAAACAAAGCTCCTTGCCAAATTTCTGGCGCATTTCCATAACTATTTCAAATGTTGGGCAGTTTCAGACTGCATGGTACTTCTATACATGGAAGTGGAAATATCCCAAACTACTTATGAGGCATCATACTTTAAATGTAAAGTAGGAGGCCTTGTAACAGCACACGTCATCTAGACATGGCTAAATGTTCCTACACAGTCAAAGCAACAAAATCAAATCTAGTTTGCTCATTCTGATAATAGTAAACACATTGTAGGCATCAAAGGATTTCAGCATCAACCCATACTTGTAGAAACTTAATCTATATAACATCTTGTCCTTCGCATAAATGAAGAAAAAAGCTTCTCATTGAAACTTATTTTTTGGCTGTTGCAGCTGATAATTTAGGTCTAAATAGAGATCTCAAGAAAGGAGAGTAAAGAAGAGGCCTTGCATCAAGTTATAAAAGGAAAGTATGAGTAACCTGCAAGGAAGCCAAATTCCCTTCAGATAAAGCAGCCTGTTTCTTAACTGTCTCCATTGAACTAACAAGTGCACCAATTTCTGCATTTTTGGCAGCCAAGGCCTCAGCCATATTCAACTCCACTCGTGTCACTTCACTCTTGGATATAGACAAATCTTGCTGTAGCTGCTTTATGCGAGCCTCATATGATTTAGTGAGTTCTCTCTGTTAAGGCAGCATCCAAAATGCTAAATACAACTCCAAAGACTAGATGATATACATGTCAAGTAACACAGAATATAAATTCTTCATTCACCTCTGCACTGAGAAGTTCCTCCAGTTGTGCATTTTCATACTTGTATTCTTGAACACGTGCTTGGAGTCCAGTGCAAACCTGCATGTTGACATTTCAAAGGTCAACTGTGCTAGTGAGAAGAGCTAAGTGGTTGACACGATTATCTATTTGATAGGTTCTCCGGTCAAAAACCCTCACGTGATAATGCTTAGGCCATGTAATAATGAGATACATCAGCACCATATGCCAAGTAACTTCCAGATTATTTTTTTTGATGGAATTAACAGTATGGAAGAAATCTGATCAATTTAAATATAATAGCAGCTCAATTAAGTGCTAAACAAAAGAAATGCTAATAGCTTTCAAGTTTATAAAACAGACATGTTAACTGACACTTACCCGTGCTAACCGTGCCTCTTTCGACTGACCAGTGGAAACTGCAGTCTTCAACAGTCCTTGAGCCTAAAAAGCAACTAAATGAATCGTCAGTAATAATTAATAAGGCAAACATGACAAGAACCTGAAAGCTCTATCAGTTGTAGTAAGTATTTTTTATAATACATAAGTAGCAGTAGACACCAATATTAATAGTAGCACTGGACACATGAAGAATGTACCTCGTCGAGCTGGTCCTGCAATTTTGAAGAAGTATCAACTTTATGCCCATGCTGCTTCTTTTGATCAACAAGAGGTTCAATGTTATGATCAACAAGAGGTTCAACCTTATGATCAACATCATTCAACTGAGTTCCAATCTTAACAGGAGATTCATTTTTCGCTATTTGAGATCTCTCTTGGTCAATCTTTGAAGAAACGTCAGCATTCTGTGATTTGATTTCTGTTGTAATATTATCTCCAACAAGATTCTCCAAGTCTTTGGCATGTTCTTGCAAGGAAACAAGATCTATAGGAACTTCAGACGCATTCTCATTGAGAAGTTCAACATTTGTAGTGGATGTAGCAGTAGCAGTAGCAGCATCAGTATCAGCTGTAGTGACAAATACTTCTAAATGTTCAGCGTCATTTTGATCTAACTCATTTTCTGAACTTCCAAATGAAGGAATGCTGGAGGAAGCTTTTCCAGTATTATGTTGTTGTTGAGTGCTTCTTTGGTCATCGGACTTGCTAGAAGGGGTGCCATCATTTTCGACAGAAAGAACAGGCCCATCTTTGTCAGTTGGCACACTAGACTTTGATGTTTGTGGACTACTTATCTCCTTTGCCACATCAACATTGTGAGATTCATTTGTGGAAAGCTTCTTTTGAGCCTGAAAAGAAATCTAAGTGTAAGCTAAATCGCCCAGATGCTGCCCAAGACATAGAAGTATGTAGTTTGTATCAGTATAGTTAAGCATTACCCAAAGCTAAAGGTATGTGGAGAAGTACCTTTGGCCTGGACTTTTTCCTCTTAGATTGAGATCCTTGACCATTAGATGCTTAAAATTCACAAAAAAAAGGAGAGTTAATAAAACACAATTAGTAGAGTAAATATGACTCTTTTTCCAAGGGTGTTGCATTAGGAAACAGCATAATCCATGTTTGGGTGACTTTGTGTGGATTGGCGTTCTTTTTAGGTAACAATTTAAGCTGTCTGGAACAATTTTAGCAAGCCATCACTAGATACTCAGCTGGATGTAAAGCCCAAATGTACTTGTGAATGGCAGTAGATCCTGTTTTATACATTCACAATATAATTTATGCCACAGTGAGTTGCTTTCATTAGTTAATCTATCATTCTGATTGCAACTAAGGATACAGGTGCACAGGATGTCAGTAGGACAATGTTTACTCGCTAAAATAAACTAAAGATCAAGTTTATAAAAGCATAAAGCTGTGCATGTAGAAGAAAAGGCCATTCTTACATGATAAGATCACTTCAAATACCAAAACAAAAGAAAACAGAGAAGAAGAAAGAAACGATGAAATTCGAAATAAGAAGATAAATATGAGTCACCTGGTGGCTGAAGATCAGGATGATCTTCAGGCTTGTCACCAACGACCAGCTTTGCCCTTCGGTCTACAACTTCAAACAATCCTGTTATAAACAAGTAACGAATTATCAGCTTCTTAAAGTAAAGGATGAAATAAGAACACTATGATAACCTCGTCAGTAACAGATACTGTGGAAAAACTTTAGTAAGAGTATAGGATTCTAGTGAAGAGAAATAAATATATTAAGTTTCTGAGACCGTTCAAATAAGTTGCTTCGCACCTTATCCTTCCAAGCAAAACAAAAGAGTACAAGCTGGCCAACACACACTTAAATCCCACAAAACAAAAAAAACAAAGAAGAGCCTAAACATGAGCACAGTCATTGCAACTCTGCGGATCATGAGACATAGCGCCAAAATCAATTGGATAATCTCGTATTCACAGAGCACTTGCTAATTTGGATTGACAACAGAGGCAGTAAATTCCATTCCATATTCAAACTAAGACAATGTCTCCAACTACTGTCCTCGAAAACTGTTATCCTGCCATTAAGTTCATTTCAGCCAATGGAAATCTAATGTATAGAGTGTCAGGCTTCCTCACTCATATCTTCGATTGCAAACCAAAACAAGAAAATGGTATGCACCAGTTTAACTCAAAATTACACCAACAAATCACAAGATGCTCATTGCTAATCCCAACATCCACACGTATTTGGTACAAGCCCAAAAATTATAATCATAAATCAAAATTAAAAAGTTAGCATTGGAACAGAATTACGAGACAATAATAGATCAATAAACCCCTATCGAGATTAAGGAGACGAAATGTGAAAATCAGATCCATACCTTCAGCGGCTTTGAGCCACGAAGCCATTGAATAATATCTCCAATTAAAATAGACAAAAGACTTAAGCCCTAGATCAGGATCATCCGCAAGCTCCCATGCATCAACGATGGACTGATCTTCGATTCAACGCTAGGCTTGATCTCAGTGGCTTTTCCCGAGGAAAATTAAAAGAAATGGAAAAAATAACTTTGGTTCAGAGATCAATAGGATTTGATATTATTATCATAATTACTATCATGAATTGTATTACTACTTTCATTAACAGACCACAAATTAATTCTGCGTCTCAACTCTCAAAGCAAAATTCGTTATTAATATTAGAGAATTGGAGAAATTGGGTAAATGCAACTCTACGCCAAGGCGGAAACTACAGTGGACGTCTTGGTCGGCCTATCCAGTCAGCTGATCTCAAGCTTGTGGGCTGTTGTGGTCCATTAGATCCCAAGGCAAGCTTACATAAACTATGAGCCCACCATAAAGATCTCAACACAGAGCTCGGCAGTGTTAAGCATCCAACCTAAACGGTCCAACCCAAGACGGTTGATTGGGTTGGTCACTATTAGGCTCCTTTTCTAAGTGCCTATTTGTTGACCTGTAGAGTTAGTACTTGTAGCTTTAAGCAATTGATGTCGAAATGTAATAAACACGAACCAACCGCTATCTATAACAGCCCCACACCCAACCCGTATAGGGCCTATAGGCTCTTCTTTAAATTAAAGTCTCAAAGTTCTTGGGGACGAACTCATTAAAGTTTTCTCTCAGGACCAGCGAACTCAGCTTAAGAACGCGTATATAGTTGTTTACTTCTGCTAATCCATCTCCGTTATGGTCTCCAAAGTCGTACAAAAGTAAGACGCAGACCTAACAACGCAAATCTAGGAACCATTGGCATTATTTTTAAACAACCAAAGGTACAAAGCAACTACATCTGAATTTGATAAATATAGATAGACATTTATTTCTTTATTGAAAAGAAACCAAAGTTGAGACTTGATTGACGAGTCAGACTCAAAAGTCACGATCAACTCGTGCATGCCATGCGCCTACAAACTAGGCGGCGAAATTTTTTTTTGAAATGAAATATAAAAAGAATGGCGTTCACAATTCTACAATCATATGTAAGATAAGCTTCAATCAAAGAGAGGGAGTTTTAAAGAGTGTAGAAGAAAAGTAGCCCGTCCTTTAAGTGCTTGAGAGAGACAGTCCTTCCATCCTGGAGCACAGCCATCACACAATCCTTCGCCTACTCTTTGTTACACTCGTGATCTTCTACAATTTTAAATCTTCTGCTCAATTCGATAATAATACTTTATGGAGCTTTAGGGTATGTTTCGATGTTGGTGGAGGAATGGAAGGGAATGAAATGGAATGACCAAAATGACTCAGGTCATTATTTAGGAGTCTATTTTGAAACAAGATGGAATGGCAATTGATGGCTTTGGAAGCCATCATTTGTTATCCAAAATTCAATATTTTGTGATCTCCCAAATTGAGAGATCAGGGATGGAATGACATAGCTTGCCTTCCAAATCTTCTTATTTTATTTAAACTTCTAAACAATGGAGTGACCCATTCTACTCTATTCAATTCCGTTCTATTAATTATCGTTTCATTCTATTCCATCTTAAACTCTCATACATACCCTTAGAGAAAGATGATAATAGTCTAGGTCAAACCCGATTCCTATTGTTGGAGTCAGGGTTTAAGACAGGAAGTTTTAGCCTGGCAGTGACTAGGCTTAAGGTAGCCCATGTCGAGCTAGAGCTTAACTCAACTTGACCCAATTTAAATTATTTTTTAAATTAAAAATATAAAAATGATTACATTTTGCTTTAAAATATCAAAGCTTGAGTTCGACCAGATTTTGGCAGTCGTAACAAAAGGCTCAGTTAATTGGGTTTAGTTGGTTGACTTGGGATGAGACCGAGCTTGAATATCACACCAATTCCAGCACATAACTGGTGAAGAGCTCTTCTACCAACTCTTAAACCATTTGCTGAACCGTCTATTAATTTTAAGTGATTGATTGTGATGTAATTTGTTTTTTCAGCTACCAAATTAATGACCCTAATCAATCAGCAATAGGGACGAAAGGACGCATATGCACATGATGTTACAGAAACCTCTGTGGCTTATGAATCAATCAACCACACAAGTTTCGTTTCCCGATCAGTGAAGTGGTATGTAGTTATTTTAAACCGTTAGATTAAGCAATCGTGTGGTAGAAATTCTACATAACAATACTTTCAAGCCAATAAACGATTGATTCGATGGGAATATTGAAGATATTTCTTATTAATAAGTTCCAACTTTGTCCCTTCCCCTCTTGATTGTTTATGAATAATATGTATCCATCCCCTAAAACAAGTACGGAAATTAAAAAATGAAAATAAAAGCAAAGTTTTCCATAGCCAGTAGGGCCAATAATGTAAAGTGAATCATGAGCAAAGATTGAAAGCGAGCTGGAAGCCAGCGAAGGGCATCTTCATCTTCTTCACTTACAATAGCAGTATTTTATATGGGAAAATTTGGTGCCATTCGTGCATGGCATCAGGTGACCTCTCAACTACACGAGTAGCACATAGCCATTTAAATCCATTACTACCCCTAACATCGAAAGCAACGGAAAGGCTAAACTCTTTAAAAGCGCCTCATAAATCCAACCCTCCCACTCAACAACCTCGAAAGTTAATATTATATGTGCCCGCACCATAATACCAAATTAAGTAAAGCTTGTAATGGGTTCCATGAAAGGACATGAAATTGATTACTGGTAGCTTTCTTGTTGCTATACCAAATTCAATTCGTCTTAGTTGTCTTTTTAGATACTACTGACTAAAACAATTGGAGTTAAGACATGGAAATAGAATAGGAAGTAAGGAAAACATTATTGTGACATAAAAAGAAGCAGAAATTGAATTGCATTCTTGAGAAATTATTGTCGGGTAAAGTTCAAGACGAGGTAAAAACATAGCAAGCACCTTCACATAATCATTAACCAACCGATCGAGAAACCCTACAGCCAGCTACTTGCCACGCAGGGAAAAAAAACAAAAGTCACACGGTCGATGGACTGGTAACTGTGTGAGATCAGAGGTATTGACCATTTTGATTAAGATCCGGTGATAACGAATTTGACATGGCAAAAGCTGAATAATCTCGATCGAACGACGTGTAGAGGTGCACCAACTTGTTTTGAGAATGCATGCAACTCTTGGATCGCTAGTAACAGTACATGCATCCTCGGTTTATAGCCAGAAATGGAAATTAAGATCATCGTAATTCATCTGCCCCACAGGTCATGGTAAGGTGAATATTCGAAGATGCAAGTAGACTTTTGCGACTTGAGGTCCTTATAGAACTTCTTGATGAACTCCTCGGCTGCTTTGTCCACTTTTCCATTATCTTGATCCTCGTCCTTCAACGGGAAAGGTGAGTCTGTGATTCTGAGTTGTCTGACCATGGGACTTTTTCCGAATCCAGGAAGGATCAACGGAGACGCCTCCACAACCACCTCCTTGTTCAACATTTCCAGCATTTTCTGCACCGCCGCAACGGTGGTGACGTCTTCGTATTTGCCAGACTTGGAGAATTGGTGAAGGTGGTGGTGTTTGCGTTTGTGGTGAGTGTAGAGAGGGTAAAATGCGGGGCTGTTGCTGCAGCTGAACTCGTATTCTCTTGGTGAAACGAAGGAGACGGCGTCGTTGGAACGGCAACTGAAGGAGGAGGAGTGGTGGTTGTGGAACATGGCGAGGTTGCCTATGGCTTTTCCGGCGAGTTTGTTGCCCCTCTTGACCAAGAAGTTGAGATCAACCTTTAGTTTGCTCTTTGATACGCCTTTTCTTATCATGAACATTACTACGCGTACTAGGCGCCATAGTTTCTTGGCCACCTCTTGACTACTAGCTTCCATCTCCATGTATAATATTGTGTATGCGAGTCTTTTTCTATTTTTCTCTTTTCCTGGGATTGTTTTTATAATTTTATCTTTTGTTTGACAGAGAGTGAGGGAGCGAGAGATTAGGTTGAAGAGAAGTTTTTGGTTTGTATGCGAGGGAGAGGAGTTAAGTATTTAAAGGGCAAGAAATTTACAATTATAATCAAAAATTAAATAAAACTTAACTGGGAAATGCCGGAACAGCAAAAAGCGGGACTTTAGACCAACAATCTACTACTAGATCATGTAAGGGACGTTGTGCTTCACGCGCCGCAATTAGATAGGCAAATGGGATTGTGACATTTCGGACCTTCCGAGAGAAAGAACGGCCGGAATTTCCTTTTAGCGTGATATTTTTGTACTGTAGGCTCATATTGCCAATTCATTTGATGGAGATTACTAAAAGGTCCCTTGGGATAGGATGGAATTACCGGAGGTCGAGGAATAGTCTGCGTCTCAATGATTAATGACAATGTCCAAATTGGCATTTGCCGTGCTCTTCAGTTCCGTTGGTAATGGGTAACAATCACGTCCATGTTTATACGCAATTGGTTGGGAGCTTATTTAATATAGGGTCCCTGGACCCCATTTATGTTTTGACTGTCCTAAAGGATCTCCATTGGTTCGGATTGGAGTACTTCAAATGGTTTCAATTTGATTAGGTCAATGGGTTTGCATTACCGATGATTGAAGCGATCTACTCTTAATTTAAAGGAATCAATAAAGAACATATAATTAATTATTAATTATTATAAATCATACAGTATATATATAATGTATAATAAGTGGTTAATTGTCTTACAAGATAATATTTAGTAAGAAGGGCAGTAAATATTGGGCTCACAATTATTGGGATTGTAATATTCTTGAGTCGGCTTATTTGACAGAGAAACAAAGCTAATGGTCAATGACTACTTTCAGAAACTACTCTTACATATTAATTGATACGTTCAGATTTTTTGTTCTTTCCATGTCATTAGACTAGGTGTCTTAGTCTTTAGACCAATCTTAATAATTCATGGAACATCTTCAGGTGTATAAAGTTAGATAAAATACACTATTATACAAAAACAATTTATATCTGTATCAAGGCAAAATTATTTTATTTGTAATAGTAAGTCTCAACTTTGTAATCACTTTTCTCTCCATATCATGTTAATCTTATACTTTATAATTTTCAGAAGTCGTGTACAAAGTGCTCGTATAAAAGATAAGGTACATAGAAAATGATTCTTGAATAGACATATCTAACATATAAATCTTATTTTTATTTGGTTCAGTCGATTTCTGCTGGGGTTGAACGTTATTGCTTGGATCCATAATTCTGCGTGACCTTGGCTGCTGAATATCTGCAAAACAAATAAAGGCACGCGGGGGGTTGGTCCCCGGAAGGCCCCTCCGACGCTCAAGTTAGTCTTTTTGAGGAAGCTTTGGTCGCTGAGAACAAAGGAAAAATTAAGGTTGTAATCTCGTACCTGTATCATGGTAGAATAGTACCTTATATATGGCATAGATGCTAGGTTTAGGTCTCTACGTAGATCTTTACGTTTGTATGGGAGACTAACTCCTGCGAATGGGCCGTGGACGGGCTATGGACGTGTGGATGGGCCTGGGCCTAGCATAGCCTATAGGAATTAGACAAAACC
>JAOSBK010000008.1:3329651-3368479 GCA_027568895.1 Erythroxylum shatona
ACATTAGTGCCTTTGGCCCCAAATTTTGAAGGAATACCGATGTGTAAAAATGGTCAGAAAGCTGAAGCGGAAGCCTACAAAATGGATCCTACGAATCAAGAAAGTCTGGTGGACTAATGCCTATGGCTTTTCTGCATGCCAAAAGTTTCAAGAAAAATTCTTGAAAATTCGACCTGTCGGTAACCATTGTCGACTCCGGGAAAGGGTGTTTATTTCTTGGAAGTTTCAAGTATAAGAAAGTGGAACCATTTGACAACTGATATATGACTGATTTCAAGGGTCGATGTCTTGACAGCTGCAGCAAGGTTTTTAATGGTTTGCACTGTGGGGGATCATCGCCAAAGATCCAAGGTCATTCCGTTCCTTTCACTTGTAAAATCAATTTTCACTGTTACAACCTGTTATATTTAGTGTGTATCAAGAGCATAGAAAGATATAGCCCCATCAACTTGTTGGGAAGACAATAATAGCTTGTATATGTCAATGGCTAACAATTGCAGTCTTTCACAAAATGTAGCAGAATAGAAGCAATATATATTCTCTTACTGGTGCTATGTCCATTACTCTAGTATTTTCCTGGATTTGTTGTGACAATTTTCTGTAAGGATATTGCATCATAATCTAACCACTAAGATCATTGCAAAGAATTACAGAATTTATTATTGGAACGGGGAGCTAACAAGCTCAAGTATTGCATTTACAAAGAACTGAAAAAGAAAAGGAATATATATATGTACATCACTTTTGTTTGATTTCCAGTTCCATCTGCTTCATCCACAAGGACCATTTAACAGCCTCAAAATATTCATCATTCCTTTGCAATGCTTTGATCAAATTTCTGTATGTTATCCTATCAGGTTCAATCCCATTTGCTCTCATCTCCCTGATCAAATCTACGGCTTCTTCAACCATCCCGGCTATTCCATATGCCTTTATCAGTGTATTATAGCTGTACAAATCAGGCCCCAGACCACATTCTCTCAGTTCTGTTAACACATCTGCAACTTCATCAATCCATCCTTGATTTCCATAGATGTTGATCATTATATTGTATGTATAGTGGTCAGAAGCACAACTTGATTCCTTCATTCTCTGCAAAACACTTCTAAATTTCTTCATTTGTCCTTCTTTTCCATAAGCATCCAACATACAATTATAAGCTTCAAGGGAAACTGAAAAGCCATCAAATTCCATGTTCCGTACATATGTTGTCATATTATGAAAGTCCTTAACTCGACTGTATGCAGCTATGACAGTATTGTAAGAAATTACATCAATCCAGCCTTGTTCCTTACCCATCAAAAGCAAATCCTTGGCCTTTTTGAAAAGTTTAGATTTTCCATAAACATCGAGCATGACATTGAACGTGATCGTATTAGGGGTAAAGCCACGCTGAAGCATCTCTTTGAAAAGATTGGAGAGTTCATCAACTGGCAGAGCACGAGCACAGCAGTTTATGACACAGTTATATAATTCCTGATCCCAAACAACTCCATTCCTCAAGACCTTATAATAGAGATCCTTCAAATTGTCTGTCATATCACATTGCTGATAAATACGAAGCATGTCACGCAATAGGTAAATGTCTGGAGCTACGGCCTGCTGCTCCATTGTTTCTAAAACGGAGCAAGCATCTCTCAGTGATCCTGCTTTAACATACATCCTCACAACAATGCTAAAGGCAATCACATCCAAGGCAACACCAGAAGATTTTAACTTTAAGTAAATTTTCTCTCCTTTGGCAAATTGACCCATAGAACTGTAAATGTCAATCATAGAACATGATATATGCAAGTTCGGTCGATCAACAGTGTTTATCATTTGAGTATACACCTTAACAGCATTCTCAAAATGGCCCAACTCTTTGCAAGAGCAAATTAACAAATGATACAAGTTATCCTCAAAGATAGGATCAATCCATTTTTTGTCCTCCAATATTTTTATAGCATCATCAACCAAGCTGTGTTTCACATAAGCCATTACCAGAATGGAGCACGAAGTTTGGTTGACATGAACATGTTGATAGAACGAATCCTTCAAAAGAGCAGGGACCTTACAAACCCTTCCAGCCCTCTCATAAGCTTTCAAAAGAGTTCCCAAGATAGAGGAATATTGACATCCCACCTTCAACATATCATCAAGAGTTCTTAGAGCACCCTCTTCATCCCCATATTTGGCTTGTAGATTCAGTAGTGTGCACAAATTGGATGAGTTAGGCTTGAACCCCAGCCGTTTAAGCTCTTCGTAATACCATTTTGCCTCCTTGTAATTTCCAGCTCGGCCCCAACCTTCAACCATGGAACAGTAAGTTGTTTCATCAGGCTCCAATCCAACATTTGGAATGCTCATGAACGTGTCTTGAGCAGCAACCATGTTAGATGCCTTTCCATACCCAGTTATCAGGGTATTAAATGCAACAATGTTGGGAGAAAATCCTGCTTCTCTCATTGAAACCAATACTTGCTCAGCCTCCTTTAACTTGCCTTGCTGACTATATGCATTCAACAAAACCAGCCAATTCTCCACATTCAACACCACTCCATCTTCTTTCATCAACCCAATAACCTCTTCTGCTTTCTCATACAAACTCAAGCGGGTATATATAGTAATCATAGCTGAATATGCTGATTCACATATAATTCTAAAGCTCCTCATCTTCGCAAAGGCAAACTCTGCCTCCTCAACATTCCAACCCTTCCTGTAGAGTCCCATAAGCATTCCAAAGGTTGCAACATTAGGCCGAATACCAAGACCCAACATCTTCCTAAACCATTTGGAGCCCAGATCTGCATGTCCCTTTTTAGAACACGCATAAATAAGGGTGTTAAAAACTTGAAAATCAAGCTCACTGCCATAACTGTCACAAAGTTCCTCAACCAATCCCTCTGCAGAATCCCAATCTTCCCTTCTACCCAATACACGAAGAACAACCACATAAGCACCCAAATTCCTTTTTAGCTTTCCATTCTTTCTCATCCAATCAAAGAAACTCAACGCTTTGGTATCACCATTGTTTCTTTCAATCCGTTCCAAAATATAATTGCATTGTTCTAAACTCAATTCAGGCCCAACAGCAGAGTAGTTAACATCAAAACCATTATCATACACAAAAAGATTCCCTCTTTTGCGACTTCCACCATTTCTTTTGTCACTAAGTTTAAGACCCACGTATCTTTTGGTCCCTTTCTTTACAACCCTATGCTTCTCCTTGACATTACATTCATCATCTGGTTTTTCCCCGTATAAATTCACATCTATCCTCTGGTTTGTCAAACTTTGTGCTGTCCATGAATCACTAAAGTCATCAGAAAACTGGGTTTCTATTCGAGAGACCTTAACTGGACCGATCCTACTCAAAGAAGTGATCTTGCAAGCTCTGGTTAAACAAATGCAACTAGAAATGGCTACAAACGAAGACTGACTATTTAACTGAAGTGGGTATACAGGAAAATCGCACTTCGTTGAATCAAAAGTTTCTACAGAAAGGGATCATCTCTGTGAAGCCATAGCCCGAATGGCCTCAGTTTAATTTTTCTGACAATTCACTAAAAAAGACTACCAATAAACCCAGAGTTTAAAGTCATCTGGCAAAGAGACGAGAGATAAGACAGGTGTGGCATACCTTTGCCTTGTTGGTAATCCCAGAAAAAGACTATCGAGTATTGAAAGCCAGAGACGAAGACGCAGACGATCAACACGAAGGAAGGGAAGACGAAGGCGAAGGAACCCAGCGCTTTAGGTTTCAGACGTTAAGCATCGGGGCAGTTCCGTCATTTCATAATTCTGTCCGTTGGACAATTTTTTGTGTACCATAGGTTTGGATGGGACAAGATTTTATGTCCATGTCTAGGTTGGACAGGACAAAAATTAACCACAGACATTAACCAAACACCATGATAGGACAGGACTTTTGTGTCCTTGTCCACTGTCCACTGTCCAATAGACACTAACCAAACGCAGCCTAAGGGTGCATTTATAAAAATAGTAATTTCTAACTCAAAATTAACAACAAAATTAGCGAGTCAGTTAACACATCTATTACTCTCGTAATAAATATAACGGGGGACTACGACTCGGTTACAATTTAATAATTCGTTGATTCCCATAATTAAAGAATTGAGCGACATTGTTTTTTTGGTGAAGTCTGTGCTTATCACTATTTGAGAATTAAGCTCTAAGTCTATCTTGTAATGTCTAAAGTTTTATGTCAGATTTAGTCCAAAGAAGATACTCCAAAGTTTAGCAGAGACTGAAAAATACCATTTAATATTTTGAACGAAGCCTCTCAACCAAGCCCCGAAGCTATCTTAAATAAGTCTCCCGCTGTGGTCGAATATGTTGTGACGTCTATGTACTTCTCGTGTCGTTAAGTCTTCATCGTTTTAAACGTCTATGTACTTCTCGTGTCGTTAAGTCTTCATCGTTTTAAACGTCTATGTACTTCTCGTGTCGTTAAGTCTTGGGATCCTCTTTCTAACAGGTGTTTGGGTTCGTGCTTAGGACACGACAACTTATGTCACTTCCAGACAAAGCTTCCGCGTTACATCATACATGCGAGTTTCACAGAGAAGTTTGGGAGCATGGACCTGGTATGCTTTGATGGGGATTAATCACATCTTCCTAGAGAGACTCAGAGCGCGTTGCCTACGTGTTTCACACAAAAAGAGTTGCGTTTCAACTGGTACCTGTACGGTAGCCACTTTTAATCTTAAAGAAACTTTATTTTTTGTCGAGTGACCAAATCATTCCTGTAATGGCATTGTCTGCTGCCTGGTATAGGTGGACCCTGTATGATTTCAAATCAATACGAGATTATGCTCACAGCTAACAAAAGTCACGTTAAGGTAACTCAAATAGAATTTTTTAAAATGAACTTTCACGATATATTTTATCAGCTCGACTCAAATATTGTCAATCAGTTATTACATTTTTTAAATAAAAAACCCAACACAAAGCAAATCCAACCGTTCCTAGGAATTATTAATTATATAAGAGTTTTCATCCCAGGTATAACCTAGTACAGAAGCTCCTTATCTAAATTGTTGAGAAATAATTCAGTATCACGGGGTATGGATAAAACCAAGGCTTTTCAGTATTTAAAATAAATAAGTCAGCATCTACCTCATTTAAAAGTTCCCAACAAAGGACAATGCTTCCTTAAAATAGGCACTAGTAATCATTATTAAGATGTTATCTTCATTAAAAAGATTGATGAAAAAAGATATTATTGTGGTCATTCTAGTGATCAATTTAAAAAATTAGAAATGCATTATCATATCATTTACAAAGAAATCTTGGAGGTTAAAAAAATATTCAAAAGTTTAATCTTTATCTTAACTCATGTCATTTTTGTGGTGGAAATGAATAACAAATCCTTTCCAAAAATTCTTGAGCCCAACAACTAATTGCTTTATTGAAAAAATTGGTTCTCGCATTATAAATTCATCATCCATTATATCAAAGGTCATCGCAACATCTTTCGTAATTTTTTCTTTAAACCCAAAAAATTAATCCAACTTCTAACTCCCGTCTTAAAGAAACCTATTCCTCTCTTCATTCTCCTAATAATGGATTTCCCACTTTATGCCATAATCAATCCTCCAATAATTCGACACTCTCCTCAAACTCTAAATGAAATTATTATTCTTCTAAGCAGAAGTCCTTTTTATTACTTTCATCTTCTTCTTATCACCTTGAACATTCCTACTCATCCATGTCACTTTCGTATCTTAAGAGTATATTAGACTTAGCACCATATTTATGACTCTCTGACTGAATCCACTACATGACATCTCTAGTAGAGATGGCAATTAGGCATTGACTTAGACTGACTCGAAATTAATGGACCAAGCCTTGATTGACCAATACTCGGGTCGAGCTTTAGTTCAGATGCTCAAATTCAACCTGACTCGAGACCCAATCTTTATAAGAGAAACAAAACTCGGCAAGATCAAACACAAAATGATGTTGTTTCCGAACTAAATGATGTTGATCTTGCCAAGTTTGAGACCCAATCTTTATAAGAGAAACAACATCATTTAGTTGGGCTCAAACTCGGCAAGATCAAACCTCGGCCGAGCCCCAATTATGACCCAACCTGTTGTCATCCTTAATTTATAGGATTTATATGCCCTCTATGCATCTCGCAGCTTTATCTCCGTTATATATTTACCAACATTTGACTATTTCAGCCAATATCAATTCTCTGTTATGAACATTCTTAGAATGTGAAACTCATTTTAGCTTCATCATCCGTCGTTCTTGGAGTATAACTGAAATGGTTATGTTTACGCCTGTAATCATTTGCAAAATTGAAAGACTTCCATTGACCGGCCAAGAAATTAGAAAGATTTAATGCGTGATTTTTTATCATTTTTTAGATCACCTTAATCATCATCTCAAATTCAGAAAACCTGCTTCTTACATATCTCTGGGTTCATACTCTAGAGATTTTGGCCTACCAAAGCGCATTTCACCAAATACTAGAGATACGGCTTAAAAAAGGACAACTTAAATCAATGCATTTGGATCGAGTGGTAGATATTGAAACAGCAATAGTGGACACGAACGTTCCAGAGTTTAACCTAGGGGAATCGAAATTAGAACTCGTAAAACAACTTCTGGAAGTGCTCCGCCAGATTTGGGTCTAAGAACAGAACAAAGTTGACTCCCTCGCCCTTGTGTGGTCTTGGCATTAAATACCCCATTCCTTCGAATCCTACACTTGCCGGGCCCACAAAGAAGGGTCTGCCCCACCCGAAGTTCGCTTCGTAAACGGGCAATCTCATCCAGCTCACCACGTTCAGATTCGGACAACGAAACGTTTGTGCTCCTCGTTTTAATGCTTCTAAATCTGGCTGTAACTGCAAGTAATCAAGCGCCGACCGCAAGTACTCGTCGTCTCTTCTCTTCAACGCCTCGTGGATCCTCCGTACTGTGGACTCCATGGGCTCCGACTCGACCTCACGGGAGATCGACGTGATTGCGGTGGTGAACACCACGTTGCCGAAGAATCCCGGCGGAAGCGGCGGGCGGAGGCGGGAGCGACCATCGGTGGGGATGTAGAGGCGCGTGGGCTGGGTTTCGGGGAGTTTACGTGCCTTGCACATGCAGCGCCACGTGTGAGCAGCGAGGGTCTCGTACGTACTGTACTTGCTCGTTCCGTCGTCTCTTTTGAACTTGGTCTTTAGCGCATCGAGTTGATCAGTGGTGATTTGGAGAATCTTGGCTACGGCTTTGTGGTTTTGTTGGGGTGCGGAGGTATTCGATGCGGGTGGTGGATCGTACTCCACGTGATGGCTTGTTGGTCTGGGTGGGTCCCGGGCTGCCAATGGGGACCTATCAATAAAGGGTGGAACGCTAAGCGGGAATCCACGTGCAGTGTCAGACCATGAATTGATGAATTGATAGGCAGCTGCTGCGTCCACCACCGTATGATGCATGCCGACTCCGATGCATGCCCCGCCACACCCGAACCTTGTTAACTGTGACAGCAAGGAGCAGCTTGTCCTCAATTTTAGGAGGGAAGAACGGGACAAAATCTTTTGTCCAGTTTTATTTTGTCTTATTCTGTCTTACGAAATCTCAGTCATTTATTTTATAGGACTCACGCAGAACTCACGCACAATTTACACAGGACTCACATAAATAAATGAATGAGATTTATTAGACAGAATAAGACACCATAATATTAAACAAGAGATCTGGGCTCGGAAACAATAGGACGGAAATGAATTAACAGCTTGTCCTAATTTTAGGAGGAAACAAAAGGAGGGAAATGAATTAACTTCTCAATCCTGTCAAATCAAAACTCAGGAGGTTAGATTTTTGATACCTGAGCTAACAATAAAGGACATGAAGTAATATCATCGGAACGTTCGAGCTTAGGAACAAACTGAAGCATGTCCAAGCCAGGAGTGAAGTCTCCAATATCATCAATAACAGAAGTAGTTTCAGCTTCAACCAGCAGAACACCTTCTCCGTTACATTCGATCTGAATCCTGCCATTCTCGTCTCTCCCAAGTCGACCTGCTACTGGGTAAAATGGCACAAGCACTTTGCTCAAAGACTCCTTTAGCACCTGAACATCAAAGCTGCTCGAAGACCCATTCGCCTTGTAGAAGTAAACCGTGTAAACGTAGTCCGTTGGGACCAAAAGATCCAAGTTCGAGACCCATAGGCTCGTCTCCGGTGTATCATGTGTAGGTCGTACAATGGTTGATTCCTTCACGTTGATCTTCATCTTCAGACTCGCCACCTGAGTTCACAACAGTGCACATACATGCATGGTTACCGTACACCAACAATTCATATCAAAGAAGAGTAAACAACAAACTGGTCTGAACTTGTTTTAGAAGAAAGGAAGATACAGGTGTTTTAGAAACTGAAACTCGAACAAAATCCTTCCTTTTCAGAGCTAAACGAAAAGTGCGTAAATGAAAGATATGAAATGCATATACTCTTTTAGTAACAAGTTTTCGGATTAACACAAGCTGCTTTGCGTACCCCGACCCTGAAACCGAGATTTCTGTAGAAGAAAGGCAGGCTCTTGTTTGAGACGTGAGAAGGAATCAGCTTATTTATAAACTTATTTCCTATTCCCAAAAAGTAAAGATAGAGATATTTTAAATGCTAGGTCTATGTATTATTTAATATTTACAGCAGTCAACAGGACAAAGTTTCCAATAAAGGAATACGCATGACTTTACTTTTTCAGGGCTTAAGCGTTTTAAGGATGTATGTACTTGTGAATGTCTTGAGGCAAAAACAAAAAAGGTCTTCCATTTAAATATATAATTTTAAAAGTTGTCAAATCAAATAGAGCATTGAAGTCCTCCAACCAATAAAAGTTAAAATAACTTTATTTTATATTTTTAACTATAGCTTTTAAATTTCGCATTTTATTACTTTTGTTGTTTTGTAAACGTGTCTTTTCTTTTCCTTTCCTGTGTATATAATCAAATCAATCTTCACCAATTGCTCGTGCTATTATTATGTCGATCCTAAAGCCTAATTCCATAAGAAAGCAAGAGCATATTGCATATTGGCATTAAAGAATAAACATCATAAATTCTATAGATATTGATACGACTAAAATTGGAAACTTTTTCAAAGTTTAAGCAATCAAATTGTCACCCTTGTTGTCTTTTGCTTTTAATTTACAATCTAAAAGGAAATTACACGAGAGAATAATAATAAATATAATAAGAAATAAGAATAAATGTAATCACTATAATTATGATGTTAGTCAAGTTAAAAGGAATAAATGATTAATATTATTGGTTAAATTGTTAAAATTATTGAGAAATAAAATTTTGTTATATTTTAATAAATAAATAAATTATATTTTAATTAGTTATATTATAATTAACTAATTAATTATATTGTAATTAACAAATTAATTATATTTTAATTAATTATATTCTAATTGATTACATTTTAATTAGTTAGAGTTTAAGTATATTTAATTAAAACATTAAAAATATTAGCTTTTGTGATAATTAAAACCATTCTGCTTACACACGAGGGTATGTACTACAATCAATTATAACAAATAATCAATTGTTACCATTTATTTTTTTTATTATTTATTCTTGTACCTTTTAATCAATTATCCCTAAGTCTGGCTAAATCAAGTATGTAGATGTATTATCCTTCTACGGCAACTTTTTTTTTGGTTGTAAAAATGGGGTGAAAGTTCAGAAAAGAAATTTACAAGACAGTGATACGAGGCAAATAAGTGCTATAGTTGGCAAGCTAATTCGCACAACGATTACCTTCTCAAAAGATATGACTCACACGTACTACCCAATGTCTGGATAGCAACTCTTGGATGGTTGAAATCAGCACATTAACCAATGTCTGGATAGCAACTCTTGGATGGTTGAAATCAGCACATTAACTATCGGATGTTGATCTTTAATGAGACTGATCACAACTAGGGCAGAATCAATGGTCAGTTCTACTTGGGAATAACCAGAAAACCACGCGAGATGCAGATAGTTGTAAATCAACAGTTCAACGCCACTCAGCTTCAGCTTTCAAGCCGAGAAAACAAAATAAATCAAAACTTATATAATTCTAATTTGACTATTAAGTTAACCGAACAAGCTAATGTATGGGATGCAAGTTGCAACTCGTCATTGTCATTAATAAGTACGGGAATGGAGGATCATTAATGCCCTGGTTGGAAAAGTGAGAGAGCTCTTGGTCCTGGCAAAGTGAGCCATGAACTTATGAGGCTCTTGTTCACGGTTGACGTACGCACCTTTGCTGCCACTCGATTTCTAGCGTATCTATTCCGTACCTATCTACCAAGAGTACAGGATGTTTTCTCTCTCTTCGATGACCTGTCCTAATCTGCATTACAAACGCTATACAGATGGCTTAGTACTTGCTAATTTTCAGGGGAAGAAAATGATTCCATTGACCGAAAGATTACTGACATCTTCTGTGATGAAAACCAAAGTAAATGTGTACCAATTATTTGTGCCTGTTATTAAGTTCTAATCACGTGGTGGCCTCCGATTAGGCAAAAATAGGATTCAGTCTTTTGTTTTTTGTTTTTTTCTCGCTAAGTGTTTCTGGAAAGAAAACGGTACTTTTAAGTCTTTCATAATTAAACTAATTTCTGGAGTTAGATAGATGGGAGAAAGTACTGTAACTGAATGGATGTAACAATTGTATCTGGTTCAGTCAGTTTTTGTTGGGGTTGAACGTTATTGTTTGGATCCATAATTCTGTGTGATCTTAGCTGCTGAGTATCTGCAAAACCAATAAAGGCACGCCGGGAGTTGGTTTCCGGAAGGCCCCTCCGACGCTCAAGTTAGTCTTTTTGTGAGGGAGCTTTGATCGCTGAGAACAGAAAAAAAACTAGGGTCGTAATCTCGTACCTGTATCATGGTAGAATAGTACCTTATATATGGCATAGATGCTAGGTTTAGGTCTTTACGTAGATCTTTACGTTTGTATGGGAGACTAACTCCTGCGAATGGGCCGTGGACGGGCTATGGACGCGTGGATGGGCCTGGGCCTGGCATAGCCTATAGGAATTAGACAAAACCTTGAGAGGTAGACCGATCGGTTCATGGGCCGTCATAATTGGGTTCGGGCCTAGCACGACCGACCCAACCATTATTTATTAATATATTAACTTTTTCCTGTTAAATCCAATCATTAAAGAACTCAATTGATTTATTTGGTGTAATAAAAAAAAATTATTTGTCCAATTTTTTAACCGATTAATTTATTAATTAGTAGTTAATTTTTATTAGTTAATAAATTTTGATAAATTAAAATAAATCAATTAATTTTTATTTAACAATCTTTTTTTAGTTAAATTTTAAATTATTCAATGAATAAGAATAATCTTTTTTAAACATATTTTAAATTCTTTAATTTTATACATTTTTTATCAACTTTTATAATAGTTTATTAAACTTTTTAAATTTTAAATTTCCTTTTTTTAGTTTAACTTCCAATTTTAAAAACATTTTTATTATTAATTCTTCACTATTATATGTCTTCACACTACTTATGACATAGGGTTGAATATGTTGCTCTTAGAAGGAAGTAATCGAGTTGGTGAGATGGAAAGATATTGAATTAAAAGATTATGTGTTCGACTCTTCCTATTTATGCTCATTTGATCAAGCTTATTATATAGGACTTATCGAGTACGGAGTACCTGATTGATATAATTTATAAACTATTACGCCAATTAAGAGATTTAATCAGTACTCGTTCAAAGGATAATAGTTATGGGTTTATCGTTTCAAAAAAATCTATTTTATTTGTTTCTTAAAAATATTAAATTTCTTTATTTATTAACTTCTCCCTTATGTCCGAACAAATATTCTGGGAGTCACCGTAGACGCCGTCGGTCCGTGATTCTCGTTTTAACCGTCTGGCGATGAAGTGTTGTTGTTCACGCGATAGGAACGAGCGTGAGGTGTGAATGTTCCAGCTTTCAAACAGAGACTTGCCAGCCTGACAAGGTTGACAGGAATGAATAAAAGCACCTACTTTTCCCACGTGGCAGACAATTATAGGTTTTAATTGAATTTGATGCCGTACACGATAGCATGTGTAACACCCTCTCCATAGACCGTAGGGGAAATCTGGACCATTGATATCCAAAGACAGCGAGATAAACATCCCCTCTGCGGTGCACTTACACCTGAACACTCTCTGCCGTTGGGATAGACTGGGCATCAGATCAGCTACACCAGTTAATCTGTTTTTAAGAGTATCAGTTAGTTCGGCCAAGTAAATTATAATAAAAACGAGAATAAATAGTAAAAAAAAAATTATTATTATAATTAAGATGATTAGTTAAGAGAAAGGAATAATTATTATTATTTAGTGGTTAGTTTATAAAAAATATTAAGAAATAAAAATTATTTGAATTAATTATTTAGTTATTAATTATAATTAATTAATTGCAATATATTAATGAATGAATGAATTATATTTTAACTAATTATATTGTAACTAATTAATTAATTATAATATTTTAATTAATGAATAAATTATATTTTAATAATTTATATTATAATTAATTAATTAATAATAATATTTATTAAAGAATATCAAACCTTACTAATTACTTTGGGTCATAAAGTAGGAATAAATAATAGTAGCAAAACTACTATATTAAAGAATAAAAGATACTGGATGAATGATTCTCATTCCTCTTATGACGTAGAGGAATTAGGCAATGTTTAAGAAAGTACATGTAATTTAATTATAACTTTTTATTAAGCTTTATTTTTCATTTAATACTCATTCATTTCTCCTAATACCTACCAAATAAGCACATTTTCATATTTTATATCACACTTATTTAATAGCTGAAAATTAATGGAACAGAGACAAATTATCTGATTCAAGACGACCTTTTTTTATAAAATAAAAAGACTCTTGTTAATTTTAGTCAAAAAAACACAATAATAATAAGATGGTGAAATTTATCGGTGGTCTGTCAACTTATTACAGGATTAAATACTCTGATAATTTTTAAGTTTGGTTTAGTAATTAGTAACGAATGATCGAAATAAAAATAAGAATGAAAATAAAAGTTAAAATTAAAATGAAAATAAAATTACTAGCGTATTTGGTATACAAATATTAAAAATATATTTAATTATTATGTAAATGGATATTACACTACAAAATTATAATATTCGATTTTTTTTTTGTCTGCAAAACACTAGTTAGGTACACATGTCTTAGTGTGTTTGTATTAATGACTTATCTCATTGTAGCCGGAGAAAGTTTTGTCTTTAATATCAATAATAATAATTGGCTGAATCGCCCAAGAAAAGAATATAAATCCATAGAAAGTGACAGACCGCCGTTGAATGAGGGAATTTTTGGAGCGTGCCCGAAAGAGTTTTCAAATGAATAATAACAGACCGTATCATCCTCATACTTTTCTTCCATCGTCGTGTTCCGCCTTTACTTTCACCTAATTCTGTTGAGAAAATGACAGGAACCAAGCCAAGCCGTGTGCTCATGAACTAAAACTTACGCAACCAATACTCCAATTTATATCTACGGATGTTTAGTGATAAATAAGAGGAGTAATTATTTCGTAAACTTTTCAATTTTAGTGTATCTATTTCTAGCATAAACAAAAATTTAAAAAATAAATAATAAATAATATTAGAAAATTAATAACGCAGTTCAACACACTTGTTTATGTTTGTGAGACCTACACCTAGTTTAATACTTTTACCGAAATACAATAGATTTACCTAAGACTTTAATGAACCGACATCACTCAACCATTGACACTATCTCTCAATCTCACTTATTGTGAAAAAATTGTTGTGAAAATCGACCGAATTAGAACATGTTTCATACCTAATAATACAACCATCTCGTACTAATCTTAATAGTAGATTTATACACATTGTTTAATAATAAAGACAATTAAACGAACAACTCAAGTGAATAAAATAACTAAAACAAAAATGAAAATACTTGAGATAGTGAAAAACAATTTTTCGATAAATTCAACTCCTAAGATCGATCTGAAAGTTGTTCACCAATTAAATTACTATACTTAATTGTTGGGATTTTTCTGCCTTACTTTCAACTATGAATCATTAAGGACGACCAACAAATACAACAAAAGATTGATGTTGAAGAATTGAAAACGAGAAAAACATCAAACGATAATAGCCCTAAGATAAAAACACAACATTTGCTCAATATGATTTTTTCTTTTTGCAGTAATTCATGATAAAGTGCAGCCCCCACACAAACAACTTTGGTTTACGCAAAAAACCAATAGAAACTCAGCTCACACGTACGTTTTCGGCAGTAGACAAAAACCATGGACTTAAGAGAAAAACAGATTAGTTGCACCATTACAAAAAAGTACTAAAAATTGTGGTCAATTAACACCCTAAACACACGCACGGTAAAGACACAAAATTCATACGTAAATTTTTTTTTTCACACATATGAAATTCCAGCAGTGCACCTTTTTACATCACTCACGTAATTTATCATATTCTTGTCAAGATACATATTAATTAAGAATATGATTCTATCACAATTAGAAGATTATTACCAATAACTTTTTAAATTCAAGTTATTTTCGTATATGTTCAATTAATAAATAAGATATAAAAAATAAATAAAAAGATATGCACTATATACAGTAACAAGTTGCTTCTGGAAAGCAATCTCGGGAGGAGGTATATGTTGCAGACAATGCTCTTCTTTTATTCTTATCTCTCTATTACACATCGATTTCTGAAAATTTCGGCTAACCCTAGTTCAGCCTACCAAGTTTGATCCTTCCTTTTTTTTTTTTAATTTTGAATTGTTCACGAGATATTTTAGAAGGGTTCAAATTATAGAAAAATATCTTTAAACCTTTTATACTTAAATTAATTTCTGTTCAAGCCGGGTAAGTCCTTTAGGAGGGTTCAAATTATAGAAAAACATCTTTAAGTCTTTTATACTCAAATTAATTTCTGTTCAAGCCGGGTAAGTCTCCTTGCGAGAGACAAAATTCTAGCTCTAAGTTTTAAACGGCTGCATACATGAGGACAGTTCAAATCCGTAACCTCGCTTAAATCAGGAGAACTCCTTACCAACTCACCTGCGCCTTAGGTTTGATCCTTCCATTTCAAAGTACTACATGTTCGTACTCCTCTTTGGACTATAGCTCGATCCAACCTTAGAGAAAATATCTCGTCAATAGCTTGAGCTGAGCCGACGATGTGCACTAAAATATCTCGTCAATAGCTTGAGCTGAGCCGACGATGTGCACTTATTACCGGACCTGACCCTATGCATATGCAATGGTCGGTCTTCTTAGCGTACGTTGTACTGGAATGCATGTTCATACTATTGGATCCTTTGGGTAGTAGCTATATACGTCAGCATTAATTATCTGTAGAATTCATTTCTTTAATTCTATTATCAATGTATTGAAAATTTAAAGTTAGTCAATATTAAGCAGTTCAGGACAGTTTTAGAAATTGAATTTCTTTGACTATGGTGATTCGGAGGAGCACCGCTGCCTTCCAATTTCCTTGGATTGTAATGATTTATTAATCAAGAAAAAGGGATAATAAATTAAATATTGTTAGAATTTTTATTTTTAAAAATTTTAATTAAGTGTTTCAAAATTTTAATTAACAATTTAATTTTAAATATTAATTTTTTACTTTAATAATTTAATTTAAAACCTTATTTTTATTAACGTTTTATGCGAAAACGAAGAATCACATGATTTTTTGTCATCGACCACATTGTTTTTAAGTAGGAACGGGAAATATTATCCAACCCAACTCAGTTCAAGTTTACCGAATTTCAAACTAGATTCAAACTTTAAAAATATTCAGACTTCGAATAGGATTGTCAAGTTCGGCCTTGCTTGAATCCTAATTTTTTTAAATAAAAAGTTTTATTTTTAATTTTAAAAATTAAAAAATTTACCCTAAATTTGATTAGCCCTAATTGAGCCTGAGGCTGCTTAAGCTCAATCACACTGAGGCTCTAACCTACGACTTCAAACTTGATTTAGCTTCGAATTGGGTTAGACTAAAATATAGAATTTCAATTCGACTTCAAACTTGGTGAGCTTGACCTATTATCAAACCTAATTTTGATCATCTAGTAGCAAATACATTGATGACTTTGTTTTTAAAATTTAGTTACTCCTTTGTTAATAATGATGTTTCAAACACTAATGGAGTATTCATTAGTAGAAATCAAGGCATTAGATGTAATTGTTGTAATAGATTACTAGTGTGGTATGGTAACACCAATAATTTCCTATCAAAACAATTGAAATGGAGCCTCCACCTGATTAATGTACAAAAATATATTGACTTGGTAAAGAAGAAACATGGAGCCCCCGACTTGGACGTTGCATTGAAGTGATTGTGGTATCGTCGAATAGACTTATATTGTTGGGCAGACTTCAAGTCTGCAAACATTTAAACTAACTTCAGTTGGCACTTTTTAGCTTATAATCACCCAAATTATGAGGAGGAGAGTGTGTCAACAGTATAGACAACTCAGCATTAGGACACCAATCATAAAGAAGGAGCAGTACTACTTCACCTTTACTTTTTCCTCCCCAAAATCAATACTCTCCCATGACTTTTCCAAGTGTTTGATATAAGTCGTTTTTGCTTCTAAATAAAGATAGATGTTGACGGAAAGAAGAAATCATATAAAGAAAGTATGAATCAGTTTTAGACCTACTGCGGAAGCAAAGCAAGCGCGTCTCGCTATATCTATGTATGCACACGTATCTGCTTTTCATAAGCACTAAATTGAGGACTTGCAGACCAGACCGCCTTTAAGCTTTTGCTTTAAGTAGATCAAAGTTTGTGGGAAAGAGGATCCTATGCATGCCCAATTGAGTGATTAGTTAAGTTAATCATGTTTGAGGAATCTAAACTCTTTTGTATTATTTAAGGTTATATAAATCCTTCTTTAGACAAGAATATCGGCTTAAAGATCAGCATGTTTAATGATTTTTCTTAATCACGGCTTATTCATCATGATTATCTTAAGTAGATCTACACGTAAACTATTTGAGGGTCCAGAGTCTAAAACGTGTAAAGATAATATTGCTTGATCGGTAGCTCTAGCCCTTTTTACCCTCAGATGGCTTATATAAAACAATATTATCTCATCTCCATTTATGTCTATGGAAAGCAACTGAATCAGCTACTATATTTGATTACAGAGAGTATTTTCAACTTCAAAATCAACAGGCCTATCCCTAGTTGTTGGAATTGGATTTCCACTTGATGTTTCAATTTACTTGTTACATTAAATGATCATCAATGACAAGTTATTATCCTCGATGCAAACATCAACTTTAGTAATGGACAAAAAATCGTACTTGAAAATTATTTTATTTCTATCAAGATAGCTTGGATCCTGAAAGCAAGCCCGACTAGAGTATCTGCTCATAACTCAATCTTAAGTTATTCTTATTTTATTTATTTACTTAAAAATTATAACACATTAGGAACGATCCTAACTATAATTAAGACATCATGTAAACCTTAAGTTATACACATATATGCAACTCCACACATACATATAAATACAATCAGAACTCGTAAAGGCGCAAGTTGCTCGTATGAGTTCCTTGTTGATGACCACCAAGGAATGATTGAATAGATACCCATCTTTAGCCTGTCAAAAGAGGTACGTAGTCGACTTAAAAGGAGCCACGAGTTCCAACTTCCAAGCGTTATCATCTTAATTACCCTTTGATGATTTTCCAATGGTCATTGATCAAAAAAGATATTCGAGTCTTAAATTATTGGTGGTCCGACAAAAGAAACATGCACTTAATTAATAATCACGTCATTGTCTCTGTTTCTCCAAATCTCCTCTATCTTTTAAGTTTAGTGAACCCTTCCCCTTTATGATCATCACTAAACAAACTTGTAAACCGGGGCTTATCTCTTGATTTTAATGCCCGTCTTTTTCTAAAGCTTGTTTTTTCATTTTCCTGATGCAAGTGTTCACTTGGCTCTTGGAGTTCCCATGTGGCATCTTCCTAGTTGCCAACTCTTCTTTTACGTCCATCCTGGTCGTTATGAGCCTCAATCTTATCCCACCCCTGATTAAAGAATCTGCATCTCCAATTATTGTTTAAAAGTGAAGAGACTTTAAAATTTGTAAACATTATAAATCAGATTCATTATTTAATTTTAATATGATTAACGTAATTTATTAGATATTGGAGCAGTATTCGAGAGTCTGTTGAGTACATATCCGACCCATTTGCATTCTCCACAGAGGCCAGCCTACAAAACGACATCTCCCGACGATTTTAGAAAATAAATAATAATTAGTCATAGGAGTTGATCGTATCGTTGGAATCTCATTTTCGTATTCTGTTGGCAGTACCTTAGATTCACTTTGTCCTTTCTCTCTTTAGTTAAGTGGGGTTGCTTTTAGCTTGATAAACTTGCAATTGGTCGGCTCCATTTCATTCACTTTTCATTCTTTTGAGGGCCAATCACACGTTCAAATCATAAACTGACTGAAATTTAAAGACAAGAAGAAAAGAAGAACCGGTACACCAAAAAAGACACCATAATGCCAGAACTCTCAAAGTTTTGAGGCCACGTAGCCCCATGAGTGACTTAAAAGAGTATTTTATGTCAGTATGTTATTAGAAACTTAATTATAAAATTTAGAGTATCTTAGAACATTTGATGAGATGTATTACCAACATAATTAAGTAATCCTTATCATTAATTTGATAAGATATTATATAAACCGTATACGGAAATCGTGTAATGATAGTTGCGTTATAATTGCTTTTAATGATATTCCAACTAATAACTTTTGAATTAGTGTGCAGACGAAAATTTTGTTTTATCAATACAATAACTTCACCGTCATCACCCGCAAAAATTGAAGTTCTATAATAAAGTAAGATATGAAGAGATTTGATAATACGTAACTTTATTCCTATATAATAAAGAGGCTATTTTTATTATTCTCATAAATAAATGTGACAATAAAAGAATGATGCATGTACAAACATAGATAAATAAAACTAGCACAATAACTAGTTTTATAAATAAAATTACCAAAACAATAAATAAATAATTTGATATAGCTAAAAAGATAGATCTGACAGTAACTAGATCAGTTAATACCTGATACGCTGCAAAGACCGGCTCTTCTTATTGCTACATAAGCCTAAGGTCTTCGTTCAGAAGTCCTGAAAATATGACAATCCTACAATTTTACGAAATCTTTCGCCAACACCCTATCCTGAGCAATTCAATTTTACATGTATAATATTATTTATTGGTGGTCTAATAATTTATTATTTGGGCTTAAAGCCCTCAAGTCATTTCTGGATTTGCAGTCCAAGCTA
Organism: Erythroxylum shatona; assembly: GCA_027568895.1. NCBI lineage: Eukaryota > Viridiplantae > Streptophyta > Magnoliopsida > Malpighiales > Erythroxylaceae > Erythroxylum > Erythroxylum shatona. The sequence goes on from JAOSBK010000008.1 coordinate 3,349,042, forward strand.
TGGCATCCATCATTGATCCAAGAAAATTAAAGGCCATCAATCCATCCAGTATTGTTTCTGCTAATTGTAAAACTAAAATTTCCAGTCTTAGCGCAAATATAACTGAGAACTCCTAGCCTCTACTACTTTTTGATCACTTTGACCAACTGCCTCTGTAAGTCTTGTGATCAAGTGGTATTTATCATCTACTAGTGGCATCAGTTCTCATTCCCTCTGAATGGACTGGTACAAGTTATTCATTAAATAACCTGTCATGTATACTTTTACTCCTAACTTCTTCAACATCCAGAAGTGGGTTTCCCGTTCACATGCATGCTTTGAGTTGGTAGACATTGAAAGTATACTCCACCAAGTGCATCACTTTTTAGGTGCATGTAGCAACACCCTGCTATTGAAAGTATATTCCACCAAGTATATCACTTTTTAGGCGCAAATAGCAACACCCTGCCTAGTTTGTTGTGTGACATATGAAACTGATGAAACTTCACAAAGCATGGTCATGAGCCAGAATCTGACGTAGTTGCCATTCATTTTCAAGGTCAATACAGAGGCCAAGAGAAAGATATAAACTACAATTAAATCGGAATCATCACTATTCCCATTTTTTCCCCTATTTTCTTTCATAAAATACAGCTATTGGTACAAGTGTGGCCGCTTCTAGGCCTTTTTTCGACTCAAGTTCTATCACCCCGCAAGACCTTTTCAATGGAAGGGGCACAGGCACTGGAATTACATACAAGGATAGAACCTTCATCTCCAATATTGATCGAAAGCACAAGCAAGGCCAACCTCCTTTTGGCCAATGGTTATGACCCAAATGGCACATCAAGTTGTTTTCTTCCAAATTTACATGGTAACAGATCTACAAACTGTCTTCTATTTCATCTGGTACATGCAACTTTTCAATGGCAGCCTGCAACATGAAGTAACAAATAAGGGAGGAGGAAAGGCGGAATGCCATGCTAGGCTAAAAGCAACTAGAAAGATATCCACATTTCATATTAAAAGAGCTCGCAGTTCTAGCTTCACTCAGGCTCAAGTACATGTATCGTCGGTGGATATGATGCATCCACAATTAAAAGGGTCACAAAGACGCATTATCAAGATGCTAAACAAGTAAGATGGAACCATTTCAAAAGAGCCCAAATCTTTGGACTACAGATACTTTCAAATAAAAGCATCTGATTCTAGAATGATAAAGATTTAAATGAACTCACCTTTATTGTAGCAACATCTGTTGCAGATGGTTTCATATCTAAAGCAAGACCAAAATTAAGCATTGCCATTTCATGCATGTTACGTCTCTTGTATATCTTCCCCATCAAGGCATATAGACCACTTTCACGTGGAGCATAATCTTTGAGCTCCTCTAGGACTTCCAAAGCTTCATCAAAGCTTTCCAGGCTCACCAAAACATTAGCCTTTTGATACATGGGAAGAGGGTTTTTCTTATCTGCCAAAATTGCCCTCTCCATCATCTCCAGAGCTTCATCATTTCTCTAATTAACAAAATAAGAACGATATCACACAGATGAGATATTATCAGACTTTGGATACTCAATATACCAGTCATCAAATGGTTTTACCTTTAATGCATGTAAAGCTGTTCCAAGATAAGACATTATCACAGATGAACGTGGATTTATGAGGAAAGCCATCCGAAAGTGATGCTCAGAAAACTCAAATTTCTCTTGCCGAAGATAGACCATCCCGAGCCCATACCAGGAGTTGTAATGTCTCGTGTCAATTCTTAGGGCACTTTGATAACTCTTAATTCCATTTTCAAAATCCTCAAGAGCTACATATCTGCACGTAACGATGGATAAGATGGCAAATTAAAGAAATATGTATACTATCTCATAACCCATTCCACTCTTTAAGTCATCTGTACGAAAGAAATTTGTATTGACGTACTCATGACCGCAAAGAGTGTGTGCATATGCAAATCTTGAATTAAGCTGCACAGCTCGCTGGAAACTTTTCAAAGCAGTTTCATGATCTTTCTGCAAACTATAGCAATTTCCCATAGCACACCTGCAGGTCCATCATATATAGGATGATGAAAACAATAACAGCAACGCAACAACTAAAAGTTCTGAATCCAGCAGCAGCATAACAATATGAATAATGAAAAGTATTGTTTTCATGAAAACAGAACTCTTGATTTTCGTAGTATGTTATTCCTAAATTTTGCTTAAAGCATATTCCTAAAGATGTTCGTGAAAGAAAGTGATTCCATTTGATAGATGTACCACTACACTTCAGCTGATATGAGCTACACCATATCAAATAAAGCCATGAAATGAACAGATTATTTATTTAGCAAAACTTTAAAGCATGGGTTTGCACCCTTACATTGATACATTAATTTGTTCAGGGCATGCCAAGATATCAAGTGCACTGAACACAGTCCTGGACTGGTAAAACGATAAGATCTTGTTCAGTTGTAGAAATGGATTTATTCTTTCTAACATTGTTTTTCATTCCTGCTTCTACGAGAGGTTTGATAAAAATACCAAGATTGAGGAGCTAAGCGATCAGTTGATATCAACTCTTGAGCAAGGTAACTCAACTTCATATCTTCTTTTAAATGCTGCAACAAAGAAAAACTGCTTCTGAGTGCACAGTGAAAATTTGTAGTGTGTCACCACATAATATAATTGCAAAATATGTCCGATTCAAAACCAAGATAACCACATTATCCTAAATTGTTTTGGGTCAAGCCAACAGGCAATATAGCATGAGAACTTTGCAATTATAGTAATTCTATTGTTCTATATTGCACAAACTTATGAAACAGGACAGCACAAACATTATAGCATAACCTTTGTGGATTAAGAATACGCACATAAAGAACTGTCGAATATACATCCAACCCTTCCAAGCTGTAAGGTGAAAATTGACGGGCAAGACCGAAGGCCCGATCAGCTTCTAAATAATCTACCATTTCAAAATATGCTTTTCCAACCTGAAATTGGGCATACCAAGCAACATGTTAACCAATACATAACATGCTAGAGATTATGCAAGCATAGTAGCACAACAATTCAGGTGTGTATGGGAATTACAAACAATTTAATGAAAGAAAGAGTGAAAAAGAAGAATAAGCAGGACCCATAGCATATGCTTGTCCATAAATTATTGTGATATAACATAAGCATATAGACCGGAGAATAAAACAAAGGTATTAAAATGGGTAATTAAGAAATAAAAGAACCTCTTAATCTCCATTAGACAATAAATGTGATCAAATGGTTCAGATAGAGCAACATTTACAAGAAAATTTCCAAAAACCTAGGCTTTGGAAAAAAAAATGTTAACAAGAAGTTTTTGAAGAGGACAATTTCAGGATGGGCATAGTTAAATGTCAAGCAAAGAATAAAACGTGGAGAATGCAAATTGCAGCATGGCGATGGGAGTTTTTGAATTTCAGTACCAAATCCCTCACTTCATTTCTAGAAATTTGTGGAAGTAAATAAATCAATCGGAAATGAGGGAGCATAATATGCTAGAATGGATTGTACAGCAACAGGTAATTTTCTATATGATATTATTCAAGTGAATCACAATCAAAATCTGGAGATAAACACAAATGCATACTGGAAAATAAGGCAACAGCATTAAGAAAATGATATTACCTGGGAAAGCACCCAACTTGTATTATAATGCTTTGGTGGCAGTTTCATATAAACATCCAGTGCATCCTACACCACCAAACTTAGTTAAATTTAGTCCAGAAATAGAACTGTTAAATTTCCTTTTTATTTAGAAATAATCGTGCATACCTGGCAACGATATGTGGATGAGAGTCTATAACCTTCCCCCAGAATTCTCAAGAGGGCCAATATTTCTGAAGCACCACTTAGGATTCTTGATGGATTTATGGAAACCCCACCAAAAGGCATGGTTACAACTTCGGGATCAATAGATTTAGAATCACCAGAAGTTGATGAAATTGAAGTCGTTGATGTTAAATTTGCACGTGCATCATCAAAAGAATCATTACGAATCCCTTCAGAAATTAAGAATAAGAGTTCTTGAATGATTGGGTTGACAGTCACCAAAAAACTCAGCCAGGGTCAAATGAAAGGAACAGCAAAGGGGAAAAAAGAAGAATACTTAGGATGGTGATAACTCAATGTTCCAACTTAGATCAACTGAGCATGGCAAATTAAGGTGGGAAACAGGAACACCTAATATTAGCCCTCCATTTCATTGTGAGAAACATATGGAAAGATCAAAAGGCATGTATTGACACCCATAAAATATGTCTACAACCAAGTAACCTAAAAAATCAGCTATACATTAATACAGCATGTCTGTGCCATTCTATTCCTGCTTATTAGTTGCAGGGCAGCAACATGTGCACCTAAAAAACAAGTTGATGAATGAAAGAGATTCATTTCCTAAACAAGTCCAAGATCTGAAATAGATTGTTGAACAAGTTCATCTTTGAAGCAATCTTTTTGGAACATGATCTAAGCGCCAAAAAAATCATGCTTGCAGATCAATGGTACGACCAACACAGAAAATGGACTAACTTCCACTATTTCCACCATGTTATTGCGCTCCAAGTCCCCAAAAATTTTGATTGACATATAAGCAAAATCTACTGGTCATATAAATAAACCCATGTAACCAGATCACTTGAGAGGTCAGCTACAAGCAACAGGAAGCCTGTATAAAATCAAAATGCTAGTCACCAATCTAACACTACTCTGGCTCTTGATCATGCTTCTGTATAATATATATAACAGTAAAATCCCAATCTCAAATATAATCACAGCTCAGCCAAAACTTTTAAAAGATTACAATAACAGAGATCAATCACCTTCATCAAAATTTTCATTGGCAAAAGATTGTCCTTTACGGACAGTCACTGAACGGAGCGCCATAGAACTCAATTTGGAAGCTCCAAGGTACTTAGAGGAATTACTAACTCCATTCCCTGCTACAACTGTAGTGTTTGTGTTTGATGCTGCTTCTGTAGCAAGCCGTGTGCTTCGTCGAGGACCAGAATCAGAAAATAACCTCCCAGAAACCTGCACCGAAAAATGAATTAAATACAAAAAAATTAATGGAAGAATACCACAAAGAAATGGGTACACACAAAAAAGAGTTGGACCCTCTAGCCATAAACCTAAATATCCACACAACAACAGCAGCAATAACTTGATAAATCACAACAGAGAAGATTATTGACCAAAATGAGAGATCAACTGAGAATCCAGTATAAAGTAAACAATGCCCGGTAGAAATATCAGAGCAATATTCAGAAAGGGAGAATAAAGTCTGCTACGTGACCAAGATCCCACAACACGATCAACCTAGCCAATGAGCTAAGACAAATAGAATCTTGATACCTGCATTGTTTTTTTTCACTAACTAATACCTTGAAGACATTAAAACTCAATTTTCTTCCTACTATTCAACCTAAATTAAAAAGATTATCCTCCTGTCAAGCACTAACAAATTAAACATTCTCCTATTCCATAAAAGATAAGTGCACTTATCAATTGGTAGATTAGAGTATTTAGGAATAAGCATATTAGATCCTAAGTGCTATTAGGTAAACAAATAAAAATAGAAATAGATTGTACTATGGATTTCAACCTTCCGTAATTTCCCTTCATCAACAAATTTTCTTCGAGGTGCTTGAATATTAGAGTTTACAGTTGACTTTGGGGAACTATCAGCACTAACAGTGACAAGATGTGGACCATTTGGCTGCACATTTCTACATAAAGGTGGTGGGGCAACAGCTGACAACTGCAAAACAATAAGGTCCTCACACTGATGCTTAATCATTCTGCTGGATAAAATTAAAACTTGGGATAGGAAAGAAAAGACCAACATAAACCTTGAAAACATCATCATCTAAGTAAGTGATCGTCATTATCCTATACCTGTGCAGCCATTGGCGAAGGAGTGTTATAAAATGATACGTTTGCAGGGCCACCATTGGAAGGCTGACAGGCAGCTCCTGCTAACAAAATAGTTCCTTGATAATTTCCAGGCATATCTCTCAAGTTGTTGCCTTGCATATGTTTTGAATGTCTGGGACTAACATCGTCTGATCCAACGTTTCTAGTGGAAGCTAAATTACGGTCGTCACATGACACTTGTAAATTTTGGAAAGTAGATGCATTGTTTGCGTACTGCTTTTGAATGCAAAGAGCAGCTGCTTCACCAAAAAAGGCAGTTGTCTCTTCAGCAGCACCTAAAATGATCCAACAAGAATATATATTTACATGATTCAATGGAACAAGATACTAACAGAAGGAAACCCGAAACTGTGAACTTAAGAAAATAGAAATTAAAATGAGCTCAAATGTATACAAAGAAAATAACACATTATCAAAAGCAATAATGATAAATCTGGGAGTTCATCGACAACCTAATATGCATAGCTCCTCATATGCAACCCAGAGTAAAGGATCAATAGACAAAGCCTGCTTAAAGTGATGGACAGCACTTCTCCTTCTATCAGTATACCTGAAAGTCAAATAAAGTTTGACAAAAATTTTCAGTTACATAACCAAATAAAATCAAGGTAAACTGTCTGAGAATCGGAAGTTCCAATTATAAACAATGATGCAAAGCCATCTGTTTAGGAAGGCATCAAGAAGGTTCAATAAGAAAACAAGTTCTGCAAAATTATGTTCTACATGAGAAACATATTATTTTTACCCAAAAAAAAAAGAGAAACATATTATTACACAACTTTTAGTGTTACAGTTAGTTCTATTCTAAGTTGCTTTCAGGTTAGCTATCCGCATCAGTTGAAACATAAGTTAAGCCTATAGGAAAAAAATAACTCCAATAGTTTTGACAAGTAAAACAAACTAAAGATGATGCAATTTATGCTCAAAATATAAGATAGAGATTAAATTATTGGAAGTTATTAATCCAACATTTGTGGTTGAGATCTGGAACCTGTAAATGAGTCCGAGTAGGTAATGACCTGCTGCACCATTTGGAATCTGCAAAGAGCAGACAAACAAATGTGAGCATCTTCCTTGCAACAAACAACTCAACAACCACAAAACTCAAACCAGGTTAGCAGCAGCATCAAATCCCAAGGCGTCGTATGTGATTAACTTAATTTATATCAAGCAATCCCTCTTGAAAGGAACTGTAATGATAAGGAATTTTTTTTCTTCTCTCTCTTTTTCTGATTAGAGATGGTAAAAGATTATGAAGTTATTTATAGAAACAACAACAAGCAATATTCATATTATACACACTGCTAACAATTAACAGAATTTGTGCCTACTTTCTTTCTGGCAGTAATTTGATTTTCCTAAGAATCTCATATATATATATATATATATATATATATTATTATATATATATATATATATACATACATACCTCCGCACTAGGCTCATTAGCAGGGTATAGTGCTGCTTCAGCCTCAGTTAGAAGATCCATCTGAAAGCATGACATTGCAAATAAGTAGCGGGATTGAGCCATTTGCGTGCCTTCATGGAATAATGAACATAGAAAAATGAGAAATACACAAATAAGAAACACTTTAAATGATTAAACAATATTTGCAGTAAAAAAAAATATAAGGAAAGAATTAAAAATGAAATACTTTAGGACATCATAACTTAACAAACACTGAAAAGAAAGAAGCAGATATCAATTAACCGCCACATCTACCTTTAAGAATATGGTAAGCTGCATAAGCTTGATTGTTTTGTAGATAACATCCAGCCAGCAATTGTAAATTGATCTGCACATGGAGAAAAATAGCCATCGAGAATCACATTAAGAAATAAATAAGCCATTGAAGTCCTTATACTAGCGTTTGGTGCATTTGTTCAAATTTAATCATTGAAATAAAAATAAGGATTCACTATAATAGGAGAGTCCAGAAACAGGAGGCAATAAACCAATAATAAGGTCACAAGTAGTAGAGTGCCTTCAGAGATCTAGTTTCAAATGAAACTTAAGATCTTTCTGAAATACTTTAAGAAACAATGGCCACCTAAAGGTACTACTCCAACTTCATCTCAACTCAATCTACTTCCCTTTCTATCAAAATCTTGATTTCATAGCACGCATGTGCTCCATTATGCCACCAGTACTGAACGCTAAACTACCGATCGAGCCAATAAATTAGGAAAGCTACCTAAATCAAGCTAACTCAGATTCCAATGATAATATCCGTAAGAGGGGTAAAAAATTGAAGAATGCGAAACCATGACTAGCAGTAAATGAGCAAAAAAATGGGGAAAAGAAGGCCAAAAATCAACACAGAATATCTCCGAGAAATTGAGAGACGTAATAGAGAGAGAAGGACTTTAGAGAACCTCAGAAGGGAATTCAGCGCAAAGGCGTTCGCACATGAAAATGGCGTTCCGGTACATGAAATGCCCAAGACTGCTGTTTACACACTCCACGAGTATCGATTCCATGGCCTCCTTCTTTTCTTCTCCGATTTAAAACTAGAAATGAGAGAGAGAGAGAGACAGAGAGGGATTTTCTGGTGCTGTTTTTTTTGGGGGGTTTTTCTTTAGGTTCAATTCAAATAGGGTGGCACGTGCTAACCTTGGGTTTTAAATTGTCCGTCACGTGACATGTGCTCGCGTTCTATTTACCATCGAGTGCTTAGTTGCTTACTCTATCAGCTACAAGAGAGCAGGAATAAATAACTAGTTTAGGAAAACTCTAGTTTTAAGTTTGTATCAAGATTTAAATACGTCTCACCAAACCTTTCCCAAAAAAAGTTTATAATTTATAAAAACTCACAGTCCTTGTATAAGCCCAAGGTAAGTGTGCCAACTTCTAAGGAAATGAGCATGCTTGAGACGTTGGGCCATTCTGGCCCAAACGAATATTCAGTTTTTTGTTTTTTGACAAACACTTCATTATCATTATTCTTTTGATATAATATATTCAAAATGTACTTAACTAGATTTTAAAATTTTCTATTTTTTTGTAATTTAGTAATTAATATTTTAAAATTCATATAAATTAAGTTAAAATATTATATTGTACTTGTGTGGTTAATAAATGATCATTTACGCATTATTTTATAGATACGTCACATTATTAAAAATAATATTTTAACATAATTTACACAAATTCTACTAATTTTAAAGAATGTATAATCTTTTATTATGCCATATGAAAAATTTTAAAAGTCTTCATAAAACAAAAAGCCTTAGACATATAACATTTAGGTTCAAACTCGATTTACTCACTTGATCTAGTCCAAAGTTAAAAACTCTCATAATTTTTTTTTTTCAAGGCAAACTTAAGTTGATTAGCTCGATTCAAATTTTAAAAGTTTTTAAAAAGAGCAATGCTGTTTCTAATATCTAAATAAAAAAAAGTTGTTTTCAATTTTTAAATAAAAAAATCGAGTCTTAGTCTAAACTCGAACTTGATTAATCTTTGAATTGGCCCAAATCTCATCAATCTTCGACTGCATTCCTTAAACTCGAATATTAATTTTTGAATCATGTTTAAACATTATCCAATCCGGTTTATACTCTTTATAATTTTATAAAACTTTTCCTAAATTTATAAGATTTTTGGTTAAAAATTTGATAAAATTATTATTTTACATATATAAAAAAAGTAATTTAAAATTAATTTTATTATAATAAAAAGAAAATACCTTCCCAAACCAAATATAGTGTACAAAAGAAAAGGATAAAAAAAACTAGAGAAAGTTTAGATAATAATTTATTAATCGGAAAAGTTGGGAATAAAATGCTTCAAACACTTTAAAAAATAAATCGAATATACCAAAATTCTTACCACAAGAAGATTGAAATGAAAAGACAAGGAAAAATAAAATTATTGGAAAGATTGGTTTCTAATAATAGCCCCCTAAATACAAAGTTTAACATTCCATCATTTAATCCGATCGCGAAAGTTCCTAACTTAATCTCCGGCACACCGGACAGCTACCGGCCAAATGAACGGCGAGGAACAACCACCGCGGGGATCCAATCCCGAGCCCGATGAACAGGCGGTGGAAATTGATATGGCGAGCACAGTCCTCGATCTCACGAGCTTTCAGCTCCACGACCTCGATTCCCTCGAATTGTCTCCGAGTCTCATCGAGTTGGACCTCACAGCGAATCGCCTGTCGAAGTTGGACCCTAGAATTGCGCATCTCTCCAACCTCAAGAAGCTCTCTCTTCGACAAAATCTCATTGACGATGCTGCTATGGAGCCTTTCTCCCACTGGGAAAAATTGTCAGGTGTCGAGGTGAGGTTTGTTGCTTATAGTTTTACTGTTTGTAATATAGATTAACGAGAGAAAGTGAAGACCTTTAAAAAATCTAACGCAATATCCAATATTTTTCATTATTACGAAACGTGTATCTATATTGATTTTTCAATGTATAAGAAAAGCCAGCTTTTCCTGATATATCTATTAATTTTTATACCGGAACGTACGGGAGCTGTTACCATGTTGTTGTATTGGTATGTTTGAGTTTCACTTGCGTTATGGCTTGTTGTTAAGATGGTGATCAGAATTGCTGGTGTTCTTGGCAGGAGCTGGTGCTGAGGGATAATAAATTAATGAGAATACCTGATGTTGGCATATTCAAGAGTCTCTTGATTTTCGATGTTTCTTTCAACGAAATCACTTCCTTGCATGGGTTGTCGAAGGTTTGCAATACACTCAAGGAACTCTATGTATCTAAGAATGAAGTTACTAAGATGGAGGAGATTGATCACTTTCATCAATTGCAGATTCTAGAACTTGGTTCCAACAGATTAAGAGTAAGTTTTTGGTCTGTTTCAAAGTCTACCACTGTTTATTGATTCTGAAGCTGCGTCTTTTTGCTTGCTAGGTAATGGAGAATATGCATAATTTAACAAACTTACAGGAGCTTTGGCTGGGACGCAATCGAATCAAAGTAATTGATCTTTGTGGGTTAAAATGTATGAAGAAGCTTAGTTTGCAAAGCAATCGTTTAACTTCAATGAGAGGTTTTGAGGTAAGTGAAAAAGGATTTACTCAGTCATTATGTATTTGAAAGAGTTGCACTTATGGTAGCGAGAAAAATTTCTCTGTTTACTTTTATCTTTACCTTTTCCTTTAATTATTATTTTTTCAATTCTAAGGAATGCGTCTCACTGGAAGAACTATACTTGAGCCACAATGGTATCTCAAAAATGGAAGGTCTATCGACCTTGGTCAATCTTCGGGTACTAGATGTATCATCTAACAAACTAAGCTCAGTGGAGGACATTCAGAACCTGACACAGTATGGATTCTGTACTTTTTGGAGTACTTGTTTTACTAATATAGTTCTTAACTGAGAGCTTTACATGCAGGTTGGAAGATCTGTGGCTCAATGACAACCAGATAGAATCACTTGAAGGCATAGCTGAGGCCATTGCTGGTTCTAGAGAGAAGTTAACCACTATATATTTTGAAAACAACCCATGTGTATGATAATCTTCTACTTGGAATGAATTTACTCCTGAAACTTTTATTACATTATTTGATTTTTTGAAATTTTCTTGCCTACTTTTTATCGTTTTATTTGTTTGTTTTAAAGTATTGGTCAGAACTAATGCAGCTTACAGCTTTATGTTTTATGCTATAACTGATCTGGTTGGCATAAGCTCTATTATTTGGTAGGCTTCACTGATCTTATACTTGAATAAGGGGAACCTCTATAAGTTGATTTTTTCCCATTCTCCTCTTAAGAGAGCCATATGTTGTAGATCTTTGTTATATAATGCTTGTTTATGCTTACTTCTTCTTCTTAGACTTAACTTGAATTCAGCTGATATCCAAGGTAACATGTTTGGTGTTTAACACTTTGATCTCTTGCTTTACGTTTGGTCTCAAGATTGTTGAGGGTCCTTAAGAATAAAATAGAGAACATATCTTTGACAGCAGAGGAAGTTGCAAAACAATTTATCATCATTGATGAATCGTGCCCCTTAGCTGTAGGTTATGTTACTTCCATACGTGAACACCAACAAGTGTTCATAGTTGCTAGTGATTTGAAAATTAAATTGTTGGAGTTAATATGTGGACAACTATTTAGCTTGTGAGATTGCCACTTTCATTTATCCTTCTGTAGCTTTATCACCTGATCATAACATTGTGAGGTTAGATGTGGGTTTGACATTTTCCATTTATTTTTCTTCACATTTTCCCAATTTCGATATTCTTTGGTGAAGCGTTCTATCATTTGCGTCTAGGTTTTTCATACCAACAATCTTCTCCTGCTGTGTACAATTAAGAGACTTGAATAGAATGCATTTGTACCAGCTTAGGTCAATTTTTCATTTTAACTGCTGCTAGAATTTGTGATGAATCTTTATTCAACATTTTAGATTAAGTTCTTTGACTATGTCTAAGTAGAAAATTTCCCACCATTTATTCTGATTTGCTAATTGCTACATATCATTTCTTTTTGCAGGCAAAATCTGCCAACTATTCTGTGATTATTCGACAGATTTTTCCAAACATCCAACAAATTGATTCAAATGTTTTCGCTTAAAGGTTTAATAAACCATTGTTGATTCATGCGTTGGGAAAGTTTTTTCAGATGTCATAAATAGTTGTTTAATGTTCTAACTAAACTTTGTGCTCTTACAAACTTGTTTACAGATCAAGTTGGTTGTACTTAAAAGAAAGACAATGGCTTTGGAGGGGCACTGCTAACCTGAAAAAATGCACTTCTGTGGGATGCAGTGGATGACATTACTTGCATCTGTTCAAAATTTAGAGAGGGAAATGGCTTTCATTGTACTTTCTCTAGTGTTCTTACTTCTTACACCCGACCCGACCTTTTCAACTCCTTTTCGGCTCATGGATCTTTATGTTGCTTAGTATTCTCCCCTGCAGGCTCCAGTAGTGCATGGCATGTCTATTTTGGTCTATGTGTCTAGGGTCTCCTATGGCAATGTAACGGAATGGTGTTTCCATAAAGAATATCCTCTCTTTCTGGGAATTCACTCTTGGCGTTCCTGCATTCCGTCCACATATGAACGCTGAACGCTAAGAGCACGCATTATACACGCCCAAGGCACCAAACATTAAGAAAAAATGATATACTAATTTTGCAATTTATATAGGTCATGCAATCAAATGCATTCCATCTTTACTCGGCAAGAACATAAATACTACTTAAGAAATAGGATAGAGAAGGATTAACTTATTCAGGAATTAAGAAAATAAACCCGAGTACAAACATCTTTGACCAAACGCTAATTATAAATCGCCATAACACAAACGGTTTCAAGTAGTAGAATACAACTACTAACTGGGAAAAGGTTACAGATTCTAACACAAATTATTTCAACTCACATCTACCGCCCTCTTTCAAATCCAATGCGAGTTCTACCTGAACCCCCTTCATAACCATCCCGCATCGATGATCCAGCACTAGCTTTCATTGTGCCGCCAGAGCCAATTTTGTCCAGGGCCTTTTTGCCCTCCTTCACTTCAGTCAAGAAACGATCCAGACCAAACGGATCAGCTTCTTCTGCATCCTTCCCAAACTCAATTGGTCTGTCTCGTGGACCGGCCCTCTCTGAAGTGCCAGTAAAACCCTTGTCCGGTTTGAATCGCTCTGTCTTCATGATCTTTTCTAACTGCTCGTCTGCACCTCCATACATCTCGGCATCAGAATCTTTCTTTGGCCTGTAAATTGTAGCAAGGGTGTTCTGCGCTGTGAACAGACCCTTATCATACACATTATATTGGTCATCAGTGGCAAAACCAGAATCCATTCCTTTCTCCTGGTTGAACAGCCTTTGGTCATACATAACTTCTCCTCTTGCAGCTCCAGCGGAGGCCATACCAAGAGCAACTTTCTCGCTAATGTCACGATCTCTGTCTCTAGTGATCTTACTTTTCTTACCCATTGCAGCATCTTTGGCCTCCAACCTCCTCTCTCTCTCCCTCTCTTTACGTCGTTCCTGTCGAATATTTTCCCGTTGTAAGCGCTCCTCCCTTTCCTCCTTTGACTCCTTGGGAACATCCCTCTCCCTCTCCCTCTCCCTCTCCCGATCCCTCACTCGTTCATAATCTCCTCTCGTGTCAACATCATCCATCGTGCTCTTCTCAGATGGAATAGGTATAGAAGCTGGTTGAGCAGTGCCAGTTCTCTCAGAACGTGCTTTCTGGGCTAATGCACGCAACTCCTGTTCTTTTCTTTCTTTCTCTTTCATCATCATCTCCTTTTGAACCTTTGATCTCATTGCAACCGCTTCTCTAGCTTTTTGCTCAGCAATATAAAGTGCCTCTGACAGCTTAGCAAAATTATCATTGATCTGCACGTCCTGCAAACCTCTTCCATCAGCTGCCAAACGCTTATCAAGAGGAATTGTGTAACCTTTAGGATTCTTCCAATTCGAAATACAAGGAGGTATTTTCCAATCCTGTTGATCCTTCACAGTCACAGGCCGAGGTGGAGAGTGCATGACTGGCACAGGTGGTGATCCTGAAGCCTTGGGAACCCTCTTATGCTTGAATTTAGGAGGTTCAAGTGGGTCCACTGGCATTTCTACCATTCTGATAATCCTTTCTTTTGCACCAGAGTTGAAAGCTGCTGATTGCTGTGATGGCTTATACTTGATATACTTTGAATCCGAAGACTGTTTAGGCACATTCTTAGGCTGTGCTGCACTCAATCTAACATTCACAATCTTTTCAAGAGCAGCCTTGGTTTCTAGTGTTGTCTCCTCAATCTCTTTCTGTAAATCCTCATCCTCATCCTCATCCTCGTCGGTCCCTTCCTCATTCTTCAAAATTTTTGGAATAAGATCCTTATGCTGTGAATAAACAGTTTTCTTGGCATTTTCGTTCTGCTTGACAATAGCATCATATGCTACATTCCCATGGGCATCAACTGTCACAGGTAGAATCTTCGACCCTGGTTTTGCGGATTTATCCCTGCCCATGTCAAGAGGGTATTGTGCAATATGAATCTCTGGAAATGCACCTCCATCACCAAAATCCTCCACTCTCCGTGGAACAAAACCAGAGCGTTTCAAGTATGGAGGCACAGGATTATGTTTAACCACAGTGGATTGCTCCCCCTCTGGGGCGCTAAATCGCTGCTTGAACCATGGGTCATTTGAATGATCATAATAGGTTGTTGTACTGGATTTTACCGGAGGTAGGAGGTCCTTAAGAGAAGCCATCCTAAACAGCTATTGATTCAACTACACAAGCCTTTCAGATTAAGAAACTAGCAACCTTAAATCTTGAAAGAAGAAGAAAACAACGACAAAAACAAAAAGAAACCAATCAGTTTAAAAAATAATATAAATCCGAATAACAAAAACACAAAAGCCCGAGATAACATCGAAAGAAAGAGAAAAAGAGAACACAAGACAAAAGCCAAAAGCCAAATCTAGGGCACGCTAGCCACAGCCTAAAAACCTAATACCAGAGCTGAAAATTAAACGAGTTCATGAAATTGAAACCCTAAGAACAGAAAAGATAAAGCTAGGGTTAGGGTTTGTACCGTGTGTTACAACAGAAAGACACAACGATCGGGAGATAGATTCACCAGCTAATTCGAGGGAACAAGAGCAATAAATTCCCTTGAACATGAAAATCAGATGGCTCTTGGGTCGGCCGAGGCTGTCTCCTCACTAGTCATGCAATCGGATAGATATCTTACAAACCTGGGCCTTTTCAAATGGATTGGGCTTTTCGCCTGGGATTTTTTAGAATATTTATTATTAACAATAAAAGACGAATTCACAAGCCATTTTAATGATTTGTTTTTTTTATAAATTTTAATTTTTAATAAGAGTAATAATAAAATATGCCTAATATATAATATTTTAAATTAAATTAAATTAATAATTATTTTAACTTGATATTATAAAATAGGTTGTTATATTATTAATATTTAATTAATTAACATGTTATATGTATTTTTGTTATTTTGATAAAAATAATTTTTAAAAAATTAAAATCAATTTAGCCTTTTATGCTTATTATTCATCGTAAATAAAAAGACTTTTTAAAGTTCGCACAAAAATATCGGCGTGGAAAAATTAGAAAGAGAGCCAAAGGTGGAAGGACACATATGCTGGCGAATCATTTGCAGCCAAGTGGATTACCACGCAATTCTTTAACTGTGGGTCACATTGACGAATCAACCAATAACATCTTGCCAAGTGGAGATCGGAAGGATCCTATTGTCAGTGAGACGCAATTTTGAGAGGCATTTTGGTGATTTTGTTAATCGAGTCCCCGCAAGTGAGTAGCTCACTGCCCGCAAACTAGAAAAGTCTCCTCGCACTCAGCGACTTTGCGAAACCCTCTAATTCTTTCGTCTCTTGTCAATGACGAGTCCTGAGAGCGCCAATGGTTCAACGACCTTGCGTCATGCTTTCGGGAATGTTTTCTCCTTCTTCATCCTGATCTTGATCGGAGTTTTCGCCTTCTCGATCCGTCTCTTCTCTGTAAGTATCACATAACCCTCCAGATCCGATCATCACGACACTGTTTTTTTTTCATCTTATCACTGTTCCTCTGCTCTAGCGAAGAACTGAAGTTTTTCAGTGGATACATTCTTTAGCTTAAACTTTTAAGTAAACAAAAGCATTTATGTATTCGGATACATTCTTTAGATTTTCTTCTGTCTGTTTTTAAAACTGAATTTTTTCTAGATATGACTATATAATATTATCTTCAATTTTCTTAGCTGCCAGTTGCTTTCTATGTTTCTTTTTGGTTGCTGAATACTGATGATTTTGATGACTACCAAGGAAAGAAGACGTATTTGATTTAGTACTTTTTTGGATGTTGTCATTGCTTTCTAATTTGGACTTTCATAAGAAATTGTGATTTGGGTTCATTTTTTTTGTTGATTAATTAATGTTGTTAGTTAATTTATATCTATCATGTGGCAGGTTATAAAGTATGAAAGCGTTATTCACGAATTTGATCCGTATTTCAATTACAGAGTTACTCAGGTTCTTATTTCCTTAGTTATTATCATTTTGTGTAATACTGATTCATAAAAGTTAACAGACATTGGTGTTTTTGGTTTTCAGTTTTTATCGAAAAAGGGAATATATGACTTTTGGAATTGGTTTGATGATCGAACATGGTAATTGCTACTCTAGTTGGCAGATGCTAATTGCAGAATTGTTTGCTTTTGTATTGTATCTATGTTGATTGTAACGCTGTGATCCAATTAGGTATCCTCTTGGCCGTGTCATTGGTGGCACAGTTTATCCGGGGTTGACCTTGACAGCAGGCACAATGTGGTGGTGAGTGCCTTTTGATTAATATCTGTGCAAGTCTTATCTATAAAACTTATTCATTTAGTTTTTGTGTAGTACCTGTTAGACCTCCTTTCCCTAATTTAAGAATATTTGACCCTTGCCATTTATTCACAAGTTTCCTTTCAACTAATTTCTTGATTCATTACCTTGGAAATTGTTAGGATCTTAAATTCATTGAATATTCCTCTGTCTGTTGAGACTGTTTGTGTGTTTACTGCACCAATTTTCTCTGCATTTGCTTCATGGGCAACCTACCTTTTGACCAAGGTTAGTACTATTTTCTTTTTGGTTCCTCTTTTTACCAGATATAATGTTTGGTTTTGTTATTTTTGCTGATAATATTTAATTTACTTCTCCATAGGAAATTAAAGGTGTTGGGGCTGGACTGACAGCAGCAGCTCTTTTGGCCATGGTAAATCATACTGCGGGTATATGGGAATTGATGATTCAGATACACTACTAAATTCTTTAATAATCACAGTAAATAAACTTTATATCTTCTGGTCCTTTTGTCTCATCATTATGTGGAGAATACTTTCATGGATTTATTGCTGTATACCATAACCAAATTGATATATTATTTTGCATCTGTTTTCGCTTAATTGCATCAGATGATTATGTTCATGTTCTTTTTTCTTGTTTTGTTTTTCACCTTTAGTATTTCAGTAGCCTTATAAACCAGTTGCAGTTAAAAGTGTCTTAAAAGAAGTTCTTCAAGCATTGATAAACAGACAATACGGCTTATTAACATTTGCTATAAATGATAATAAAGTCAGTGATGTGGATGGTGCATTTCAATGCAATCGAGTCCACAGGATGCAAACTGCATGTTCCTTGTTGATAGCTTATTCTAGAAGACATCCATATCTGCTTGTTCATAGATGAAAATTGACTTTAATCAATGTGGGGAACAGCATAATGAAGGCATTCTGGAGTCCATAACTAGGCTGTGGTCCTCTCTAGAGTAAAATGCAATTCTGCCAACATAAAGATACTCATATTTTCATAAGCTTCATGAACATGCTTGAAAGATTTGCCCCATTTCCGTAAAAAAATAAAAAGTGAAAATCCAATGCATATTGTCCATGTATGGATTACCCATGATGTAAAAAAGTCAGGATTTATGATACACTAAAATGCTTGTCAAAACTGTTTACTTTTGTAAATTCTTTTGCAGGTTCCATCATACATATCGAGATCCGTAGCAGGCAGCTATGACAATGAAGCAGTAGCTATATTTGCTTTAATCTTCACTTTCTATCTTTATATAAAGGTAGATTTTGATATATGAAAATGATCCAAATTTTATCTAAGCTTCATATCAACTGTTTGTTCAAGCAACATTCACATTTGATGCACTGTTGATGGTTATATGTAATCAATTTGCCATAGATTGCTCAATGTTATATATAATTTAAGATAATAAATATTCATTTCTGGTGTTGAATTTGCGATGTTTGCAGACTCTCAATACTGGATCTCTTTTTTATGCCACCTTGAATGCTCTAGCATACTTCTACATGGTAAGATTTGTGCTAATTTTACTTTGCTTCCTCTAATTTCTCGTCATGTTTTTGTTTACTGATATTACTTGTTCTGTAATTCAGGTTTGCTCATGGGGAGGCTACACGTTTATAATTAATCTGATTCCCATGCATGTACTTTTGTGCATTTTCACTGGCCGCTACTCTTCTCGACTGTACATCGCCTATGCTCCGCTTGTAAGTATTCATAATTTGCCAATGAAATCAATCAGAATCAAGAGAAATTGTTGATAAACATCTTCATAGGATTGTATGGTCATGTTGATTGTATTTAATAATTGTTAAAGACATGGCAAAGCTTAAGATGGACATTGATCTGAACTGGGTATACCCTTCCAAGTACACAGCTTACCTTGGATTGAGACATGGAAAATGAGTATTGTGTTTATGCTCCGGTCCATCCTTTCTATTGCCTTTTGATAAACCTTGACCAAGTTTTGCAACACTTGACATTGTTCCTGGATATATATTATGTTATTTTGGGCTGGACAACAATTTCTCAAAGTTGTGAAGGCATAGCCTAGGCAACCTCTGGCCTTGCTAGTTACTTTCTCCTCTATATTGTGTTAGCCATGAACCGAAACCATTACTAGTTTATCAGAGGAAGAAGAAGCGGGACGTTGAGGTGGAGAGAAAATGAT
>JAOSBK010000008.1:3391066-3401772 GCA_027568895.1 Erythroxylum shatona
CCGCGAAATGTTGATGAATGTTTCGTATGTATTGGTTTTGTCTCATTTCTGTATGTTATGTTATGTTGTCTGCATGGCGCCCCCGTATCCTCCTAAGGGGTATTAGGGCGTCACATTTACAATCAATTACAAACCTGTGGTATAGAAGGCTTGGCCATTTCAATCAAAGAACCATAGCCAAAATGAACAAGAAGGGTCTGGTGGAAGATATGCCTGAAATTTCCTGTGATGCTCAAGTTTATGAGATCTGTTAGCAAGGGAAGCAATCCAAGCTACAATTTCAAACAAATCAGGCATGGAGAGCAAATCAGAAACTTTAACTTATCCACACTAATGTGTGTGGCCAAATGAAAACCAAATCCTTGAGTGGTAACAATTATTTCCTCCTATTTATTGATGACTGCACCAGGATGTATTGGGTTTATTTCGTTAAACTCAAAAGTGAAGTCTTTGACATTTTTAAACAATTGAAAGCTTTAGTAGAGAATCAATGTAATCTTAAAATTAAGGCTTTAAGATCTGACAATGGTGGAGAATATACTTCTTGCCATTTCGCTGAATTCCTTAAAAATGCAGGCATTGAACATCAACTGACCTTACCATACACCCCACAACAGAATGAGGTGTGTGAAAGCAAGAATAGGATAGTAATGGAGATGGCCAGGTGTCTTTTAATTGAAAAACAAATGCTAAATCATTTCTGGGTAGAGGCAGCCAATACTTCTGTCTATTTATTAAATAAGCTGTCCACAAAGGCTTTGCAAGATAAGACTCCGTATGAAGCTTAGTATGACCACAAGCCAACAGTACACCATCTCATAATCTTTAGGTGTATATGTTACTATCAAGTGCCTTAATCCAAAAGAAGCAAGTTAGACAACAAGGCTCAAAAAGGCATCTTTATGGGCTATGGTTCGTCATGCAAAGGACACATAATTTTTCGCTTGAAAATAGAAAACATAATTTTGAGTAGAGATGTGAAGTTTGATGAGGCTGCTGTTTGGTTTTGGGAAAATCAAAAGGATGATTATGCTAATCTCTATCCAAAAGAGCAACCTCAACTTGTAGCAGATGATTTGGTGGATGACTTGCCGATAAGAGGTACAAAGTCCTTAAAGGACATTTATCAAAGGTGCAGCTTAGTTGTTAATGAACCAATAAGCTATGCTGAAGCATATGAATCTCAAGCATGGAGGAGAGCTATGCAAGCTGAACTAGACTTGATCAATAAGAATGAGACCTGGCAGCTAGTTAACAAGCTAGCAAATCGCAAGGTGATTGTTGTAAAATGGGTCTTCAAAACAAAATTCAATTCTGATGGTTCAATTTGCAAACACAAAGCTAGATTGGTGGTGAAGGGATATGCATAACAATATGGTGTGGATTACCAGGAAACATTTGCTCCAGTAGCAAGGTACGATATAATCAAACTCCTTCTTGGTTTTGCTGCTCACAATTCATGGTCGATTCACCAACTTGATGTCAAATCAACCTTCCTAAATGGGTTGCTCACTAAAAGAGATTTTTGTAGAGCAGCTTGATAATTTTTTAATTCCTAGTAAAGAGGATCAAGTTTATCTTCTAAAGAAAGCTTTCTATGGCTTAAAACAAGTTCCAAGAGCTTGGTATGAAAGGACGGACAGTCATCTTGTGAAACTTAGCTTTAACAGAAGTCAGAGTGAAGCTACCTTTTATATCCGAAACACAGATGATGAGCTCTTAGTTGTTTCAATTTATGTTGATGACATGCTTGTTATAGGTAGCAAGCTTGAACTGATTCAAAAGTTCAAGAATGAAATGGAGAAAGCTTTTGAGATGACTGATCTTGGAGTCATGAAATACTTCCTTGGAATGGAGGTGTTGCAGACTAATGATGGTTTTTTTTATATGTCACCAGAAATACATGTCTAATATTTTACATAGGTTCAAAATGCAAGATTGCAAACCTGTGAGCACTCCAATTTCTATTGGTTTAAAGCTTGGCAAGGATGAAAGTGTTAAAAAAGTATATGAAAGCCTCTATAGAAGTTTAATTGGCAGCCTTCTGTATCTTACTGCCAATAGACCTGACATTCTATTTGTTGTAAGTTTGCTCTCTAGGTTCATGCATTCACCTAGAGAAAACTCACTTTACAGCTGCAAAAAGGGTGTTAAGGTATATTAAAGGAACTAGCACATTTAGGATATTCTTTCCAGCATTTGCAAGAGAGAGCTTGAAGTTGGTTGGTTACTGTGACAGTGATTGGGGTGGCTGTATTGAAGATTCTAAAAGCACTTTTAGATATTTATTCTCATTGGGCACAAGTTGTTTTAGCTAGAGCTCAAGGAAGTAAGAAATTACAACTCAATCAACTGCAGAAGCAAAGTATATTGCTACTTTCTCTGCTGTAAATCAGGCTATTTGGTTAAGGAAGATGCTAAAAGACTTAGAGTGTGAAAAAACAGAAGCTACAAAGATCATGTGTGATAATATTTCAGTAGTTTTAATCGCAAAAAATCCAGTGCTTCATGGTTGAACTAAGCACATCAAAATCAAGTTTCATTTTATCAGAGAAGTTTAACAATCTAATGAGGTGTTGCTTGTCCGTTGTTCAACTGAGAATCAACTAGCAGACATTTTTACCAAGGTTATACCTAAGGAAAGATTTGAAGACTTGAGACAAAGAATTGGTGTTTGTCACTGAAATGCCAAGGAGGAGTGTTAGATTGCTGGCATTTCAGTTCCAGCACAATTCCTTTTTATTGTCATTTTAATTTACTATTTTACAACATTAGATGTTATTGGCTTATTTAGTGGCTGTTTTTTAGCTGTTAGTTGTAGATTTTTTCTCATTCAGTTTATATCCATTTATTGAATGACATCTAAATAGGAAGTTTGTTATTTCAATTCTTGTATAAATTCTGCATTTTCTTCAATGAAATTCAGGCTGGAATTTTCTATCTATTTTGTAAAATCCTCTCTATAACTTTTGATTTATATAACTGTGTGTATTGGCAGTTCTTACATGCCTCAACTTCAGGTGGAGGGGACACGAAGTTTAATATTACTAATAGATTCGAGATTTCGAGCGAACATCCTGGGACTGTGAATTTTGGTGTGTTCAAAGCGAAACCAAAGTATGGTTACCTATATTGTGAGTCTTTGTTGTATGGTAACTTGAGCCCATAGAAAATAAGGGAGCGTATTGCTTTCCATGTGAGGCCATTTGGGGAAAGATCCCATTTTGTAATTCATGATGATGGTGGTGTACACAAGGAGGTTATGAAGGTTTTGAGGGGATATATGACATTGCAGGTCATAAGAGAGCAAGAGAGGTTTGATGGTCATTATCAATGTAAAGAGTATAAGATTAGAGAAATAATAATATTTTTTATTGAATTCATGATTGATTTACAAAATCGGCAAGATATATATAGAAGTTTACAAGCTGAAATAAATTGAGACATTTCTAGATTAAAACTAACAAAATATATAGTGGTGATGATTGAGTAAAGGAAGACTTAGTCTCTTTCTATGATGAAGGAATGATCAATGCCTAAAGAATCGGTCTGACATGCCCCTGTAAGATTGTGAGTCCATCGTGGATGCCAATCTTGGACTTATGTAACAGAAATTGCTTATTTGATTTAGTTTTCATGAGAGACTCAGCAAGTTAGTGCTTGTATAAACATGAGAAACTCTCAATCATTGTTGCATAACTTGATTTCTCGCAAAGTGAAAGTCCAGTGCAATGTGTTTTATATGGTAGTGGAAGACAGGATTGCGAAATAAATAAGTGGCACCAATATTGTTGCAGTAGATGGTTGGAGTTGAGGAGACAGGTTGATGGAATTCTTGCAAAAGGTTAGCAATCCAATTGAATTTAGTAGCGGTGCTTGTAATGGCTCTATATTCAGCTTTGGTTGAACTTTAGGCAATGGTTTTCTATTTTTAGGAAGACCAATTGATAGGGAGCTTCCAAAAAAGACAACATAAGTGGAAGTGGATGTAACATCATCTTAATTACCAGCCCAATCAGAATCTGAGAATGCATATAAAGATCTGTTTGTAGTTTTTTCTGAGGTGGATTACATGATGTAGGGTGCCTTTGAGATATCAGAGGATTCATTTGACAATTGTCCAATGTGTGGTAGAGAGGTTGTGCATGTATTGGGATAGTTTATTTACGAGGAAAGAAATATCAAGTCGAGTAAGAGACAAGTATTGAAGTGAGCTAAGAATTTGTCGAAATTGTGTTGCATCTGTTTTGGGAGGGTCATCATGTAGCTGTAAATTGGTTTTGTTGGACATAGGAGTTGTCACTAGTTTGGCGTCAAACATATGTGCTTTGAAAAGGATGTCATTGATGTATTTGTGTTAAAATAAGAAAAGTCCCTAGGATGTTCTTTTATCTTTAGTCCTTAAGAAGTAATGAAGAGGGCCAAGGTCTTTTAAAGAGAATTTAAAAGAGAAGGTTGTAATAAATTGTTGGACTACGTGGGGGTTATTGTCGATATAGACTAGTAAATAGATGAGAACATAACCATTATGCAAGATGAATAAGGAATTATCAAAGACAGAATTAAGGAACTTTTGTTGAAGAAGATAAGATCGTAATTCGTGATACCAGGCTCTTGGTACTTGGCGTAGGCTATAGATGGCTTTGTTTAACTAACATGCATGTTTTGGATATTATTAGTTTTAAAAACCAGGAGGTTGCTGCGTAAAAATAGTGTCAGTTAACGTACATTGAAGGAATGCATTATTAATGTCTAGTTGACGTGATTCCTAACCACAATTAACAGCCAAAGTAAGAATTATACGAAATGTGGTCGGTTTAACCACGAGAATGAATGTTTCAGTGAAGTCAACACCTATACATTAGTGAAAGCCCTTGGCGACAAGGCAAGCTTTGTAATAAGATATAGAACCATCTGGGTTGGTTTCGATTTTGAAAATCTACTTGCAACCAATGGTTTTTTGGGTAGGGTTGGGAGGAATAAGTTTCCAGGTGTTATTTGTGATAAGTGGATTATATTATGCGTTTAAAGCATCATGCCATTGAGGATGTTGAAGAGCTTATTTGATTGTGGTGGGTTCAAGTAAAAGGGAACGTTGTTTTGATGTGTGTAGATCAAGTATTTAACGAGGCTTCAATTTTCTTGTTTTGGACCTGATGATAATGACACGAGAGGATTGATAAGGAAGTGTAATTGTAGTAGATCGTGGAGAGATAGGTACGTGATGTAAAAGTAATAAGGTTTGATCGTTGGTTAGTAGTGAGTTGTTAGGAGGGGTAAGAGATTCAACAGAGGCAGGAAACAGTGATGTATTTGTATATTTATTGGGAACTAAGATCGGGCAGGACTGGTTTTGTGGTTATGAGTTAGTGGTTGTTTAAATTATGGGTAATGTTGGTAACGTATCAGGTGAATGAGAATTAGAAAGAGAATTGGGGTTAAAGGGTGGAAGTGGGTCCTTAGGTGTAGGTGTCAATATATAATACCACGTGGACAATTTGTTAGTGAAGTGGATGTGTAATGCTTGTTTGTGAAGATTTAAAGGGAAACATTTGTTCACAAAATATTACATGCCTTGATATGTGGATGGAATTTGTTGATAGGTCATAACAGATATATGAGTTATATGGTATATAGTAGCTAAGGAAGATGCATGTTTGGATTGTGTGTGAAGTTTTGTAGGAGCATAAGGACATAAGTATGGGGAACACAAACAACCAAAAGCCCTGAGTTTGTCATAGTTGGGTAGTTATTGAAATAATTATTCATAGGGAGATTTGAATTGAAGAACAGAAATAGGCATGCGGCTGATTAGGTATACTATTGTTTGGAATGCAACAATCCAATATTTGATGAACAATCAAGCATGGTGAAGAAAAGCAAGTCCTATTTTGACAACATGGCAATGCTTTTGGTCAGTTGTACCAATAAGTTGAGGAGTGTAGGGTGGAGACTACAGATGTTGAATTCTAAATTAGGAATGTGTACAAGTTAGGCCTTTATACTCACCACCACTGTCGGAGTAAATGGTTTTGATTGGCGTCTGGATAAAGTGTTCCACTAGATTTTTGAATTTAATAAACACATCAGTAACTTGGGACTTGGTTTTCAATGGACACATCCATGAATATTTGGTGTAATAAACAACAAAAATAACATAATATGTAAAATTATCAAAAGAGAGAGATGGGGCTGGACACCAAATATTTGTGTAAATAACTTCTAGAGGAGAGGAACAAAGAATAGTGTTTATTCTAAAAGGAAGTCGATGACTTTTATTACTTAAAAAAGAGTCACAATGAACTACATCAGATGTAGAATATGAAAAAAATAATGGGAAATTTGCAAAGAATATTATTTGATAGGTGACAAGTCTGTGGTGTCATGAGTCTCTATTGCTAATTGTGGATATGTAATAGAAGTAGGTAGTTATTGAGTTGAGGGAAGAGATGGCCATTCATAAACTCCAGCTTTATTCTAGTTGTGGACCAAATATCCTTTATTCAGGTCCTTGACAAGAAAAACATAAGGAACAAATTCAATGGAGGTGTTGTTAGTCTTACAAAATTTAGAAACTGACAATAAATTTTGTGAAATATGTGGTGAGCATATAACATTATTTAATTGAAAGGAATTGTGAGAGGAAGAGAGTTGTGTAGAGCCTGTATGAGTGATTGGTATGGTATTTCCATCTCCAACAAGTATGTCATTAGTTTGATCATATTCAGAATGAATAGAGAGATTGCTCAGATCCGAAGTTATATGATGAGAGGATCCCTAATCCACCAACTATGGCTTTTGTTTGTTATTGACATCACAACTGGTGATGTTAGCTTAGGCCCAATTTGAGTTAGGTAATGGCTTGGAATGAGAGCGATAATTTTTTACTGTATCGCCAATTTTTTCACAAAGTTGAGAGATGGGGTGAGGGGAAGAGTGATTATTTGAGTACCAAGGAGACGATGTTGGGTGTATGTTTTTGGTGCGAGGTTGGGTCTAGCGTTTGATTGTGGATAATTGGTAGTTGAGGTGTATGAGGGTGTTTGACGTGGAGCTTTGGGTCCTCTTTTTGTAGTGTTATTCCATTGTTATGGTTTGGATTGGGTTGAGCGTTGTGTGAATTGGGCAATGATTGATGATGTGATTTTCTTTCCTTCTTCTTGTTTGAGAAAGGTTTTATGATCAAGAAGTTTGTCGTGAAGCTCTTCAAATGTCATTGGTGTTTCTCTTGCTTGTATGGCTACAATGAGTTCTTTGTAACCATTGCTCAGACCATTCAATGTATGTGCAACAATTTCTATATCACTTTATGGATGACCAATCAATGCCAAGTCATCAATGATAGACTTAATTGATTGCATATAATTTGAAATGGAGACACCTTCTTGAGAGGTTTGCATCAATGATATGTTGAGCATTCTGGTGTTTGAGTGATTTGCAAATGTGACCTTAAGTTTCTACATGCTTCAGATAAAGTATTTAAGGATGAGATAATTGGAGCAATGTTTCTAACCAAGGATGTTTGAATGGCTTAGAGTATAAGAAGATCTTAACATATCCTTTTTTTGTGTCAATTAGTTGCTGAAGTTGTAACTCCTAAGGAAGAGAGCCATTTATGTAGTGTTAGACATTTTTGTCTTTAGGGACAATTTTGTCCATGTCTCATAAAGTTGGATAACATTAATTGCATTTTTAGTTTTTAAATAAATTATCGATTAAGTTGAGCCATTTGATCTAGATAAAGATAATAAAGTGGCTCAATAAATGATCTAGATTAAGGGGTCAAAGTTCGGGTGAAAAATAGATCCCGATTAGTGTAGACCATGTCCATATCGGCCTTGTGATGGGAAAGCTCGATATGGAAGTTATATAAAGGTTAAGATCTCCTGCAGTTGCTCAGATATGATTCACAAGTATAAGAAATTTCTGACCCGTTAAGAGAGCTCGTGTTTTGAGGAAACCATAGAAAGACCTAGCCCGTGTCTCGATGAGCGCTTTCTATTAAAGGTTCCGAGAGATTCGGAGACGTTTGGAGCTCAAAATCGACATCGGAATCAGAGATGAAACCGAAA
Source organism: Erythroxylum shatona (assembly GCA_027568895.1). Lineage (NCBI taxonomy): Eukaryota > Viridiplantae > Streptophyta > Magnoliopsida > Malpighiales > Erythroxylaceae > Erythroxylum > Erythroxylum shatona. The sequence goes on from JAOSBK010000008.1 coordinate 3,399,139, forward strand.
TCCAGATATTTTGCATTACCTTCGTTTTTGATCATTTTATGTAGATCCGGGATATGTAATAAGGCTCATACTACGTATTACATGTAGCTCATTAAATCATAACCAAATAGAGGAGTGGAGAATTACAACCTCCATGAAGCATAGTTGCCACCACGAGACAACTTGAATGAAATTTGAGTGGCTAAGTTGATGGAGATTAGTGGGCTGTTATAAGAAGGATTGTTGTTGGTGGAGCAGATCACGATTGCAGTTTTAGATGTGGAGGATTCTGATGCTACAAGGAATAGAAAGATAAGAAAGAGAAAAAAAGAGAGTGTTTAAGCGGTAATGTTATTATGGTAAGAGGAGTTATGATACCATATAAAGAGTATAAGATTAAAGAAGTAATAAAAACTTTTTTTATTGAATTCATGATTGATTTACAAAATGAGCAAGATACATATAGAAGATTATAAACTGAAATAAGTTGAGATATTTATATATTATAGCTTAAAAAATAAATAGTGCTGATGATTGAGTAAAGGAAGACTTAGTCCCTTTCTATACCGAAGAAATGATTAGATACTATACTTATTTGATTAGATACTCAAACATAGCCTTGCTTTGGCTTTCTTTCTTGCCTACTATCCAATGCCATTGCCCAACAGTGTGGGCCGGCAAGCCGGTGGCTGGATGTGTGCCAATAACCTCTGTTGTGGCCAGTGGGGATATTATGGGACAAGTGATGACTACAAAATTGTCAAAGCAACTACAAGTCCATTGGTTATACTAGGGGCGGTAGGAATGCTAATAATGTGCGAGCCACTTACTGTTTATACAACACTGAGAAAAATAGATGGAACTTGAATGCAGTAAGCACTTATTGCTTTACTTGGGACCCTATTAAACCTTTGGCAAGGCGGAGGAAGTATGATTAGATTGTGCTTTATGGATTAGTCGGTTCCTATAGTCAAGATTCTTGTGGCAGGTGATTATGGTACTTGGGATCCTATTAAACCTTTGGCAAGGCGGAGGAAGTATGATTAGATTGTGCTTTGTGGATTAGTCGGTTCCTGTAGTCAAGATTCTTGTGGCAGGTGATTATGGTAAGATCATTTGCAACAAACATTTTTTTTCTCCTTTTAGATCTAAAGTATTCTTATACATATCATCTTAAGATCTTTTGAGTTAACAGGGAAAAGGGAAAGAAGAAAAAGTTTTAATATTATAAAAATTATAATGAAGGATTATGTAAAAAGGGCTCGTCGCTAGCTGCTGAACTCTAGAGAGTCCAATCAGGATTTACTTTGACTTGATCATTTGGATATCGTCGAGTCATAGCCGAAGTGGATCATTAATATTCTTTCCTCTTCCAATATAGTGTTAGGTAAGAATAATTTTTTGGTGGTAGGTACCTGTGGTTTATTCCAACGAAATTGAGAAGTGCAAATTCAGCATATATATCACCAAGGAAATCTGTGTGTCGATAATCTGACTGCTCTCGCAATCCTAGCCAGCCCTGACATGCATATTCTCCAAGAGTCTCCGATGCTAGTCATAAAACTTATCTACTGAGATAAGACAGGAGTTTTGTGCTAAATAGCACTGTTTTAGTTACATAATTTTTTGAGTTTTTTTTCAAAAAAAAAAGATGGGAAGCATGTTATTAGAGTAAAAAGAGACAATAGTTGTAGTAACAGAGTACGAGACCTAAATGATTATCTATACAATGCAGCCCGTATCTTATAACGAATCATATCCCGAATTTTTTTTTTTTGTTGCCCACGAGGTATTCTGGAAGGGTTACAACTATGGAAAGGCACCTTTAAGCCATCCGCACTCATACTAATCCCCGTTCGAGCCGAGTAAGTCCATTGCAGGAGGCAAAGCTCTGGTCCTAAATTTTAAACGACTACATACATGAGGATAGTTTGAACCCGTGACCTCACTTAAGCCAAAAGAGTTCCTTACTAATTCACCTGCGCCTTGGGGTTCATATCCCGAAGTTTTTAACGAGGAAAAGGACTCTCCTTCACAGGCTGACGAGAAAGATTACAACATAACCCTATACGATATGCAGCAGGAGAGATAAAAGTAGGATCTGAAAGGGTTTTTGGGTTGGTGGAGTGCAAAGGAGATCTTCCAAGGCCTAGATGCATTAGGTGTCTGTGAAGGGAGTATTGAGTTTCAAAGTGGCTGTTCAAGTAATAAAGGTGGAGCGTAGTATTCAAGGAGCTGCAATGTAAGAACTGAGACGTACAATTTCTTTTGATGCGTTGATAATTTTGAATAGTACTTGGAAATACAAAAGAGAAGAGCGTGTCTGTGAGATCTTTGAATAATGGATTCAAATCCTGTTTTATTAAGATGGAGCTATGGGTGAACTTGTACAAGTAATGCTCTTTCCATTTGTCAGTGACCCAGAATACTAGAAGCAAGTTCCTTTCTAACGTTGGGCTCGAGTTGGGGGAAGGAATCCCACCACTATAGGATCAATTGGATATTTGCTGAATTCCAATAAGATGTTGTCAAATGGGGGTACTGAATCATCAAATGATTCCAAGACTCAAGCTTCGGCGAGCCGTGGATTACCTTTTTGCACGCGGCCCCGCGACTCATGAAATCTACACACAACTCCTGCTCCAGTGCTTTCGA
>JAOSBK010000008.1:3408256-3425636 GCA_027568895.1 Erythroxylum shatona
CCAGGCTCGCTGGGAGCCACCACCCAGGCTCACTGGTATACGTACCTTAAATAACTTGAATCTTGATGGTGAAATTAGCTTCTCATTGTTCTCAAGTCTTAATCATCAATCAATATCCTAATTCCTACATACCAATAAGGCAATAACCCAATCAGTAATCACAAAAAAAAAATTTAGGAATCAATCAATTCTGGTTTAGGCTTCTTTTGAGCTGGATAATGATGCCTCTAAGATTCATCTATTTAAATTTACTCAAGGTGAAGCTATCAGAAATTTTACCATGACATACACTTGAAACCCTTAAAAGTTAAAACCCTTCACGCTGTGCCGCCACCGTTTCTCTATTTTCTGCTGTCGTTGGACTATTCCTGAAAAGACAATTAAACTTGTGTTAAAACTTAAAAACCTTCTTGTTGCCCACTTGCCTTCCTGTCTGCGTGTATGCGTTTTGCTTTAAAACGCATACACGCAGCGTTACACACTGCGTTGATACGCAGCGTGTGCAACGCTACGTGCTGCGCAGCGCAGCAGCAAAATGCAAAATGCAAAATCTTTTTCATTTTTTTTTTCAATTAACTTGGTAAATAATAATACAATTAAAAATTTTTTAACGTAGCTCCGTCACTGTTTGTCAGGGTTTACCAACTACGCAAAATCATATCGTCGTTCGTGAACTAAATTTGACTTTTAACAACTTTTTGTACATTATCAACCTAAAATTCATCTCTTACTGTTAGATGATCATGTCCAAAGCTACTTCAAAAATAAAAAAGAGAAAAGAAATATGACCCATCTTCTAAAAATTTGATGGCCAATCGCTATATCATCTCTGACACTGACCCCATATCTTTACATTCTATGGACATATTAAGCCGTGTCCCTTGAAATGCAGCACATGAAATCGTACGTTGAAGATAGATCAACCATGTCCCTGGAAATGCAGGACAAGAAATCGTCCGTTGAAGATACGTTATATGTAGGCGTTGCACATGGACGTAGAAAATAACAAGAACTCCCATGTCCAGCATAGTGGGCTAATCTAAAGCTTAAAAAGCTGAAGACACTGTGAAATTCTATGATTGATGAAAAAGTCTTACAACTCCTGTCAGACAAATCGCATATTGTCTGTCAGATTGGACCTACCGACTGCATTAATATTGTGCCATTCCCAGATTTAAAACAAGAAAATGTTACCTGGTCATCACTGCCTATGACGTATCCGGGATATTTCAGAAATCATTAATGGGATTACCAGGGATATTTCACAAATCATTAATGGGATTACGAGAAAAACCTGCACAAGCCCACCGATAGTAACGGCATAAATCAATCAAACCATGCACGCTTCGCTGTTTTCGTCTGGTAGCTTGATCGTGCATGTCCTTCCATTTCGTTTTAATTTCTTAATTTTGTGTTGTCGTGATATGTCCTTCTCAAAGAAAAGATGGGTGAATGTGGGAGGTCCTTTAGTGTGGGAATAGCATGCCATATTATCAAAGTTGCATATCTACTTTTTTCGGAGTGATTCAACAGCTCTCTAAATGATTTCTAATTCAAAAAGTTAATAGTTTTGAGTCACGGGAAAAGATTATACTTTTAATAAAGATAAATTAAATTTTGTAAAAATTGTTTAATCTAATTCATTATTTAATTTAAAATTACTATTTCATCAAATAATTTATATAAAATACATAATTTACTAGATTATTACTCAAATTAAAAGGTAAATTTCTCCGTTTAGTAATTAGACCGGTCATACCTTACAAGGCAGAGTATTAGCCAATCAAATAAGTGCATAATTATAAGTTACTAATAAAATAGATGAGTATGCTCTCTTGACTACAATGTAGTCAGTAAGAGATAAATTGATGGTGACTAATATTGATGGTAAATTAAGAGAGACAAAACTTAAGTAATTCGAACATGTAAAAAAGAGATATCTTGACGTTTAATAAGAAGAAGCAAAATGATTGTACTTAAGGATTATAAGAAAAAAAAAAGAAATACCTAAGAAGAACTAGTGGAAGATGATTATAAATGATGACTCTCTTAGAACTTATCAAGAACGTGACCATCAATTGGAAACTTTAGTGAGGTCTTTCTCTTTTTTATATATCTTTTAAACATTTTCCTTCGATTCTTGTATCTTGTATATGCTCAAACACTTTTATCTGTAATACTCCCCCTTTTAGTCAGTTTAAGCTTTTTTTCGTTTTTATTTATTCTTATTTCATTTTATCATTATTTTTATCTAGTTATTTATTTTTATTTGTAGGTTTGGTTTTCTTCAAATAGTTCTCAAAATTTTTTTTCTTTTTTTTCTTTTCTCCTTCATCTCTGGGTCTATCAGAAACTAGCTAGAATAAGGCTACGTACATTTGAATCTCTTTAGATCCTAATACTTAGTGAAATTTCTACTGGAATGTTATTATTGTTATTTTTAATATAATTTATAAATTATAATGTATATTTGATGATTCAATTAATGTCCATTTAAAAATTAGGTGTTATGAGTTCTATCAATATATAAAAAAAAGTTGAATATATTTTGCTCCATTTTAAAACTTCTAGAATTGTAGGACCTTTCTTAATTACTATCAAAGTCAACAAAGATTATTTTTTCCATCGAATTGCTTATAAACATATATAGGTATATATATAAATTAATTGCTAAATATATATAAGGGAAAAATCATTCTTTGTAATTATACATAGATAATATATGAAAACAATATCTTTGTGCTCTCCATTAAGCTAATGGACACTGCATGGGCTTGGATGTGAGATTGTCGAATGGTTACAAAAGTAAGCTTCTAGTGAAGATGTTTGCAACTCGAAGATGAGAAGGTACAAATGTGGCATATATGCCCTTTCAACCAAAACTATAAAGGCATTAGAAACATCAAGTTGATGATTGCCCCCATTTTTTGCATCAACAACATTAAGAACAATGAACGCATTTATTAGTTTGGTGACAAGGGTAAAGACATTTGTAAAATCAAATCCTTCAATATGGGATTATCTTTTTGCGACTGAACAAACCTTATAATCCTAAATAATACCATCATGATTATAGTTGATACGGTAAATTTACATCTAATAACACTTTCTACACGAAGGTAAAATTTTTACAATCCAAGTTTGGTTAGTCTCAAGGGCCTTTATTTCATCCTCCATTACTTTTCTCCAACTTGGGTCATTATGAGCAACTTTGAAAAAGATGGGTTCAACTTGCTTGGTGATATTATTGACAAAAGAGAGGTGGCTACTAGAATAAAAACTCAAGCAAAGGTGTTAGAGAAAGAGTATTGCAAACTTAAACATGTTGATAAAGGTTGAATCAACATTATGATGTAAATATAGTTTACTAGATGTGTTGGTAATGTAACTTATCTACAATTGGTTTTTTGAGTTAGTAGACTGGATAGTTGGCAAACCATATATGTTGGTGAGCTTTATGGTTTAGGGGTTTGGGTTTGAGAAAAAGGTATATATGTTGGATGAGGTTAAGAGGCTGGGTGAAGTCAAGATCAAAGATCGGTAAAGGTCAACTTCATGAGGTGTTGTACATGTTAAGTAAAGTGGGATCATCGTTAAAAGCAAAAATAGTTTCATGAAAAATCACATGAAAATTGACAAAGAATTATTATGCATCTAAGTGGCATAATCTATAAGCTTTTTTTCTTGAAGGATAATAAAAAAAGCACATCATTTTGCCTGATTATCATATTTGTTTGGATGAATGGGATTAGTAGATGCAAAACATAAAAAACTAAAGGTGCATAAATGAGTAAAATTAGGACGACATTCACAAAGACATCATTTTATCTTTTAAAATCAGAGTGGGAGTATGATTAATGAGGCAAGTGATTGTTAAAAAGCAATCACCCTAAAATTTAAGGGGTAGACCAATTTAGAAATGTAAGGCATGAGAAATATTACATAAATGGACATGCTTATGATTGAATACTCTAATTTTTAAAGAGTACTGTGAAAACTAAGTTAATGAATAATACCAAATGCAAAACAAAGTTATTGAATTATTGATTGGTAAATTTAGTATCATGGTGTGATGTAAGAGTTTTAGCACACATGTTAAAATGGATTTTGACATAAGCTAAACAATGGACAAGTAAAGTGTGAGGAACTAGTTTGAGTTTCATCAAATATGTCTTAAGTTACTCTTGAAAAATCATCAACCAAAGTTAAAGAATAACAATGTCCATTTCAAGCGGGTATGGCATATTTAGCCCAAACATCAACATGGATTAAACCAAAACAAGATATAGTAAAAGTTTGACAAATTAAAAAAGATAATCAAGTTTGTTTTAATGTATGACAAATTTTGATAAGGAGTAAAGCATGGGTCGAAATAACCTAAAGTGTAAGCTAAAGATTTGAGAACTTTATATGAGGGATGTCTAAGCTAGGAGAGTCATGTGATGGAAAGAATTGCTAGTATACTAGTCGACTTTGAAGTGTTGGTGTAAAAAATTATGTAACCTTATTTATGGCCCCAAATTATCTCCTTCATCAAAAGGTCTTGAAAAAGATAATAATGAAGGTAAAATGTAACATTGAAATTTAAAGCTTTGGTTATTTTCAAAATGAAAGAAATTGAAGCAAATGTTTCAACAAATAAGACTTGAATCAAGAGAGATGGGGTGAGCATGCACATTCTCTTTCCTTATAATGGGAATGACAACTCAATTTGGTAAAAAAATTGAAGATATAGAAATGGGTGATATATATGCTTCAATAAACAAAGAAGAATTATTAGAGATATGGTCAGTTGCTCTTATATCAATAACTCGTTCGTTAGACAAATAAGGAGTAGAAGAAAGTGCAAGATATTTTTTGACAATTTTACGTTAGCTTTATTTACCTCCTAAAGAAGATGGAGCAGTTCTTAAACAACATATGAAGATAATAAATCTACAATTTAGGTGGCAATCTGAGGGGTTATTATGGGTAAAGGAGAAGCATGTATATTTCCTTTATAGAGCAGGCAACATGAGATTGGTAAGAGCTAGTAGATTCATTAGTAGGCTCAAGTTATCCTTCATAAGTGTTATGATTTTGGAGGGCTAAGTCTTAAGCAGACAAATACTTAGGAGTAGAGTCGATGTGCTTCATCTTGGATTAATAAAGAATAAGCATAAGAAATAGTAACAAGTTCTGTAGTAAGTAATAATTGACTCCTAGGTTGAGAGAAAGCACCATGCAAACTCATTAAAAATTACATAAGCATGTGTCACTCGAACTAGGCATTGTATTTATTTTGGGTTCACAGGGGCATTATGGTGGAGGGTCCATGAGATTCAATGAATCCTAATATGTAACATCTCGTTCTCATAGTAAGAGTTAGAACCCCAAAATACGGTACAACATGTGAGATCAAAGAAAGATTTAGAAAAAAATACATTTAATACTCATGTATAATGTTAGCATACACGCACGTGAATTTGAATTTTTGCACACATTAAAATGACACTGCATGCATTCATTGACATATTACAGGTATAGTTGATTTATATATGTGACATGTGATTTTTATTGAGAATTGTGGTTTAATTATATTTAAAATCAAATTAGAGTATATTTGTTGATTTAAAATTTTTGGAGAATTTTAGGAGAATTATGAAATTGTTGAATATTATTGGACTAGGAAAAATATCACTTGGCAAGTAAATTGATGAATGGAAAAATATAAATGAGTTAAATGATATTGAAGAATTTTATAGATGACTTTAGAATTTGTGAGAAGAAGTTATTGAAAATTTTAGAGATAATTGGAATAAAAAGATAAGAGTTATGGGACTAGTTCAATAAGAGCTAGTTAGTTGGGAAACTAGTTCAGGTCTTAGAAATTGGACAAGTGTCCAAGTTTTAACCCACGTTTTTCTTAATTTTGAAAGACAAGTTACTGTTCTTGTCTTACATCTTCTTCTTCGTAGCTTTCTTCCTCAAGTTTCTTCTCTTACATAGAGTTTTTCATCAAAACTCTATTAAAGAAAAATCTTATTTTCATCTACCACTTGTTACTCCCAACTTGATATCTCTTTCATTTTCCCCAAGAAAACCTAACATAATCCACCCTCACGATGATGTATATATGTGGATGCATGAAGAGTTAGGGCTTCTTGAGATTTTGAAGATTTTGGAGTTTTATTAAGTAAGTATCTTGTTAATCTTTAAGTATCTTGTTAATCCTTTAGAATGGTTGGTTTATGAAGCAAAAATGGTAATTTAGTTGTCATTAAATGATCGTGTGAATATGGACATTTTTTATGTATATCATAGGTATAGGATGAGATATGAAAATTTTCGATGTGTTGATTTTGAATAATTGATGATCAAAATGTTATGAGGTAGTGATAAAATGATTTTGGAGTTGAAAGACCCAAGAAAATGTGTATAAATAGGAGCAGAAAAATTTTGAAGAAAACATAAGTAAATGCTCTGTTTATATTAATGTCTTCACTATTATACATAAGCAACTTTTTTTATATTTGTATAGACGTTTTAAAATAGGTTTAGATTCAAGGAAGAGGTATAAGATGATGTTCTAATATGGGAAAGTGATTTAAAATGAAAGTTTAAGAAGAAAAATGAAGAATTTGTAGGGAATACATATGCATAAAAATTAAAGTGAAAATGCAGAAAATGACAGTGAAGAAAGTGCAAAAAAATGGTGAAATGTGTGAATAATCTTTTTCTGTTTTTGATGATTTTTTAAGCATGGATTTTAGATTTTGTTTGTGAAAGATTGGAGTTGAATGGAAGTTAGAGAAGAAAATGAAAAATGTACAGGAGATGGAAAATTGCAGCAGTGAAAGGAAACACAAAAAATGAGAAAGATGAGTAAGCAAATTTCTGTTTTTAATGTTTGTGTGTTAATCTGGATTTTTGATTGATTTTTGAATGTTTGGAGTTAAATAAAAGTCAAAAATGGAGGTTGAAATAAGTTAGAAATGGTTTAAGTGAAAGAAAAGAAGAAGAAGAGAAGAAGAGAAAACAACAGTTTCGGAAGAAGAAGGAATAAGCACAATCATGTGAGACAAACTGGAGAAGCACGATCGTGACTTTCCACATGTAACGTGACTTTTATGGCTGAAGACAGTTCGAACATCCTTTGATCTTTTGGCTATATCTCCTTCTCCCAACCTCCAAATGACATGGGACTTGAACCATTGAACTCAAAACACTTGGCTCTACCTCTCCACCAAAACTTTGGGCCATCTAAAATCATTTGGGAGAGATTGAGTGAAAAATTTGAGATCGGTTTGAGTGGGTGTGCACGGCCGTGTGTTAAGGTTACACGACCATGACTTGTTGATGTGCATAGGCATGCGTGAAAGTTGCACACTCGTGACATGGTTATGTTGGAATGCATGGCTGTGCACTAATGATGCACGGCCGTGACTTATTTTATTAAGGATCAAAACTCGAGAGCTTTTTGCTCACTGAACATCCTTCCTTCTTTTGTTTATAACTTCTTCTCTAGTTATCCAAATAGAATGATTTTTAATTTGGAGTAAACTAAATACATAGGCCTACAAAATTTTTGAAAAAATCTAGTTGTAATTCTACCTCTAGAATTCTAGAATTTCAATTTTAAAGTTGAATACATAATACTATTTTAGGTTATGAACAGTCCGAAATATTTGAAGTATAACTTTCGAATTTCTAAACCAAATTGAATGATCTTGGTATCATTAGAAACTTAAGACATAGAGGAACAATTTTCTAGAAAAAAGTGTTCAAATTTCTCCATTTACATTTTATGAATGGTCAAGAACAGTAGACCCGAAAGTCAATTTTTGGAAAAATGTGATTCATTGGGTTACGAAATTAGATTCAAAATGAGTATAAATGAAACTTAGGTGAGTTTTGAATTTTGATTGATAATGTGACAAGAATAATGGAAAGACACCCGGGATTTTCATTGAGCATGCATTATACTTATTCTATATACACATTGATTCATAAAGGAATACTTATAATTGTGCAATTAATAATGTGTGTGCAACATACGTATTGCATAATTTTGATATGCACGATAAGCGTCTACATTCAGACGTTTCTAGATCTTGAAAGCAATTGCTAATCTGGAGCATGCTATAAGTCGACCTAGATGGTCTCATTCACTGTTTGTTATATTTTAAATTTCTGCTTTGAATTTCTTTTGAAATAAATTGTTATTGTTTTGATTCCGGACATTGAATGTCTGATAAGTTTGATAAATTCATTAATAATAATAGAAGTGCTCATTGTATGTTAATTTGATGAAATATGTGAAACATAACTTGATTGTTAAATGTCGGACCAGGTTCCGAAGAGAAATGTGAATATGTATATAAATGAAAAAATGATTCTCAACTTTAATGTTGAATGCTGGACTAAGGTCCGATGATATGAGTAAAGTGAAATAAAGTAACTGATTGAAAAGATGTGAATGTGATACATTTCAATTCATGAATGCATGAAAAATAAAGACTGTTGTGACTAGAGTAGCTACCGAAAAAGAACTTAAAGCTCAGAATGTGAAAAAGAGCTTAAAGCTCACAAAGTGTACAAGAGCCAAAAGCTTACTATGTAAAATGAGTCTGGTATCTCCAACAGATACGAGACAATTATTAATAAGCCCGGTATCCACTATAGATATGGGACAGTCATAGGCGCTCGATCACAATAATAACAAATTGAAAGTGAGTCTCATAAGCATTACATATGTATTTGATATCTATGATTTGAGCAGTTTGACTGATTTTCTGAATGTGAGATATGTTTCAAGTGAATGCGAATTATATATGACTCAACATGATTATCTGATGGAGTGAGTCATCGAGGATGGTCACTCACCGAGTTTGCAAAACTCACCCAAAATTTGTAATATTTTTTTCAGGCTCAGAAGAGTTAGCCAGTTAGGTAAACGGAAGTATAGCCACTGCATTCAAGTAAGAGATAAAGGTCGAGATCAGTTCACGTCTGCATTTATATTTCTTTATTTTTGTATCATATGTATATGAATATTTTTGTTTTGTAATAACTTTCCAAATTGGAAAAGTTTTGTAAGTATTTTTATCTGTAATAGGCCCAAGGGGCTACTGATTTGCTGATGATTTGTGAAACGATTATAAATGTTGTGATTCAAAAAGTTTATAAATAAAATGAGCCCAATTGATTATTGATTATCGCATATGCTCGTGCTATTTTTGAAAATTTTGTACTGAGTTTCAAGTGTTTGACTGTTCTAGCATGCCATCCTTGCAGGGTACGCACTCGGACATCACTCAGGATATCAGGTACGAGTCCTGCGAGAGTGGGGTGCTACATAATATCTTCAAAACTTATTATAATAAGTTACAATGGAATCATTATATTAGCGTAACATTACAATATAACATTCAAGCTTATAAATGTGAGGATTGTTGATGGTAAAGAAAAAATGATATGAAATCAATTCCCACAGTAGCAACATCTTTAGGATAATGAACTGCATGAGCAAGGGAATGATAGATAGATTGTAGGATCCAGTACATAAGAATCTTGTTAACGTGATGTTATTAAGCATAATTAGAATGAGTCCGATTCGAAAAGACTATTATCACCAATTTTTTTTAAAACTTTTGAGCACCATTGTTATGGTAAGAGTCTATGGATTATGATCATCTATGTCAATTGGCACATTGTCTACCAACTTCACATTAATACTACTCGATGGTATAGGTAGTATGGGCTCTCTATATCAAAGGTAATGAAGGAGATAACAGAGGCTATGGAGGTAGAGAAGGGGGCTTTGGTAGACATGGTGGGAATGATTATTCTTTTTGTTGATTTACTAATAAATATATACAAGTATCTATACAAATTAATTGTTAAAATAAAGGAGAAAAATTTCATATATGTCACATCTTAGAAGATAGTCTGATCTAAGTAATAATCAACATCTATAATTATATATAAAGAACGTATGAAAATAATATCTTTACAGAAGGAATAACTCTATCATATATGAGAGGGTTAAGGCCTTTGTTACAATATCAATTACTCTTATACTAATTATTATGAAAAAAGTAATATAGAAGAAAATAAGGAAAAATAAACAAAAGAATTTACGTAGTTCAATCAATTTATAGACCTATGTCCATGAGTGAAGAGACAAAGCTTTTTTATATTGATAGAAAGACGATATAAGAAGGGCAGATAACAATAATCTTACACAATGTCTCAAAAGTTCTCTCTAAAGGTTCTCATTAAAATTTTTTAAGATCTTAACTTACAAAACTCTTGTCATACTATGCATAGACTAGAGTTATCTATAAGAAGTCTAATTATAGTAAAACTTTATTTTATCATAAGCCTAAGGTCACTGAAATTATATTTCATCAAAATTCAAGGCATCTTTCACAATTTCTCATGCTAACTTGGATTCTCCAACATCTAGTCAAGAAACACTCCCTGTTAAATCTCCAAGGGTTTTAAGCTATGTGAGTATTAACCAAGTTCAAGCTATACTTGAACTTTTTAAAGAAAATGAATTTATCAACATGTCAGTCACATCCTTAAAGTGTAAATCTTTTACAATAAAATGTACCTAAATGTAGTCAATTTCTCGATCATATGAAACCATACATCCTTCACCATATTCTCCACTCATCTATTTTTATTCTTACTTTCTGTAGTCCCCTGAAATTTATTTTCATTCCTACTATTGATGGTCAAACCATATGCGATCGAGTTTTTCCAACCATATCTCCTTGGCTATCTGATGGTCCTTCTCACTCTATCTTTGGCTATATAGGATTGATGCTTTCTTTTTGATACCGTTTTATATCCTAAACTAAAATCCCTTAACATTTATTCCAAACTATTCTATTACCATTTATAAACTAGTGCTGCTCACTATTGAATATGGTACTTACTTTTCATATTTTTTCCCTAATATATGTTGCTTCTTAAATACTATATTATTGAAGGTTACACTAAACTTTTTACTAAGTGTATAATGCTTATAAAAGTGTACATTTATGTGTCTATTATCCTTCAATAAGTCCCCATTATGTTTGTCATTCTTCAATAAGCTCCCATCATAAAATTATGCCATCTTTCACTTACTAAGATGATTCTCTGCATATTTTATACTAATATACTATCTTTCTTCTGTGAAGATTGAAACATAGCCACTGATCATATTATTGCCTGTCTTATTAAGATATAAAAAATATGTTGTAATTCTTTCATTATAGTCAATACACTCTTTATCACCTTAAGATGTCTATCATCACTAAAAAACTTATACCCTTGACTATTAAGGAGTACCATAAAAATCAAATTCTTTTAAAACTCAAGAACAATAGACATCCAATTTTTAGAAAATTACGTTAGGCATCTTAATTCGCTTATTTGAACCACTTTCTTTAACATGTTCTCCACCTTACTTAATCTAACAATACCATTCCATTTTTTAAAAGAATAGAACTAGTCCTTATTGAAAATCATATTATAAGTGACACTTGTGTCTATCACTTATTCTTTTGTTGAATTAGAATTACTTACCATTAAAACATCACGTCGTCTTCCTTTGAACTTTCATAGAGTATAATAACACTTATTTTTTCATCTATTTCTCTTTCCGTGTTTCCATTCTTTAGACATTGATAATCCCTCTTAAAGTGCTCTCTAAGTTTACAGTTAAAGCATCAAACAACATTAGCTTTCAATCTTAATCGTGACTCACTCAAGTTTTTAGTACCCTTTTTATTCTTCCTTCCTTTGATAACAACCAGAAGCAAAATTGATCCACCTTTATATGAGCTAGGTACCTTTTTCTTCAATTCTTTGGATTGTAAGATATCCTTTATATCATTGGCAAAAATAGTTTCTTTACCATATGACATGGTATCAATAGAATTTTGATATGAATTAGGCAAGGAAAACATTATGTTTTGATCCCCATTCTTATTTTTAATTCCAACACTTTCCAAATCTAAGATGCTTCAATTGTCATTGTCAGTGGCGGATCCACAGTGGGGGCACTTGCCCCCACTGCCTCCAACATATTTTTTTTTAAAAATATGCTTTTTTAAGTTTTGCCCCCACAAAAAAAAATAAAATTTTACTCCTATTAAAATTTTGCTCCCATTAAAAATAAAATTTTATCTCTAATAAAATTTTGCCCCACTTAAAAAATTTCTGGATCCGCCCCTGATCATTGTGATCTTTTTCCCGTATGCTTTTTGAATCCTCAAAGTATATAAATGCTACTTTTGATATAAATGATACATATGTGATATATTATTATTCTTATTTTTAAGTTGTTTTTATAACAAAGTTGTAACCATTTCATCAACTGTCTCTGGCACGACTTCATCATTCAAACTTAACAATATTGCATTGTGCAACTTTACCAGCATCTCTTCTTTCTTCAATGCACCTTAATTTATTAATAGTTTTCTTTTGTTTCCAATGCTACTTCACATTCTTGGTGAATAAGAACTACTTTTGTCTTTACCTTTCATGGAATGAAATTATTCAATCCATTGAACTTCTCAATATTAAACTTGTATAAATCCATCTTGATAGCAAACCTTAGTTTCACAAAGAGAAATTAACAACCGACACCGTTGTTATGATATCAATTGCTTTGATACTAATTGTTGCAAAAAAATTTAAAGTAATATATGTAAAAACAAGGAAATAAAGATACAAGAATTACATGATTTGACCAATTTATATCTCTTAAGTCCACAGATAAAGAGTCATAATTCTTTTATTATTGTCAAAAAAAATAATACTAGAAGAATAGATGACAGCAACATAACACAACCTCTTAAAAGTTTTCCTCAAAGGTTCTCAATAAGGTCTTGATTTTCAAACCTTTGTGACATTGTTTACATGCTAGAGTTACCTATAAAAAGACTAGTTACACTGAAATTTTATTTTATCATAAATTTAAGGTCACTGAAATTTTATTTAACCCAAATTCAAAGTAATATGTTAGACTTTCTGCTGCCAAATTGCAAGGTTTTGTGGTTCCAACTTATGAATTTTGGTGAACTACACATAAATTGGACATTAGTTATATTTTGTACAAAACTGCTGATAAACCCGAAATAATTCAGCTGGAAGGGGTTAACTAGACTTTTGTATAATTATAAAAAATCTAAACTAGAAACGTAAGGAAATTCATGATCTCGAACCTATTCGATATTGTTAATGTTGCAGAAGTAGAAGTGTTACGGTGCTTACGGGGTCTGAATCAAAATCTAACGAAGTCCAGTCTTTCTGGAGGCTTCTTCAAAAGGCAGCTCATCTCTCGGTAAGTCCCTCTTTTTGTAAAAGAAGAAAAAAAAGTTATATATATGTATTTAAAATAATATTATTATTATATCAAAAAATATTATTAAATAACTAAATAATAATTTGGTTCTCTTACGAAAATATAACTTTTTCAAGTAAAAAGAAAAAAAAAAGGCCTGCTTTATACCTCAGAATCTCGTTGACGACCGCGAAATCTTTATAAGGTCTTTGATAATCCCATGAATGGGACAAAAGCGGGACCCACAGATACATTTTACATATAAGTGGGCCATGGCCACCAACAGCCGACGATCTTGGATTTCCAGAAGGAAGACGCGTCGAAATTCAATTCAATCAAGCACTGAAACAGCTGCGCATGAAAGTCGCAGTGACCATAGCATGCCGACAGTCGCTGTTCACTGGTCAGTATTTTCCGCCTTCGCAGGGTTTTGGTGACTTTATCGATGACTGTGACAGTCACCTGCCTTCAAGTTCAACCCCGGTCTCCGGTTCCTCCTCCGCGGTTGACAGCTATGTCATGTGACACGTGCTAACGTCACGTGTTCTGCATAAACAAAATGATAAATGCACCCCAAGCTTTACCTGAAAAGGTGATTCAATTCACTTCTTTCGACAACACTCCGTAAAACTCCACCAATAAAATATGGTCATCAGGGTCAATAAATCAGAAAAAGATCTTTGGTTGCTTTATGAAAATAGTTTTAGAATAGATTATTGAGGGTATGCGGTCGATATGAATTAAATTTTACGTGAAATTTGAAACATTTTTATTGGCACCATTAAACTATAATTATATTATCGAAATTAGCTTATATTTGGTTGGACTTATAATATTAAAACTTTTATTAGTAGATTTTTTTTTTAAGTTTTTTTGAGAATTTTTTTTTAAGAAATCGGTTAACTATTTGACTATCATATAAAAAAGCGCTTTATACAGTAAACTGTTTGACAACATAAAAATAAAAATATTTTTAATTTTAACTACATTTTATTTTGCAATAAAAATCATTCATGCATATAAATATTATTTAAAATATATATGCAAAGCAAAATATATTTATTATTATATAATTTTAAATTATATAAAACATAAATAAAAATACATGTAACTAAATTTTTTATATAGATTATAACATAAGTAAAACTAATATAAAAATAAATATTAAAATATATAAAAAAAGTCAAATATTATTATAGAACTCTAAAAATAAACATGAATATGAGTTTGTGGGTATTATGAGAATTATGTATAAAACATAAGGATAAAAGAGACTAAAAATGTAGGCTCATTAATTGACATGAAAAATTTATCTGAAAAAGCTTTTTTTTATGAGCTTCAAATTTAAACTTCTTAGAAAACTGTATTTTGACTGTCAAAAAAGTCATATGTATTAAATAAACATTTTTTATTTTACAATCAAACACTCAATTTTCTTAAAAATAATTTTTGTGATGAAAAAAATACTTTTTGACCTTCCAAAAGCTCATCTAAATAGACCCTTATTGTAATTAAAAGTTAGAACAGTTTCTTTACTAATTAGGGATATGATTGTGTATTATTAAACCTTTTTAAATTTTGAACCTCAACAAATTTATTATTGAATGTTAATGTTGTTGTTATAATGTACTAAAAGTTTAAGAGCGTATTTAACATTAGAATGTGCTTTTATATTTAACTTTTTCAAGTTTCCTACTTCTTACTCTTTTTTTTTCTTGAATTTATTTTCGAATGCGCATAATTTTCTTGCAATTAGATAGATTAGATAAACTGTAATAGCTGTTCTTCCCATTGTCACTTGTGGAGACGATCATCAGGTTTGGGATTGCTGAAATATTGAAAGTACTTACTGATGATCGCATCCATTTCTTTACACAGCTACGAGCATAAACCCTAGGGACTGCAGTGGTGAGACTCAGATCATGAAAATTGTATTAGATATTGGAACTGTACATGACAGTGCTTCTGATCAAAGTGAAAAAGAGAAAAGGAAAGGTGCTACTTTTGCCCCAATATTAACTTGTGGCAATGCACCTATATGTATCCCAATTGATTATGGCTTCTTTTATATTTGGAGCTTTCCAATCTCGTGCGGCACGTTTGCCCCTACTCTATCTCAAAGACTACAAAGTTTTTTTTACTATTGACTTTGTAGAACGACCAATCATCACACTGATCCAATGGACGTGAAGAACCTAAAGGACGTCAAGAATTGCCTAATCGGAGACAGCCTTCCCACCTAATTCAACCTTTTAATGATTAAAAGCCAACGCGGCAAGGGCTTATAGGATATCACGTTAAAATTGTTTTCCATCAAAACCCTGTCTGATGGGCGTTTCTTTTCCATTACATCCCCTATTTGGAAACACTTAAAGACAGAAATATTTTTACTTTCAAGTCCTCAATGATCACACAAATTTTCACAGTGTGATTCTCGTCTCATAATTGTTTTCTGCATCAGCCACCCGATACACGACAAGTTGACACTTCAGTGTTATAACGTGGGTTGGATGGATAGCTGTAAGGCTTTCTCAGTTCTGCCATTATTTACCTTTTGTCTGTCAAAGTGCTTTGGTTAATCCTTACCATTCTATGGTGTGAAAATCTTTAGATTGCTGTCAGAGATACTTATGCTTATGCATGCTTACGTCTGTACACTAAATAGAACTCCCGACGCAAGTTCACCGGTACTGTCGCTTTTTAACTTCTTTTGCTGCTTTAGGAATAAAAATTCACTTCTCTATGTGAAAGCCAAAACTTAATGATGGTTCAGAAAGTTAGTGCCTCTCTCAGAAGGGAAGATAACGACGGGTTAATTATTGCCCGAGAGCAATTGGCCTGTGTACTTAAAGACGAGAATGAAAAATATCTATGGATAAAATAGAAATTTAATGGCTAATATACAACATCATTACGAAAACTTTCCATCCAATTTTAGGTTAATCACAAGTTGTATTTATTTGGTATGCGGGTAATTCGATCATCAAGTGTTCAAATCAGAAGTAATAACAGAACTTGCGGATTAGTATATTTTAATATAAATTATTTACAATTGAAATATTTGAAGTTTTACGCTTTTAATTTTAAATGCCAAGGACATAATTATCTTAACAATTAAAATTTTATTTAATATAATACAAATTCCATCATTAAAACTATATTCACGGTTGAATTTGTATTAAAATTATATGTAGGAAAAAACAAATTTTGTCACCTTATTTACGAAATTGTGTTTTTGCTTCCAAATATAGATTTACAAGAATTAGGTTTGATGCATTGTACTATTTGTATTTAATTTAATTAAACATTTTATATTTTATTTAAACTAATATGAGTAATTTAAAAATATATAATATATGTGCATTTGTAAATGAATTGTTTTGTGTTTTAATTATGATAATTTAATTGGCAAATAAAATTGCATTGACCAACATTGTAGTCGTAGGCTATTAACAATTCTTTAAACGAGACTGTATTTTAATTAGCATCTTGTTGAGAGTGTTATAGAAGATATCAATTGCGACATATCACGTCAGGCAATGAAAAGTAACACTTTCTCATCACCGAGTTGGATTTACTAACTTAAACAATCATTTTGAACTTAATTTCGCTGCAATAATAATACGATTAGAAAACCACGTGTAGCAATAACATTAAATTGAGACTTTAAAGCTCAAAAACTTAGTTAGTTTGACAAAGAAAAAGATAAGTAAAGACGGTTTAGCATAATTAAAGTCAAGCATTCTTCTTTTTGGCTAATGCATAATGCCTGCCACGTATAGAAATCCACACCAATTCCTTTCATGTTTGGGACCACACGAACTGATAACCAAATAGTTACTTCATTGAAATGGGCCATTACCATGATTACAAAGCAAAATGTTCATGATCAGGAGCAAATGATTCCATTGTCTTTGGAAACTAAGAATATTACATCATACTTAGAACCAAAACACTAGTAATAAATTGATAAGAAGCTTTTCTTGTTCACCTTCTATTCCGTATAACAGAGACTATATATATACATGTATATCAAATCCCTCTAATTATGTATAC
>JAOSBK010000008.1:3425736-3438198 GCA_027568895.1 Erythroxylum shatona
TCCTTAATTTGGGATAAACCAAACCCCCTGTTCTATGCTTCTTTTTGCATTAGTTCTGATAACCTTAATATCGAATTGCTACATAAGGTATCTGATATAACACTTAGCTTTACTTGGAATTTCTCACTTGAACAATCATAGCCTTTCAGTATTTATATCATTCTCCTGAGTCTCATAATTAATTCTCCCAATTCACCAATAGATTTGGAATTAGAACTTTCTGTTATGACACGATTCTGACCCTTTCCATCTCTACTCCCTTAATGGTTTTTCTTCTTTCGACAAAATGATTCTAAGTATCCATCAAGATCACAGTAGTCATAGTGATAGCCTTTCTTTTTGTTGCAATGGGATTCTGTATGGCCATCTAGACCACAAAAGTCACAGTGATACATTTGTTTATATCCTTGATATTGTTGATTATGGCGATGGGATGAACTTACAGCCATAGCTAACTGCTGTTGGTTGGTTATCGAAGGATGGAGTGATCGTTGTCTCTCCTCCTGCAGTAAAAGTGAATATGCACGAGACACAGTCAGTAAGGGATCCATGAGCATAATGTTGCTTCTCACCGCTGCATAGGAATCATTGAGACCCATCAAAAATTGCATGAGTCGATCTATTTGTTGAAAGGAATTTAAGTTCTGAAGAGCACCACATGAGCAAGCTGGGAGGGTATGGTATGAAGTCAATTCATCCCATAAAGTTTTAAGGGCTGTATAGTATGTTGCAATAGAATTTTGCCTTTGCTCATGATTTGAGATCACTCGCTGAAATTCAAAAATATGTAGAGAATTCTGTTGTGAATAACGTTCTTTTAAATCCACCCAAACATCACGAGTATTCTGCATATATATAACACTACTGGCTATATCTCTTGAGACTGCATTTAGAAGCCATGACAATACCATACTGTTACATCTATTCCATTGCAAGAGATTTGATGAGTCAGGTGTCGGCTTGGTTAAAGTGCCATTGATGAATCCCAACTTGTGGTTTGCTTCAAGAGCCATGAGTATTGCCCTGCTCCATGTGGAATAATTATCGCCATCTAGGACATGAGAGACTAATATGGCTCCTAGATTGTCTAAATGACGGAGAAAGTAAGGAGAGGAGACGTCATAGTCTGTGATGGAAGAAGATGTGTTTGACGAGGAAACAGCAGGTTGAGTGTCTATTAAATAGAAATTTTAGACAGTAGTGATATCGTTGTTGGACAGCAATAGTTGGACAGTAATGATATTGTTCTGGTCTACAGTGTGTTTCATAAAATGACTCAATGATTCTGTAGGCTATAAATAAAGACCAAGCTCTGATATCATAATAAATTGACAAGAAGCCTTTCTTGTTCACCTTCTATTCCGTATAACAGAGACTATATATATACATGTATATCAAATCCCTCTAATTATGTATACAACGTATAAAAAACTCAATCCCACTAATCTAGCATAACTAATGGTAAAGGAAGCCTGTAGATCATGGAAACTTCATATATACAGCAGCTAATCAAATATTCTAATAACTTGCTCTAATTATTGTTTGTCACATTCTGGTGGGGGACCAACAGATTGAACGTCGAAGGACCCAATAGTGTACTATATCTCTAGCTAATTCTGAATGAGACTACCTGTGGGGCTTCCCATCCTTTTATCTCACAGCTGTCATTTTGAATTATAATTAATTAATATCAATTGCGAATTATGTGAAGATGAACATTGCTTTCAAAGCCTTAACCCTCCTAGAGAATAGGGGGCAGTCGTAAAATCGTGTAAGGACCAACCACTAATGCATAGTCAAATTAAGGTTGTTAATCATCCGTGTCTCTCACCTAATGTATAATTAGATCAGCAGATTAGCTACTAATTAAGACCATTGTTACACAGTTAATCAACTAAACTGTGGCTCCTGGATTGCATGGCATCTCCGTCCTCAGAAGAATATTATTTGACCCCATTAACACTCTCTGATGCTGACAACTGAATCACTATGCTCGAGTGCTTGATAAGTGCATTAGAAGCAGCGCTTTCAGCTCCTTAAAAAGGATGTGCATTATTTCATTTGAAAAATCCAAAATTCGCCTACAGCGTCCAAAGAGAGTAACACTCTGAACGAGACTATCCCAAATTCATTCAACGACGCCAATATGTTGGGTACCATCATACTGTGGCCTGTTTGCTTGATGGTACCACGCCTTTGAAACGAGTGAATGCGCTGAGTAAAACGAAACTTTTGTGAAAAGCTGGTTTCTAGCTAACTTCCGTTTGCATTAATTTGACGTCTGAGTGCGTCCTTGAACCGTCATTATCTGCTATAACCAACAACGACAATCCTCTATTCACACGTACACATCTACATATACACAAATATAATACATTGTTCATCGCACCCTATAACTCAAAATCTGGATATCAATTTATATATGTGGTCATAAGTACATGTGAATGGTCTATTTTTCGCCTGTAAAATGTGGGGCTAGACTCTTAAGATCATTGCAATAAGTCCAGAAAAGGAAATGTTGTTCCCGAGCCAATTTGATGCAAAACAATTTGGCTTTATTTGTAGCTGTGGATAACTTCGAAGAGGATATTGTGCAGTTTTTTATATTTATCAAATACGACTTTGATAAATTCTTCAGAAATTATTATATTCCATACATGTTAAATAAAAAACCAAGTTAGGAATGGAGAAAAATTATCATCAAATTAATGAATTATTTGGGATAATTTCAAGTTTATATCTTGTATACGTTTATTACATAAGCAAATAGTCGTAGATCAATATGTTAGTACATTGTTAATTGAGCATCCGACATTTGATGGGCAAGATTGTGATATTATATATATTAAAAAATAATGGAAGTTTAGAGTGATTTGTGGCCATCTATTCAACTATTAACATTTGAATCATAGTTACATTTCCTGGATTTATTTTATCATTTAAAAAATCTAAACAAATAAATTTAAGATATTAATGTCGATTGTGATGAATGATAATTATATTTACATATAAACATAATTTCTCTGGTAAAAAATTCTTTTTCTAGTTGCTCCGAAATAATTAGGAGATTTTTTTTTAAAAATACGATTTTACTTATAGGGCAACATGCTATGGCGTGGCGATTCGTAACACGCTATAAGTTTTAAATGTTTTTTGAGTTTTAATAAAATATAAATAATAATTATATAAAAATGATCATATTCATTTTATCTCGTCTCCTTTTTAGTTAGTATATCATTATTTATCGGAGAATTTCAGCAAACATATGCATTATAATTGGTTTTCATTAATTTTACAACACTTTTAAGTATGATTGCATTGCTTTTTCTCACAACAATTTTACCATAACTACTTCTACCCACAACAATTATGCCCGTGTAATTTTTCTAATGACAATCTTAAATAGAGCTATAAAAATTTCAAAACCTAAAAAGAAAATAAAATACGGGCCAAAGTGCAAGCCAAACCCACCCACATTACAGGCAAGTTTGGACAGTATTCATTTCCTAAGTTAAAGATTTATGCAGATGTTTCAAAAAAAAAAAAAGATTTATGCAGATGGACTTTTGGAAGTCAATAAATACTTCTCTCTATTATAAAAGTCTTTTTTAAGAAAATAGGTGTTTGTTTGTAAAATTAAAAAAATATTTTTTTAATAGATATGACCTTTTTAGTAACCAAAAAATAGTTTTTTAAGAAGCTTAAATTTGGAGCTTTAAAAAAATTTTTTTTCAGATAGATTTTTCAGATCAATTAATGAGCCTATTTTTAGTCTCTTTTGCCCTTATGTTTTACACATAACTTTCACAATACTCACAAATCTATCATCACGTTTATTTTAAAATTTATATAATATTATTTGACTTTTTTTATATGTTTTAATGTTTCTTTTTTATATTAATTTTACTTATATTATAATCTATATAAAATATCTGGTTACATATATTTTCATTTACGTTTCATATGGTTTAAAATTATATAATAATTAATATATTGTACTTTGTAATACACTTTAAATAATATTTATATGCATAAATATTTTTTATTACAAAATAAAATATAGTTAAAATTAAAAGTGTCTTTTATTTTTATGTTGCCAAATAATCTACTGTATGAAGTTCTTTAAAAAATCTCTTTTTTAAATGACAATCAAATAGTCAATTGGTTTTTTAGAAAAGTTCTTCGAAGAAAAGATCTACATAAAAAATCTCTACTGACAAAAGTTCTACTAATATAAGTTCAACCAAACATATACTAGACTATTAGTAGTAAACATGTAAATGAAAAAAGGTCGACAACAAGGGGTGGACCAATTGGGCCAGATTTTTCACTTAAGACTCTCCCCTAACAAGGAGGTTTTGAGTTCGAGTCACGCCAAAGAAGGGGAAATAGGCATGTTCATATTGATGATCCTCTAGCCTCTTGGGCAAAGCTCTTTTATCGGATCAATTACGAATGCTTCACTTCCAGCGGTAGTATGGGAGTTGAAGCTACTAGGGAACTTGAGGACTGATGGGACTCTGATATTGAGCAGGGGGAGCCAGTGATCAATCATCAGCTGAACAATTAAGCATGTGAAGACTCCTTGTGTGCAGAAGTGTTCAGGCTACGTAGGAACCTGAGGAATCTTGGGGTTTCAGATTTACATCCTTTAGGCTCTTGAAGTGGGGTCGTAGAGACTTAGGATTAGTCTGACTAAGCCGGGATATTTAATGTAATAAAAAAAATAAAAAAAAGAAGGGCAAAAGAATCAACTCCGGGAGCAGCTTTTCCATTTTTACTATTAAATCATCAAATTTACTGCAATTGTTTAAGGATTTGACCTGATGATCTTTTGGAGCCAGGTTCTGATCAGATCTGAGTAAAAGAAGATTTTATAGTTCGTCTTGACCTTATAAGTTTCCCACAAAAAGGATGAGAGAATACAACAGAAAAACAACAATCTAAAGGATCCAATCTGTCAGGCAGGTGCTCCATTTCAACCCATCTTCTTGACTCGGGCATTTACTGATTCTTGGCATTTTCTACTTTCGCACACATTTTCATCAGTTTTACCTACGCAGGCCAGTGTACATGGTCAGAGAGTGTGTTACGATTCTGGGATTTAGCAGGTGCTTTTGAATCATTTTCATTAATAACCAGGTTGAAAAAACCTGGCGTTGACTTGAAATCACTGTATCACACTAACTATTATGGAGGAGGCCAGATCCTCTGTCCCCCTTCCCATGGCCCTATTCTGGCTCCCTCCCATCTGAGTCATCCACTCAGGCAGGGTAAGGGGCCAGAGGACCCCCTCCCATTATGGAGGGTGCTAAAAAAAGATTAGATAATTGCAATAATTAATTAATCGTCATTGCAGAACGATTACATAGTGCATTGTCATAATAAGCAAGTACATTACTTGTCCATGGATCGTTTATAATAAGTAGGGAGGAAGAGATCCACGCTTTAGTTTATTGTTCAGTTAAAATATATAAAATTTTACAGGCGTTAGCTAGATTCTAAGATGTCTATTAATAAACTGCTCATTTTTATTTACAATTATGTACTTGTTAGGGGCATAGGTAACATTATTGATTAAGTCGGAGCAAATCTAGCTGTCTAGTGATTAATTGCACGCGTAATGACTAATTGTGAAGTATAACCCACTTCAGTTCTGGAAATGTGAGAAATTTATATATGAACAGAAACGTCACTGCCTTCAATTCAGGCTGTTTTGTTGGAGATAAAGAGATGATGAAAACAATATAGGGGTTATTATCTGGAGATTGTGGAAAGAGCACAGCTATTCACAAGATGCCAAAAGGTTTCAGATGAAGTAAGTTCTACTTATCAATTAGGAGTCAACTTTGATAATAAAGGTGCACGTGTGGCTGATTACAGGGCAAGTTACGAAGAACAGTAACAAACATATATATGTACATTAAATCTTAACTAGGTCAAAATGCCTCATTCCTCCAGGCAGTTTTTATCTCAACCAGGTAATTAGTTAATTAATTAAGCACATAAACTAATGCACTAGATTATCGATAATCGTTCCATTGGAGACCCTTTTTCTTAGGGTTCAAACTGAAGTTAAACTAACATGAAACTGGCGGTCTGCATTGCTAGATTTGAGGTTTCCAATTTCCAACCACATAAAAAAAAATACCTGGTTAAAATCATTAAAATATCTTTAATAACAAGACAAAAGCTGGCACCGGTCGTAGTAGTAATAGTAATCGAAGAAATAGGGCCCTTCTTTTTCTTTGTTCTCTCACATCTTTACAGCTATGAAATGGGGTCGGAGAGAGCTTGTTGCTTGAAAAAAACTATAGCCCCATGCCTGTTCTTATACACTCATATATAAATATATTACGGCCGAATCGGTGTGACGAAGGAGCTTGGAAAGTGGGTTTTGGAGTTTGTGTTTCCGTATCAACACAAACAAGAAGAAAATAGCATTCATCAGGATCCTGAGAGTCTAAAATTTCAGCATGTATTATGTCAATAAGAACAAAATGAGTGGGGTTCAATTCAGGAAAAGGTAGGGAATATATAGCTTTTTTTAATACTTTAAGATTAGATTTTTAATCTGTTTCGTATTCCAATAAATACGTACGTGTATTATGGTCCACAATTATTAACAGGAGATTATTAAAAAAAGATAAATGATTGTTTCCTATCAGGTCCGTTAGTAATGGAATAATAAATGTGGTATGTGAAATAATATTAAACCCTTGCAATGGTCTATAATGGCTGAAAGAAGGGTATTACCATTGTTGAGGATGAAATATTAAATAGAATCCTTAAGAGATTTCATTTCAAATTTTTTGGAATTTATAATCATTTAACTGCGCATTAAATAAAATTTGGACTGTATGTAATAATTTAGAAATCATACGCATTAATTTATAAATTAAGCAATGTAAAAAATCATTTAACAACTTAATGATTCAAAGTTAAAATTAATTAAAATTAATAGTTTTAATATATTTTTATTATTAATTAATCATATTTAAAAATTATCATACTATAATTTGATGTTTTAATCTTGTAAAATTAAAATATACTTTGAATTATTTAAGTGAAGATGTGAATGATGTAAATAAGGGTTTTTAGAGCCATTAACTCTAGGAATTTAACCCTTTTATTCTTTTCTTCCACTTAGAAAGTTAAGAAAGTTGGGAAATTCATGTGAGGTATGAGAGACTGTAACCTATAGGGGATGACCTATGTCGATGTGAAGGCTTTAATATCCTAACAACCAAATTAGTATACTTAAAAAAGATAGGCAACACCCTTTTCATAGAATCAATTAGGCGTATGTGTATGATCTCCGTTCATTATTTAATTTCCAAGGCACAAAAATAATGCCCCCAACTGCTTATATACGATCATTGGCATTCATTTAAGTTAATGATACCGCAAATAATATGGTGGTTGAGAAGCAATTGTCAAGGGAATGAGCCCCATCTAATAAAAAAAAAAATGGATGTAACACAATCATCAAGAATGGATTATTTTCCTTGGAGAACACGATAAATTTTTATTAAGCCAGTAGTTATACAAACTGCTAGAACAGTAAGCTTAATTAGTCACGAGTCATACGAATCTCCTTAAGTTCCTCATTAACAAAGACACGTACATGCGCGAGCCAACCCAATCGGTTCACTATGAGGGACAAAACTATGCTGGTTCCTAAGTTAAAGCAAAGCAATAATTGGATTAAGACGGGAAAAGAACACACAGGAAGCGCCAAGTGCCAAAAAGGCATCAGCTTGGACATGGGTCTTCTTAAAGTCTTCGCAAGGCTACACTAATTAAGCCTCTAAATAGTCTAATAATGGTTTATATAGAGGAAACTAGCTAAAATTGATAAGAATAAGAATCAAGTCGTGAAGTGAAAGAGTAAGTATTATATAGCCTAGCCCTGAAAGAGAAAATTGTCTCCAAGGCCCTCTCTAACAATATCATCAAAATCTCAAGAAAAGTGAAAGAGTATGTGGACACACAACACAAACCAAAAGTCATAATACACTTACGAAAGCCAAAAAGAAAAAGCTAATAATGTTCCCACAAGAAGACTTCAAAACTATTTGTACTAACATTTTCTGGCGTTATTAACAACTGTTCGCTGAAGCACCCACCGTTTCCACCGCCACAATACTCTTCATACCATGGTAGACTATACAGCCACGAGTCACCAAACACGAACTCGTCCCTTAACTCGGGCGATTCCTCAAAAATCGACGACTCCAGACTCGGTAACTTCACTATCTCGCTCAGCTCATCTGAAGTGGCCGCCACGTCACCAGCCGATGACGTCACATCCGCGTTTGATGAAGATGATGATTGCGTCACCGTAGAAGACGATGACCCACTATTCATATCGTTATGATTGTGATTATTGCTATTTCTGACATGACTGTCGTCGTCGGTGTCCTCCTCCTCATCATTGCTGTTGTTTCCCCGGCTAAAGTTCATCGAAGCAGCTTTAGCTGCAGCGGCTTGAACGTCCCTGGGAGAGTTGGACGCCGGTCGAGGAAGCACCCCGGCTAGCTCTGGGAAGTTGAGGATGGCGGAGTTGCCCTTAATGCTCATGGCAGCGACGTCGTGAGCACGTGCCGCCATTTCCGGGGTGGAGAAAGTGCCGAGCCAGATCCGGCTCTTCTTACGGGGCTCTCGGATCTCCGATACCCATTTTCCCCACGTGCGCATTCGGACACCTCTGTAAACAGGATGCTTGCTGTTGTCTCTAGCCCGCTTCGGCTTTCTGGGGTTCACTTCAGGCTCAGGGTCGGGCCTAACATCATTCGGGTTGGAAGACAACCCTGATGATGAAGAAGGTGAAGCTGGAGGTAGTGAAGAGGAGGAGGAGGAAGCGGGAGAGTTCACGCTTGGGCTTGGCGGGTCAGCCATGCTAATTAATCAGCTGTGAATAATCTGTTTCAGACCAAAAGGGTTGATTATGGATTAAGCTCTGAGCAGGTATATTTACATCTAGAGAGAGAGCAGAAAATGCAGGAAGGGAGAGAGACGATGAGGTTTATGGAGTGACTGTAAGCTATATATAAAGGACAGTCGTGGTGTAAAAGGAGAGGAAAGGACGTGTGTGTGCGGGTGGGTACTCTATAGAAGCTAGCTGGAGATGTATGGAAAGACAAAGAGTGGAGTGAGAGGGTCAAAACAAGAAGGGAAAACGTGGAACCTATTAGTGAATCCACCGAAGAACTACAGCTCTCTCTTATCTTCCCTTTCCAACGTTCGGACAAACGAAGTAGCTAAGAGTATACGTACATGTAATAAGTATGGGAGTGGACTGCTCCGGAGTCTCGTGCACAGAGAGAAAAATAAAATAAAGAGCGATGGAGATGTTAAAAAACACTAAGATGAGAGGGATACTGTCTTACTTGTGTCTTGGGTTGGAATCAATTCTCTTACCCTACACGACGGGGTAGGATGATTCCAGGAAAATTAAGAAGAGAGCGTTTGGGCCTTAACTTCTTCGATTAAACTTCTCTCGCTTTATTTCCATGCATGCATCAAACACCTAACTCATGTACCATAATGAATTGCGATGGATGGAAAAGTAACATTACCGATCTCTCACTCGGTCAAATTCTTAGTGCTTGAAATTAATCATGACGTTTGATTTTTAAATTTAGAAAATGGAAGTCCTAACCAATATCTGTACTTCTTCAAGTGAAGCAATTGGCAATCATTTTGACAAAGGAGCCAAAATGAACGCACAGTAAGAGTCGCCTAAGCCCCTAGAACAGAAAGGGCCAAATGCTTAATCAGTGGGTGATTAAGTAGGAGATTTCTCCCTTTATACATTAGGTTACCCTTCACACTATTTTTATATTGGCACACGTTAAATTTCGATAGATTTAACATAGTAATTGGACATTTTATTATCTAGTAATTGGACATTTTATTTCTTACTTTCATGTGTTTAAATTCTAATAGACAATAAAAATCAACATATTCATTATACAAGGCTACTCGGTTTAAAAAAGTTTATAATATACATAGTCTTTCTTTTATACTCTTAAATTCTAATGGATAATTAAGATTTAAAAAAAGTATGCTTTCTTAAACTCTTTAATATAAGACAAGATCATCGATGTCTATTAGTGTTTCCATCAATAAAGTCGAATCAATCAATCAGAATACGTTTACTACGTTCACTGTTAAAATATGATTTCTTATTTTGTCAGCACACAGAGATGTACATATGAGCTGGATTAAGCAGGATTTAGACATAATTAGAGATGACAATAGGTAGGGTTCAGTTCGGGTATTACTTTATCTATATCTATATTTATTTTTATGACTCAACCTATATCTAAATTCATATCCATCGGTTTTTACCATTTACTACTCATATCCAAATCTATTGGATTGTTCGAGTTTTTGGATATCCATCAGGCTATATAGCATACAAAAATATAACTTCTAAATATAAAATATAAAGAGCAAATTCATGCGAACATTTAAATCAAAATTACTTTAATAATAATAAGTCAAGATTTTGATTTGTATATCTTAAAAAATCATAAAATTGGAATAATAAAAATCATAATGTCTAATGCAAAGACCACATATATTTTTCATAATTAAGAACTGGAACAAAGACTGAAATATTCAAAGCTTCAAATTGTCTTTGCGTGAACTCCACAACATTCAAAACTCCATCTCCATATCATTTGCATTATTATCATTCTATAAGAAAAAAAAATGTGATGAAAAAGGTGAGGACTGAGGAGTAAAGTGGAGATTTTAAAGCTGTTTTTCTCAGAAAATATTAATATTTATTATATTTCACCATAAATATTCAAGAAAAATAGAAAAATAGAGTTAATAAAAAATAGGTAGGGTATGGGTATCTATCAGTTCGGGTTGTCACTAGACTCATATCCAAATCTATATCCATATCCATTTTTCAGCATCCATTTAAAATCTATTTTTTAGCCTCCATATCTATTTTTTTTAGTCGAGTAGTGTAGATATTAATCGGGTTGAAAACTCACTGCTATTCTTACTCATGCCCAAATTTGATAGGACTTAGGTATGATCTTGTCATTATCTATCGGACCGAAAAATCCAACTCAAGATTCAATCAATGGTCAAGTCTTTTGTCATCTCTACAGATAATTTTAAATATATGGGACTTATTTCATCATCAAATTAATTTTATGTTTATTGGATTAGTAATTAATTACTGCTGAATTAAGCTAAGACTACTATTAATTAAGTAATTTGAAATTCAATCCTTATATAAGGTAAGGTATAAGGTGATTGTTGTTATTAAGAACAGCAGCTAGCAAAATGAAGCTGCTGTGAATCCGTATTTGGTAGGAGAAAGTAATTACAAAGACATGCAAAGAATCGTAGTCTGGTGTGAAAGCAATGGATTTGCATTATTAAGCTGTAAGCATTCCTAATGGAACATCTACTACTAGATGATTGTGGTATACAAAACATTTTCTACATTCATAAACTTGGGTGGCCTACACTGCTACATGCCTGCCTGCCTGCCTTAGTCTTGATCAAGGAGATCCATAGCCATAAGGATTCTTGCTTGCCCAATTCCACTGATCTCTACACATTTCTTCGATGCCATACTTGGCCCTGTAGCCAGTGAAAAACACATGTAACATTTAATAATACGCTAAATCATTAGGAACAACACCAGAATTGAGATGCGCTTACTTCCATTTCAATTCCCGCTCTGCTTTTTCTGTTGATGCATAAACTATTTCAGCATCACCAGCTCTTCTTCCAGCAATTTGAAGAGGAATTCTCTGCAATCCAATCATTTCTTTTTTTGTGTCAATATCAATTCCCTAATGGATTTCCGTTACAGGAAAATCAGAAGTGGCTAACAGCTTTTTGTTCAACCTTCAAACAGATAATCATAATTCTTTCATAATTATATGTGCATAAATCAAATATATGATCAAAGATACGGATGCCCCCTCCTTCTTAACCTTAATGGAGCGAGAACAAACATTACCAATTTGTTGCAACCATTTTCCACATTAATATAAATACAATTCTCATGAGCATTTTGAGACATGTAAATACCAATTATACCTTTCCAGATGCCTTTTCAAATGCTGCAACCATCTCCAAAACTGACGTTCCTTTTCCTGTTCCCAAGTTGTAAACCTCACAACCTGTGTAACATAAATCCAACCAATCAACATATAACAACAGGAAATATACCAAATCTCCAGTATATACATTTTGATGCGATTAAGGTAACTTTGATAAATATATATATGCATCATGATCAAAGAAGATAAGTTAAACCAGAAAAAACTAGCTCTCAGACTTACAGTGCGTAGAGGTCAGGACACTTCACTCATTGTAGATGATGTTAAAGTAATGCATATAGTGTTATGAGCAGAAATCCAGATGTGAAAGTATTGCCTGACAGGTTTGCAAAAGGGATTATGTACAAAAGACGTGGCT
>JAOSBK010000008.1:3438298-3463180 GCA_027568895.1 Erythroxylum shatona
TTATCATCCTATAAGAAAATAAAATATGATGAAAAAGGTAAGGACTGAGGAGTAAAGTGAAGATTTTAAAACTATTTTTTCTAAGAAAATATTAATATTTTATGATATTTAACCATAAATATTCAAGAAAAAATAAAAATAGAATTAATAAAAAACGGGTAGGGTATGGGTATCCATCGGTCCGGGTTGTTACTAGACCTATATCCAAATCCAAATCCACATTCATTTTTCAGCATCCATTTAAAATTCATTTTTTAGCCTCTATATTTATTTTTTTGGATCGGATAGTGTGGATATTAATCTGATTGAAAACTCACTGCCATTCCTAGACATAATAGTAATTAGTGATGTATATTATAACATAACCTTTCTATTCTTGCTTCTACTGCATATATAATTACTAAACTTGCGACAGGTACTCATGTAAAAAATCCCAATTAAAGCATAATTTTCCATGTTAATTTCTTACACTTCTGGTGTTCCCTTGTGCTTGACTAGGAGTCACTTTAATACGTGAAAACATGGTTTTTTTTTTAAAAAAAAATTATTTCTTGCTGTTTTGATGGCTGTAGATTCG
This sequence comes from Erythroxylum shatona, assembly GCA_027568895.1. Taxonomy (NCBI): domain Eukaryota; kingdom Viridiplantae; phylum Streptophyta; class Magnoliopsida; order Malpighiales; family Erythroxylaceae; genus Erythroxylum; species Erythroxylum shatona. Next base: position 3,438,876 of record JAOSBK010000008.1, read on the forward strand.
TTTTGATAGTATTTATAGCTATGCACAAACATGGGATTTATGAACTTGGGGTAACTAGCATTTGCCTCATAACTCGAACGTCAGGAAGCTTTATTAATTGGATAGGGACCTAACAGGAAACAGCTAAAATTGGACTTTCCATCCATAGTTTCTGTCAAAGGCTAATGTATTTATACTCTGTATCAGCGAATAGGTCAAAATTCAACTTTCAATTTGGTTAATCTGTGTCTGGTTTTCTAGGGATGATTTGGGGCTAAATCCATCAATGATTTAATCTTATAAGAGAAGCTTGCCTACTTTTTAACCAGTTACTCAATCTGCTGGTTGAGCTAATTTAGTCAACATAAAATGGCTGAGATCGAGTTCTGGTAATCTTTAAAAAATAATTTTTTATGCATTTGTTTTTAATTTTTTAAAAACATTAGTTGACATCCTACTCAACATCAAGTTAAGGCTTTGACTCATAATCCTCATACATGCTTAGGTCATAAAATGTTACTTAACAATATACTAATTACACATCAATCCATCCTTAATTATTGTACCTACTTTTATTTTGTTAAAATTAATTCTTTCTAAGCTTAGGGATTAGTCGAGATACAATGCATCACATCTAAAAAGTGAATTAAAAAAAATGAAGAAATTAAGAGAAGGGTAATTTATTTTTCTTAAAAAGAAATAAAATGCCAACTCGTTAGAAAAAAAGGGTACAGGAATTTCCAACAAGCTGGTCCAACAGGGTGATCTATTTCAATAATATTAGGTCACGAGTGACACGAGCATAGTAAATGAACATCAATCAAGAAAAAAAGCAATATATCAAAGAAACCATAGATAGAAAGTAATTCAATAGTTTTTCTGAGAGCATATACAACGGAAACAACAGTGATTCACTTGTCATTTTCCTTTTCCTTTTTAACACATAAAAAATAGAAAGTTCTTAATTTGCGATTCTAGTCGCTGGTCTTTACATTATTTCCATTAAACAGTTCCTACCAAAAGAAATAAATAAATAATGCATCATGTCCATGCTAATGTACCTTTCTTGTATTACATCAGGATTACCAGCAGATTCCTCCAGTTCATATTCAACTCCCTGTAAACAAACAAAGTACAAGTCTTTCTTGAAATGAGATCTTCCTTCCTTCTTTTACGTAATCTCCCATGTAATTAGGCAGACCAACTCAACGTACAAAGGCAAGCTAACATGAAAGCTACTGTCTTTTTATTCACCAAAGTTTATGGGTATATGAATAACAGTATCTTCTTAATTTCTTTGATTATGGTTAGTTGGATGTAAGATTTTTAATATAATGGAATGAAATTATTTATAATGTAATAGAATGTAATGTAAATGGTGAAATATTAGAAAATTATTGTCTGGGATGGATGAAAAGGTTCATAATGTAATATAGTAAATGTTGTTTAGAAGAAGGACAGAATGAAATATAATGTGTGTATAATAATAATAAACGACTATTCTATCCTTGATAGAACGAAACATATGTCAATAGGATTGTTATTTGATTGAGGGTATAATTGATATTATAAAAAATTATTGAGAGTATATTAAGTAGTACATGTTTACTATTTACATCCCATTTTAAACTCCACAAATTAAAAGTAACTTATTTTTACTGTTTAGGATGAAATATGATAGAAGGGGATCTAATGTGAAACCCTCTCCTTCCATCTTATTTTATTTTATTCTATTATAAATTCTCCTTCAAAAAGTTGAAATAATATTACATTTCATTTCATTATATTACTACCCGCTCACCCAAACATAACTTCGTTGAAATAATATTACATTTCATTTCATTATATTACTACCCGCTCACCCAAACATAACCTCACTTTTCTGAAGTTACTTGTAGGTTGGCGACGGCTGCCAGTTTGGTTGATTGTAACATGATAAAATCTTAGCGTTCATTAATGGAGGTGGACCCGTTAAGACAAAGCTTAATCTGCTTTCCTTCACAGGCCCCTCATGTGTCACCCATACTCTTAAGGCATTGTTAATGACTCCTCTCCAGTATTTGTTAAAGAGTAAAAGAACTGCACTTTTATATCCCCAATAATGCTCCAAATTGTTTCCCTGCTACCTAGGTTTTTGTTAGCATGTGACATGGGAAAGATGACATGAACCCTGATATTGTATAATAATAAAAACTTTATTTTGCTGCTATAAATGCAGCTTAGACCTGATTTTTTTCCCCTTTTCTACACTGCGATGCTTTCACTTTCATGGAAACCCTGGAATGAGCTACAATTTAAACCAGATGGAATCAACTGAAACCCTGGAATGAACTACAATAGATTTCAACCAGATGGAATCAACTTTCTAACAATGAATGAACCATACAGCTCATATAGTAAAGTTCCTTTACTATATGAAAAAACACTGGAAGGATCATACAGTCTTTGTCAAGAAACAGACAGAGCAGCAGTTGGGATGTAATTGCAATATGCGCTAGATTGATTAGTATGCTGAGAGCTTGTTTTGGTCATTATGCATCAATGGTGATATATGGGTAGTTGGCTGGGTAGACGTTCAAGGGCATTACTCCTGGGCCTACCAGAATTTATTGTATTTGGATTCTGACACTTGATGGGCTTTATAAATGTGAGAAACACATGCTCTATGTTGCGAGTATTCGCCTTCCACTTACTACAGATCAAGCCTACCATGTAAGTTGTGTCCCCTGCTAATGTATTTCGTTAATACTTGATTAAGAAGAGAAGATTGATCAAAAGAGAACTTTTGGAACTTAAGGCGATCTTAATCTCAAGCTTGGCAGAGTTCAGTATCACTGAACTGCTAGAGATCATTGGTGAACCATCAACCAAAGTCACTAAAGCTACTCAATGATGCTTAAGGTATCTTAATGTATATATGAACTTACAGTCAATGGCAGAAAGATGCTTCATTTAGAAGGGTGTCATTGATGAGAATTCCGTTAGGCCCATAAGCATTGAAGATATGCTTGATGCTTTATGACAGACCATCTTGGTTTCTAAATGTTCTGTCAGAAGTGTCCTTTTTAGTTTCTGGCTCTACAGAGTGCTAGGAGGTTAAGTCGACAATGCAATCCAATCACAGGAGGCGAATTATTGCTCATGGACCCCTTAACAGACACCGTGGGCAGGAAAATGAAGCACAAAAATCGTGCGTATCACTCCCTCTACTCATGCTTGAAAGCTGCAGAGATATGGCAATAGATGGTATTCACAAATGGCATTGAATCCTGACGCTGCATTTGAAAGTCCAAACTCTGGTAAGACAGCCACATGAAATGCATACTTGCCGGAAGAGATGAACCAACCGTTGCATGTTGTTACCATAACATGGCTAATAGTTTAGTTTAAATTCTATAAATGGATGGATTTTCATAAACCATTGCCTTAGAAGTGCAGAAGAATATGCATGGATCAAGGCCTCTGTTATCTGATAAACTAATGCCAATCCTCAGTAAATAAACAACAACAGCAACGCAATATGACTTCTAGCCCCATCCCACCACTCTTTTTGGAGCCTAAACTCCAAATTAAGCAATCAGGTGATAATACCAGGAACCATGACCACAAACGACTACAGCAATGGTTACACCTGATTGATAAGAAGCATTACACCTTTACCTTCAAGTGTTTGATTCTCGCTAGGTGTATGGTTTGAAGGATTTATATGCTTTCCAGTGTATCAAAATGATAGCCCTGATTGAAACAAACGTAGCACACTTTTTCTGTTCGTTCAATTATTTTCGAGTTTCAGAATACAAAATGAAATACAAAAGCATAGCAATGCACCAGTCTAAGAACTCTTCTAAAAGGCGAGTTCGTAACAATGGATCATGTTTTAAGGTATTGTTATGTGTATGCATGGTGTGTCATGTATGCATATCCTTCTCTTGCTTAATTTTGCCTAGTTCAACAAGCATTGTCAAAAGTGCCTCACACATTTCAAAAGACTCGGGCTCACTTGGGTCTCTCTTCCTTGACGAGTAAACCATCCAAGCATGATCAAGCTTTTTATCTGGTCTAACAACAACAGAACCTGGAACCTCAGCATCACGGCTAGTCACTAATCCATCACTCTTTTCCCCATACCTAAGCTGCAAGTGTAGTGCACACACAGCCATGGCAGCTGACAAAGGAATCACTACAGGGACCTGGCGTCCTGCTTGAAGAACGCTGTCATATTCTTCACTCCCAAATGTTGGAAGTGGTAACCAAGGAAGTTCTGCTTGAGCTATGTGAGTCATTGTGGCAAGGACACCTGGGCCTACACTTGCTTCTGAGTGGAAGGAGATAAGAGGAATTTCTTTTGGAAGCCTGTGATTCATGATGAATTCTCGACGCCTTTCATAAGTTAGATCTTCCAATGCTCGAATATCACCCTATAATGAATTTTTTGTTGCATAATAAAATCAGAGAAGGTGAACCATGTAAGGTTCAAACGCAACTAAGAAATCATGCAGCAAATTCTAATAATCAACATAGGCAGATGCAATGGATAAGCAAGTTGTGAGAAGTCTCAATAAAAACCACCAAGGAAGGTTATTATATGCAAGCTTGATAAAACATCACTGAAGTAGTAGTTGTCTCATATTGTGAAACAAGGTAAATAAATGGACTATCAATGAAACAAAGCAAACATATGACTATGATCAAAGGGCAAAAGAAAATTACCCTGATTAGCTTGCATATTAGAAGTTCCATGATCCTTCGGGTTTCTTTGTCAGCTATCTGGCCTTCACGAAGAATATCAGAAGCTAAAGGAGTGCCACCATATGGGCTTTGCACCAATGCGAGTCCAGCAACTTTGTCTTTCAAGTCACACCAGTAAATTGACAATGCAGCTGCGGCATCAACCCCGCCTTTGCTGTGCCCAAGCAGCATTACTTGCTTGCCTGAACCCCAGTAAAGCTCCTCAATGTACTGCTTCAGTTCCCATGCATTCTGCTGCACTGATGCCTTCAAACAAGAAGGTACGGTAATTTGTTACTTCAAGAGTTCCAGAAGCATCGTTGACAAAAGGTGGTTTTTCTGAGTAAAGATGACTGAATTTTTGAAAAATTAAAATAAAGTTACCTCACTATGAATTATTGCAATGTGACAAGCTAGACCCATCTTCGAAAAGAATTTCTTAGTGCCCACAAAATACAAGGGACTATGATTACTGAAAAGGCCTGAAAAAGAAAAGCTTTTGTGTAAATATGGAGTTTACTTGCAAAACAAAAAGAACCGTAATGAACAATGTAATAGAATTTCATTCTCAAACCCGGTATTAGCAGATAAACATACGAGTCTGGAAGTGTGTGCTCTCCATTCCTGAAGTAAAAACACAGAGAAATTTTACCATCTGGAAATATGGCCACTAACAGGAAAGGGTTCAAGTTTCTCAAGGCACCAAAGTGTAGTCACTAAGGAAGAACGCTTCCAAAGGTTGCAATGCTTAGAGGCTTTCTTGGAAAAGGCATAATTATGCCTTTTAAAGTTAAGAAGAATTAATTTTTATCAAATAAATCTTATGATTTTTCAAGGTCATTTATGATTCACCGCTCAAAACAACTACATATAACTGCATTTTTTCATCAAAAGATGATTAACAAGTTTTACAGAATTAAATAAAAGACGACACATTCCTCCAATTATGACGGGAACAACAAATTACAAAGACGAGTACCTTATTTTGGTAAGCAGTTCTATAAATCTAGGTGTACCATCTTCCACAGGATCCATTCCAGGAGTATGTTGCAACCATCCAATGTCACCAGACGAGCCATGCAACGTTTTATACACTCGAGAAGCAATGCTGAAAATGCCAAACAATTATTCTCTAAAAGGAATATGTTCACAAAATCTTAACACCTGGACTCCAGCCTTCTACAAAATTAAACCCACAATACTGCAAACAATAAAACTATCTCCTTTACCTACGAACTTGAATTTGAGTGCATCTGATGTAGTAGAATGAGCATCTCCAACAGGACAAAGCCAAATTCCAGGCAAGGCGAAGACCAAACAATGGAAGCATCAATCTACATTCACTAAGAAGCACAATGAGGACCGCAAAAAAAAAAAAGAAGAAGCATGGAAATGAAGATATCATGAAGTTGTATATTAGTAGTATAGCTTCCAATTACCATATTATACGTCATCTTCAACACTTTCAGAATCAAAAAATGTCCATTGCATTTTATCATTAGTGGTTCGGATCCTTAGTATCTACTGAAAACGAGTATTTAATAAAATTAGAGTAGCATATGATTATAAATTTTCATAATTTAATTCGTTAAAGGTGACTGGTGAAGTTATTAATATGAGAGTTGCAATTTAAAATTTGCATCATACAAAAACTTTATCTACATGGCCAATATGAAGAAAGAATTCGTATTTTATGTCACGGAAAAGTCAAGTATAATGGATGAATACCCTCGAATAATGAAGTAGGTGGCTCCATGACAGTAACTGCTATTTCTCACAGCATGTCTTGTATTTACAGACAACTCTTTCCTTTTGTCTTGGGGTTTTCTTCCACAGAATCCAGGGCTTGAGTTAGAAGAGGATGAATACCCTTCAAAATAAGATTTACAGACGCCGTGGTCTGAAGATCTTGAAAATGGTCTCAAAGAACCAGGCGCCAAATTGTTTGAATATTCCTCAATATCGTGAAATACCAGATCCTCTGTAGCAACAAAACTCTCTAAGCAAAACATCAGGATTTTTTTGGACACAAAAGCATGCGATCAAATAGAAAATTCACCTATGAAGTCAACGAATTGATGACTTATATAAGCAGTCAGCGTCCATAGATGGGAAAAAATATCACCCAGTGACGAGTGCAAACCAAAAGAATCAATTAGGAAACCTGTGTTAGTTACAGCATCAACATGAACCTGATTTGGAAAAGAAAAAAAACATTTAGCAAAGCAATTCTCTTATTCAACCCAAATATTCATTCCTCACCTCTTCCCAACCCATAACAAACTTAAAATGGAAATTAAAATTAAGAGAAACACAATATTAACATCCTTCGCATTTTCATGAGTTTTTTAATATACATGCACACATACAACCAGGAGAACTCAAAAAAAAAAAAAAAACAGTTTAGGATTAGTCTCACCACATGCCTGCCTTGGTAAATATTTTCTTCGACACGAGAATAGTCATTAACCACATGCCCAATCTGGTTTGACTTGAATCACAAGAAGAAAATAGAAACTTTCAGCTTAAACATCAAGAAGATGCAACAATAGCATAATACTTAACCAATGTAAATAACTAAGATCTTTCTTACACTTAACGGATTATCATTTATCTCATCATCAAAACACAAATCTCCCATTAGATGCTCTTAACCTGTGATAACACCAAAATTAGACAACAACTACAGAGTATACATCGTCCACGAAGAACAAGCAACCAGTACAGTGAAAAAGAAACACCTAAATGTGTTCTTCCATATGATTTCTACCAGGCTTATAGTCTCACCGTCACCATAAGGAGGGGCACCTTCCTAAGGTAGAAAGACAGCTTTTTCCAAGGGACAAAAGTTATCAGGCTAACGACATCTATAAATTAAGCCCAGAGAAGCTACTCTTCCAGGTGAACTTCGCGACATGTGGACACTTGCTACATCAAATGAAACAATTTGAATAATATTTAAGGACGACAGCCAAATAGGTCAAATCTATGATGCAACTGTGTTCATAAAGTTCGTAATTCATTTGAAGAAGTTGGTTGGAATGAAGCATTTTCCTAGCACTGAATCAAATTAGTGGCAACTCAAGCACTGAGAAGGAGCAAAAGGCCTCTCAAATTCATACTTTAAAAAGCAAATCCCGGTAGGAGCTAATGCAACTTAAAACCAATGCATCATCCAATTTTGAAGACTACACTGAACATTGAGCTGTTCTACTTCGATGTAACAAGCAGTCCAGAAAATGGGAAGAAAGACCACGAAAACATAATTTAAAACACTTAAACAAACACTGCAAATCAAACTCAAAACCAAATCTATAAGATCCAGATAAGAACTTTGGGTGAATAAACCTGTGATCAACTATAACAAATCAAACCACTCGTCTGATCCAACAAGAAATGCAAAATTACAAAATCCCGAATCCAAGAAACTAGCTTACACAAATGAGATTGCCAAACGGAGGCCAACGCCACACAATCTGCAAGATCAAATTTGGGCAACCCAGAGACAGATAATCCTTTAGAATCAGAACCCATTCAATTTATAGAGGGAAGAAAGTGACAAGTATCTTGAGTAGCACCCATTCCCAAGGAAACAATAAAAAAGTTTGAAAATTTGAAATTCAAAAGAAAAGAAAAGGAGAAAAGGGATCAAGAATTGGATAAAAAGAAGAAAAGGGGCACATTAAATACATATATGGGAAAAAGTGGCGAACCGAATAAGAGGAGTCATGAAACGGAATGGAGCAATAGATGATCATTATCTTTTCTGGTTATTTACTCTCTTCAATCTGCCTAGAGGCCCCACCTTGAAGGGTCGCTTTTCTTACATATTATCACCCTAACTTTGTTGACCTTCAAGATCTCATTTTTTCCTTTTTAAAATTCTTTATTTTGTTCCATGTTACCAATAGCATCGGAGATTTGGAGCTGCTGGGTGAGACGACAAATCGGTGTTTAAGACGGTACGCGTGTAATCCTTATGATGAAAGTTTAGATTGTAAGCAAAATGTGGATATGATAGCGGGACGCCCGGAAGATTGTCCAACAAGAACACAGACACGTGCCCTGTTTGGGTTTGACCCCAGAATCCACGAAGTGGAAACTCAAACAGAGTTCAGTTTCCAAAATTGAAATCTTTTAGTTGAGTTTACGTGAACATCGAGAGTTACTAACTAACATGTGCTTTTCTGGAGTGGGCTGACAATTTCTCTTGAAGTAGGATGTGTTGTCTTTGTGCTTTGCACTTTATAATGAATACGGGAAAATGAAAAATCGCGAAAACAGAGCAAGTGGGCATTCCAACAGCAGGGAAATGACACGCGAACATATGTTGCCACTTGCTGATTCAAATGGAATTTGCCAAGTACATGGCCCGTTCCAGTGAGGAAAAGAAGAGATCTTGCCAGGTTTAGGTTGTTTTTTTCAAGGGTATCGCAGAACTTCTTCAGCTAGGACTCTCTAAGTGTACCAATCTGGTCATCTTACATAGTTGAGGTAATCAAATGTGCTTTGTGTTTGCAGAGTTAAGGGCATTTGTGTAGTCTAGTCAAATATTATCAGTCAAGAGAAGTAGAATACTCAACAAGAGCTCCCACGATTTGATGATTGATGCAACACCTCAGTACAGCATCTAGCTCTACCAATGTTTTGAGTTCATCTACAAGAAAACTTTACAGGAAGATATGTACAGCAGAAATCCCAGTTTTCTCATACAACACAAGCTTCTTCAAACGATCTTGTCACATCTAACAAAGATCCTCGTTCTGCATCTTCGACCAAGAAAAGAAGGTCAGATTTTGTTCTCATTTACATTTCGGTGTCTGTTTCTCATCTGCTTGCTCCTTGAGACACGTTATCTAGGTTTTATCTGGTGAACTCTATTATACCAAATTGAATGGAGTGTCATGTGAAAGATATCATACTTCATTGGCTTAGCATGCCAAAGAAAATGTCGTTGAACCTTTCTGACCCCAAGTTGCAACTTAAGATACTTCTCTTCTGGTATTGACAATAATATTTCTTTCAGGTTGGGAATGTCCTTCTCTGCCAGTATTACTGAAAATGCCTGCCAATTGAAGACCTCAAAAAACGAAGGGACAAAGTTATCAGATATAATTACAGGTACGCACTCATAGAAGATTGCTTCAACCACTCGTGGGCTGTTAACCTCATAACCTTTAGGGCAGATACAATATTTGCTGCTTTTCATGTGTTGGATATAATTCATTTTGCTAGCAACACCAGGAGGCATTGGACCAAAAATCTTCATATCAGGGTCTTTGTCTTTCCAGTGCTTCAACAAGATCGGGCGCAGATAGCCATGCATATTTCCAGCATAGAAAGCAAGAATATTTCTTCTAGAAGCTGGTTTTCCTCCCAAATCTCTAAGAGGATTCCTAGCTGACCTCACATATGTTTCAGGAAGAGAGACATCCCTCCCTACTTTAAAGCCTGCAGTAACATCAGCATTGCAGAGGGCTTTGATACAGTGTTCCATGTGGTGCCTAGTTTCATATGGAGCCTGGTAAACTCAAGCAGTATAAAACATGAACAGTTAGCAAAAGAGAATAGATATAAACAACAAGATGTTATTGTGACAAGTAGTTTTGTTAAACTCATTCCCTTTGCCTTTCAAGGGTATCTGTCTTTTAGAATCCCTAAACTTCCACCCACCTCTTAATATTGTCAGTATCTACGGTAATACCAAGCTTCATAAGCAAGTAAGAAAAGGAGACAAAGTATACATTACCCAATCATGGCAAGCAACCAGAAAATGATCTGCTCCACCAGTTCTGTTCCAAAACCGATATTTAGCTGCAATTTTTTCAGAGTATTCCTTCAAATGTTGCCGCAGGTTTGTCCTATTATGAGAATTGCGTACGTAAAGGGTGTACTCGAGCATTCGTGAACTAAATGGCATATAAAAGAGGTGAGCCTTTCTTGGGTCCTTGACAACATAATGCTTATTTCCTTGCATCAGTTTCATAAACCATCCCTCTGAAGCATACAGCCCCTTCAGAATGGGTACATGAAATATTGGTCTCTTCCCTTCTCTATAGATGTAGATTTTGAGTACACGCTCCATGAGCTCATAACTCCTGTAAGTGCAATGTTTAAACTCTGAATTCACACCTACTTAGGGAAATTTATGTTTAAGGGCAATTCTAGCATTAGACTGCACTATAGAACAAGCGGATATAATATTAAATATGAATCAAGGAGAACTATAAATGGCTATTCAATAAGATGAGACCATAATTATTTTTCAGGTAATTGGTGAAGTCAAACAACTCACTTCTCTGATTCTCTATGCTAGCCACAACCTAATATCAGAATTGCCAGGCCAATTCACCTCATCTCAGCCACAGCTCAAAATCAAACATGTCATCTCTGTTAAAATTCAACAGCATTTCATATACATATTGAACTTCAGTTGATTTAAAAAGATAACAGTTGGACTAACATATATTCAGATACAATAACTGACTTATTTGACTTATTTTTATATTGATTCAACAACTTGGTCCCTATATATAGGTGGAACAAAGAAATTGCCTACTCGTATTTCTCATTTACAATTTAACAAAGGGATGCATGCAACTAGCTCCTCATTTCCTTTGACACCCACTCTTTTCTTCTCTTCCCTTTGTTTCCTTTCGTTTTCGCTTTCACAATATATACAGCACTTAAAAAATTTATTCTTCTAGAAACCTTTAATGCATTACTTATCCATGCCCTTAACTAGGCTTACCTCTTAAACTTGGAGACATTTCGGAATAGAGGAGAATACAGATCCTGATCATTCTTCAAGATAGGAGCTTTTTCAATCTCCATCTTTGCAGCCAAGATCTCCTGATCACGGGCAGAGGACCATCTTGGTCTCTGCATTCAGATACAAAATGCTGAATTTTTTCAAAAAATAGAGAACTAAAAAATTATGCTATTGCACACCAGGTTATACCATTGAACGTGAGGACCGACGGTGTCGCGATAGTATTTGGTTCATCTCATCCATTGTTGTTGTCGATTTTGGAGGCATCTGACACCTCATTTTTCTCTTCCTAAAATTACTAACAACAGCAGAACCATTTTTCGCACTTTCAAGGTAATTCAGTGGAACAGTGTAATGACTGAAAGTCTCATTTTGCTTCAAGTAGGTGACCTTTCTTGCCAAAGTTAGATTTCCTACTGGAGGGGATCTGAAAGTAGTGCTTACGGGCTCAGCCTCCTTATGAGCTAGGCTTGTGTCCTCCAATAGCATACCATCTGATGAAGTTTCAGAGTTTGTTTTCATACTCTCGTTAAACGTTGGGCCATCTCTGGCTTCATTTACCAATTCCAAGTCAAACTTACTATGTTGACCTCTGTCACTTTCCAATATAAAAGGTTCATTTTCAGCTATCACAATCTCAGATACAAAATCATCATCTACTTCTCTCTCACCTACAAGCTCAGTGGGATTGCTCGGCCTTTCTTCATCAGATGCAAAAGCTTTCTCTGTTGACCCATTGTTTATCTTTGGTGAAACATTCACCAATTCCAATTCGGAATTACTCTGTTGAGTTTTGGCACTTTCTAATACAGAGGCCTCATTTCCAGTCATGACAATCTCAGGTTCAAATTCATCATCCACAAGCTCAGTGGGATTGCCCAACCTCTCTTCCTCAGATAAAAATGCATCCTCTGTTGAGCCGTTGCTTCTTTTTGATGCCACACTATGTCCAATAACTCCAATTATGGTAGAATCGTTAGTATCGTTTATCACCTCCGCAAGTACAGAAAAGTTTGACATGGTTGATGAATCAAAAGCAAGAGTGTTTCGAACCATTACAGAATTTGCAGAAGATTGCATAAGTGAGAGGATGTTTTCGTTGTATGCTCGATTGCTGGTATGGAGAAGCAGAGATTGAAGGGCATTCCCATATGGAAGCAATAGGGACTGGAACAGTAAGTGAGTGACAGCTATAATCACTATCAAAAGCAGCCATCTCGGCGCTTTCTTATGCAGTTGAATGCAGAACTCCATGCCAGGGAACTCACTCGTTTTGCACAAAATCCCAAAGTTACAAACCCGTCTTCAGAAGGAACTAACCCATTTTTTTGAATCCTACATAACGAAGTGAACCAAAACAGGTTAGGAAAATGTCCGAATCCAACAAAAACAGAAAATGATGGGGAAAAAAGCAAGTACGCATACAAAAATCCATAGCAGCAAGAGAAAAAGGTGTGGAATTGAACTTGGAATCAAAAGCAATAGTTATAGGTTCAGAAGGCAGCGTGGTGATACTCTTTTGAACATGAAACCGACGAACATCATAAAGCTGAAAACTTTCGAACCAGCTACAATCATAATTATAAATGGAGAAAGTAAAGATTGAACATAGAAGCGTAGAGTCACTTAAAAAGAACAAGATAGAATTGCAAAGAGAAGTAAAAGCTAAAACCAGGAAAAAAGTAAACAGAGTCAGAGACTTCTTGCAAGAATCAGACAAAGGAAATACATCACTCTCTACTACTGTTACTGAAATTCATCGCTTACAATAAACCGGAACATAATCAAGAAATGAACTTTTAGTATTTGGTAGCCAAGAAACCAAGTACAAATCTAAGCATGCCAATTTCATTTTCTCAGCAGCCAAGCAAATGGCTACTTATTAGGCACAAGCAAAACAAGCTGACAAGTCAAAGAAACTCTTAACAAACCTCCTAAGTGAGTAACCCGAAGCAAGAAACGGACAAGAAGAAGAGGAAGAAAGTAATGAACTTTTTAGCTGGTTTTAATAAAGAGATTGTCAGGGTGGACATGGAATGGAAGATTCTGTTAAAAGAAAAGAAAAGTTATAATACTCCCTGCCTCTTATTTAAAATAATTACTATTTTAAAGAAATTTTAATTATTCAAAGTATTATTCACAATTTTTCATACGTATTTATAATTTTATTTTTAAAATTACCCTTTAATTTTTCTCATATCTTAATTATACAGATTATATTTTTAAAATAATTCAACATATAATTAATAAAGATATATCAAACATTTTATTAGCTTTCTTAATAAGTATATATCTCTTTAAAATAATACTTATTTTAAATAAGAAGGAATATAAAAAACAAATTTTCGATCTGTTTTTCTTTAATTTCAGCCATTGATTTCTAAATTTTTTGAAACAAGAAATTTATTATGGACGGATATGGATTCCGTTCCCTTGAAATAACCTGTTCATTTTTGCTTCTCGTCCACACGTCCGTACTTGTCGGTCGTCGTCATTATTGATCAGCAACTGTTCCTTGTTTTTAAATGTTTTTATTTATTAAGACAGCCGGACAGCGAGGGCTGGTTGTCGGCTAGGATTAACTATTTATAAAATGATTAAAATTAATTATTTGAATAATTAACTTTTATTATTTATATTTTTTTATATTTTCATATTTAATTATAGAATATTCTGAGTGACACTCTCCTCAAACGTACCTGAGATTAGATATTCAACTGTCACTTAAACAATGCAGTGATAATTAGATCGTACGAGGCATCCAAACGTACAACCATCAACTCTGCTGTTGAACTGTAACTAAAATTACCAATTATTAAACCCTTTAATATTTACTCCAACATGTGATTCTACTGTACCGTTTGTACCATTTCTCCGGTTGTGCTTGTGAATGTAGTTATTAGCCCGTGAACATTGCATTAATATTCTGATATTTTCTCCATTAAATTTAAATTGCATAAAAAGCAGCAATAGAAACAATGTTTAATTTTCAAAAAATTTCATTTTTTTAAGTGTCAAAGCTAAAGTAATAAAATTCACAATTATTCCAAAATAGTATTTATTTAAAACTATTTTGGATAAGCTAAAGTAACTTATCCATGTTTTAAAACTCAAACCAAAATTCTGAATTGATGCACAAAATATTTAAGGTTAAAAATTTTAATTGATATTAAATTATAAAAAATTATTAACAATTAAATAAAATTAAAATTAAATATCTGTTTAAAAATCATCCTCAAATTCTAATTAAAAATTATTAAATAAAATTTAATTTATTTATTTTATCAAAATATTTAAATTTTAACTAAAAAATTGGTAAATAAGAATGTGTTTATTTCTTTTAATTTATAAAAATTAATTAATTTACAAAACTAACAAATTAATTAATATATTTTTAACAATAACAATTATTAAAATAAATTAAACTGAAAAATAAAATAATTTAAAAAAATTTACGATTGAATTGATTTTTTATTTTAAATATTGAATAATAATTCAGAATTTCAATTACTACATTTTGGTTATGGAAATGGTTCAGTAGTTAAATGATTTGTAAGGTTATTCACAACCAAAAAGCTACTATGAATGAATTAGCAAATACAATCATCTCTATAAATTAAAAAAAAAAAAAAAAAACCAGAGGGCTTTGGGGATTCCATTTACAGATTTAGATCAAGCATTATGGTGAAAGAGGGAATATCATGGTTGGCCACCCATAAATACTCAAAATGGTCCCTTTTTTTTGTTTTTCCTTGAAATGTCTCTGCCAAGTTGCCATGGGATACAAAAATATTGGCCAGCAAAGCCGTGATGGCTTGTTCCAGCACTTCAAAATGATTCCTGTCACTTTTATTCTGCATCCAGGACCATGAACAGCTGAGCCTTTTTAACAGCTTCATCTGCTCCCAACCTGAAAAACTCTGTTGTACCAAATCGAGTGAAGGATCATATGGAACAGATCATATTTCACAGGATTTTTGTGCCAAAGAAAATGCTTTTGCACCATTTTAATTCTTAAATGCATCGCACGGTACTTCTCCTCTGGAATTGAGAGCAGAATGCTCCTCAAATTTGGGATGTCTTTCTCTTGAACAAAAACAGCAAATGCCTCCCAGTTCAATACCTCAAAAAATGGAGGCACATAATTGTCCGATATGATGACTGGAATGCACTCGTATAATAAGGCCTCAACAACTCTAGGGGTGTGAACTTCGTAGCCCCTGGCACATATGCAATACCTGCTGCTCTTCATATATTCTCTGTATGTTCTTTTGCCTTCAACATCACGAGGCATGGGGCCAAAGATTTTCATATCGGGCTCTTTATTGCCCCAATGCCATAGCAGGATTGGTCGTAAATAACCATGCATACCTCCTGCAAAGAAGGCCAGGATGTGTCTTTCTGCCAAAGGCTTCCCTCCAACATATTCTAGAGGGATCTCAGCAGATCGTATGTACGTAACTGGAAGTGTAGCGTCCTTGCCTATTTTGAAGCCTTTAGCAACATTTGCATTGCAGAGAGATCTGATACAGTTCGCCATACGTTGCCTTGTGAATTTTGGGGCCTAAAATCAATTGGACATTAAATGAGTTTCTACATATAATCAAAGGCTGCATGATATGCTTTAGCTCAATCATAGCAGTTCAACTACACAGCTTCGCTTATGGTTATAACATTTTCAAATTTCTGAAGGTGATGAAATGGTATTAACTCAATGACTCTTACATCCATAGCTGAAACAAGGCAAGCACGGTTTGATCATCATAAATTTATCAAAATACTAATCATTGGCACTTAGTCAAAGCTCAAGGACTGACACAAATTGTGCTTTAAAAGTAAAAGTTCTAGCATTAATCCGTTTGGCAATCATATAAACATGAACCTAAATCTGTAAAACAAAAGGAACTGGAAACATACCCAGTCATGACAGCCAACAAGAAAATGATCTGCTCCTCTTGTTCTGTTCCAGGAACTATACTTTTTGGCAATTAAACCCACATAATTGTTCAAATATTGTTCAAGGTCTTTTGGGCTTTGAAATTCTTGACCAAATAATGCCCTTCGTAGTTCGTTTGAACTAAATGGTAAGTAGAACAAGTGAGCTTTCCTAGGATCCTTAACAACAAACTTCTTGCTTCCCTCCATTAGTTTCATAAACCATCCTTCTGATGCATATATCCCCCTCATCTTTGGCTGATGAAATATAGGCTTCTCTCCTTCTTTGTAGATATAAACTTTCAGTATACGTTCCATCAATTCATAACTCCTGAACATGACAACCATTTAAATTCAAGCTCAGTCTCCTGAACATGACAACCATTTAAGTCCAAGCTCAATCAGCTATAGGAACTATTCTCCAAGGTGTGCCAGAGATGAAGTATAAGAGAATACACAGATGGTCACTCTACTGAGCTGTTTGTGCATGATCTGGCAATCAATGTACTTACCCACGGGGGTCAGAACAATATCAATATCCTCCAACTCAGTCACCAAAATACTGGGACTGCTACATATATTCCATGAAACAAGCAACTCAACAAATATTTGTAGGTGAAAATATAGATGAAATCGTGCACCAGATTTGCCTGCTTCATCTAAAATGTGCATAACCATGAAGCATGGAAGAAAGATACAACTATTAGCTTATGTTATCCCCCAAAAATGGAGTTGCATCAACTGTAGGCAGCAGAATTCTTTAGGTTTGTGATTACTTGAAATATAAAGGAGAGCTAGAATATGGTTAAACAAGTTTCTTTTTTTTTTTTTTTTACTAGGTGGCTGAATTAACAAAAATGACTGGAAAATGTATGGAATACAAACTCTTATTCAACACATATGGTACTCCTAAAACTGTAGGATATGGCTCTGCCCAAAATATAATATGGACTACCTATAAAATAAAAAAGTTACAGACAAAATAGACATGAATGCATGGGTTTAGAACAGTGAAACTAAAAAGGCTCACCTTTTGAACACAGAAAAATTTCGAAAAGCAGAAGTATAAAGTCCTGGAATGTTTCTCATAACAGGAGCTTTTTCTATTTTCGCTCTTGCAGATAGAATTTCAAGATCACGTACAGAAGAACGCCACGGCCTCTATCACCAACAAAAAAAGGTAAGTCATAGTGCATTTAACATGCCCCAATGTGTACTACTTAAACAGATTTAAAATGTACCATAGAATGAGAAGAAACAAGGCCCTGAAGTAATAACGAATTCATCTGGGTTATTGATGTTGGCTGTCTCACTGACCTCTTTGGTGAAGAAATAGTAAGTGAAGCTCTATGCAGCAGCTTATTATTTGCAGATTCTTTTTTCACAGAGAAATCACTGACTGATGAAGTTAGATTAACAGATAATATGTCATGGGCTCTTGAATCTCCACCTATGTTCTCCTTGCTATTTGAAGAAATTGTTGATTCAGCAGGCCAGATGTTCGTACGGCGTTCAGCTCCTCCTATCATTAAACCTGATACTGCTTCAATATTTACTACTTGCACGACCTTCTTGGGGTGACTATATTTACTTTCCATACCTTTTGCTTGAATGGAGGTATCATTTGTGCTTGTAGCGTAACCCATCATAGAACTTTTTCCATGTTCTGCAGCCACCTTCAAAGCAAACTCATCGTTCTCACTTTTATTGGACACCAAATTGGAATTCTTGTCTTTATATTCTATTTCAATTTCATCAAGAAATTCTGCTTCCTTATTGGAGGAATAAGTATCATTTTCTGACATTTCGATTGATTCTAACGTGTTGGAAATGGTAGTGTTTTTCACGAACGTAATTACTAGACTCCTGTTAGCTGGTGATAGAGACCATATTTTACCATGTGGAAGTACAAAAATCTGGAAGAGAACGAAAACAGTGACAACGGTAGTAACAAACCGCAGCAACCTCCATACTCCAGTGAGATATAACCTTTCAAATGCAGCAGGAATATCCATAAGATTTAGGCCTGACAATCTCCAATGAAACAAGGTAAAGATCAGCTGCAAGACAGAGAACCAACAGCCCTCAAAAAGTGGCGTCCTGCTTTGGAATCATGAGCTGCCAAAAAAGGAAAAGGGAAATTTAAGAGCAATCACCAAAATAAGCAGGTTTGTTTGTATATAGCAAACGTCTAAAACAAAAACAAAGTAGGAAAGTTTGATCAAATTACAGCCAATTATTCGTCACAGAAACTTGAAAACTACATAAATAACCAAAGTGAATTATCTGAAATGGTGGAAAAAGAAGAAGAACAAAAAAGTGGTGATAAAGGACAACACCCAGCTTAAACCCTCAACACTCAACATCACAAATCTCTTCAAAGGGTCAACGAAAATTGACAAAGGACCCAAGGGGAGAACTACTGCAAGCTTTAATGCGCTCTCTTCTCGTTATTAACATCCAGACAATGAGTATTCATGAAAGTTTCTTCACATGATTCACAGTATCCCAGTAGCATAAGAAAACTTAAGAAGAAACTGCCAAGTAAGGAAGCCCAGATAATTGAAATTTCAGTACCTGAAGATGTTGAGACATTGACCAGAGGACCTAACAACTCCAAAGCTCGAAGAACTTCGACCGTTCCGCCATTATCAGTGTTCACTTACGGCGTCCAATGTCCATTCCACCACCAGCTTTAACTACATGACATGACGTCACCTTTGTCCCCCCTCCCTCCCTTGTATTTAATATATATATATATATATATATGTTATTCATAATTTACTGTTTTAAGGTTTTAATTAAAATAAGAATTTTTTTTAAATAAACCACTTTTCTTTTTCAAAAAATTACAGAATTTAACATGATTTTGCCCAATATTTGAATAATAATGATAATATAACGCCGTCTAATATTCTAGAAAAAGAATAATAGTAAAAAACAAAATTGAATTAAAATATATTTAAATGATTTAAAAAATAAGAAATCTCAATTAAAATGTTAGAGTGATTTATATAAAAGAAAAATGCACAACTTAAATGTAGACCACTTTAATATTGTATTAAACTTGGGCAGAGACGGTCTAAGAAAAGCTGACATCTGTTGAACTAATCTTTATGGAGTTGAGGTCAAGTGAACAAGAAAGAACATCTAACACGCCAAATTCATTAGAAATAAATACTTCGACTTAGCCTGTCACCGTCCTGATCGTTCCGGTTCTTCAATATCATCGTCATTCTTCACTGTGTGCTTCCAGAACCAGTGCTTTTCCCAGAGTAGATGCATCTCCTCGATCGGAACCCGCTTTGTTTCTGGCAGGAGGAAGAAGACGAATGCGCTCATGAGAAGAATCAAACCCGCAAACAGTAAGAAAATTCCCCATTTAAGGTGACACAGTGCTCCAAGGAAACACTGCGCTATTAATGCCGTGAAGATCATGTTCACACAAACCACCACACTCTGCCCAGCTGACCTCGTCTCCAGGGGGAAGATCTCACTTGGAACCAGCCATCCCAGAGGTCCCCAAGATCTTCCATAAGCTAAGACGAAAATGCAAACGAGGATCACGAGGAAGATTCCGATTCCTTTTGACAGTATCACACCCTTTCCAAACTTTAAAGCTAATATCACCGCCACGGCTACCTGCAAAATTGAAGAAGATATATAAATAAGTATTGTTGGATTCACTGTTGAATACGAAAAAGGATCGGTGGAGTTACGTTGACAAAGATCATTTCAGCCCCAGCTTCCAGGAAGAATGCTCGCCTGCCAAATTTGTCAACTAAAGACATCGATATCAGCGCACCGATGACAAGTGCACTGTTGGTAATCGCAGATGAAATTAAGGAGACATTGTTGCTGAATCCTAAGCTCTGGAAGATGACTGGTGCATAGAAGAGTATGGAATTATTGCCGGTAAGCTGTTGAAATGCAGGGATTCCCAATGCTCCAATTACCAACTGGGGGCGATTCTTCTTCTTTAGAAGGTTCGCAAATGGATGCTTGACGGCTCTAGCTGCATTGCTTGCCTCAATAAGATCATTAATCTCAGCATCAACTTTTCTAGTCCCTCTAACTTTCTGCAAAACTTCTCTTCCTTCTTCTATTCGGCCTCTTTCCACAAGACTGTTGGGAGTCTCAGGAAGGAAAATGCCTCCGACGAACATTACTGTGGCAGGCACTGTGGCTAACCCCAGAGATAGCCTCCATCCCCATGGATGGAGTTTTTCTGTTCCGAAATTTACGAAGTTAGCTATCAGAATGCCCAAGCATGTTGTGAGTTGAAACAGTTGGTTAACTGCTCCTCGGACATTTGGCGGTGACATCTCCGAGAGGTACAACGGAACTGCCTACAAGAATGTTGTCTTAAATGGTGTTAAATAGCAGAACACGGTAAGGTTAAAAGAAGTAAAAGAAATCTGAAAGTTGAAGCAGTGGACCGACTTGATTACCAAATCCAATGCCAGCTCCAAGCAAGCATCGGCCAACAATTAGCATAGGAATATTCAGTGCGAAGGCATTGACAATAGCTCCAGCGAAGAAACCGGCTGCTCCAACCATGATGCTAGCTCTCCTCCCACCAGCTCTGGTTACATAGGAGGCTCCAAATGTGGAAACAAGAGCCGCAAAGTACAGCGAGGACGTGAACAGTGTGAGCACCTGATCGTCATATTTACAGTAATCTGTCTCCTTCAGATGTGCATGCTTCCTTCGATAGACATGCGGGAAAAATTCCTTTAGGAAATCGTCCATGGAAGTCACTCCACCTGAAACCAATTAATAGTCTGATCAACATCAACAATTGGGTTCCAATCAACAGAATCCTAGTAAGTTGCACTGTTTCGTAGATGGAAAATGACCCTAACTTTTTGGAAGCGAGACCTGACCTGAAACTCCAAGGTCATATCCGAAAAGTGAACCCCCCATGGATCCAAGAACACAAGCAAAGATGAAGTAACCAGTAATCCTATACTCATAAAGATGAATCCTTTGGGGGTCTCCTCCTTCTACAAAAGCTCCGCCTGCCATTGCTTCAAGATGCTTCCTATTTTCTGTCCTTCATTTCATCAAATTCAGTTAATGTCTCCCTTTCTAAATGGCATGCAATAGTATTACACAAGTAAATTTTCAGGTAACCAGTAATCACTCCTCAAATGCCTCGAAATTATCTTGTATGAGACTCTGGTTCGTCAACAGAGCTTACCGTCACCACGACAAAGAATTCTACAAATTTCACCATTTGTTTCCAACATATATGAAGGCTAACCACATCTAGCGATAATCATAAAAAAGAAACCATCCGAGTTTGTCTCGAGTATCACCGAGTCATATGTTAACAAGAGGATCAAATTGCCGAGTAGACTCCAAATATGTCATTGCCACCAATAAAAATGTTGACCTTTATTTAGTCCTGACGCCATAATATATCGTATTTAGCATAAATTTTCAATTTAATTGATATTTTATAATTCTAATTATTATTACAAAATGAGGTAATTAAATTTTTAGATTTAAGATGTAATTTATATTTAATATAATTATTATAAAATTATATTAATAAGTTAGATATTGCAACCGTTAACTACCTTAACCTTATCTACTAAACTTAATATTTATGCATTCTTGCATATGACTACTCCTTAATGCTTGTTTATTTCAGTTAAACCAAAGCACTATATTTTTTATGTCAACGCATAATTTATATTTTCATACAATTAAAAATAATTTAATGGCAGTTATTATTTCAATTAAACTAAATATTTATAATTTCTGATTTTCCTTTTCAAATAATTGATTGATTTTCTTCTTTAGGTTGTTTTTACAAAATAGGAAACTTTTAAGTTCTACAATGTTTTTCTTGGAAAAGAAGAAACACTAAAAGGTAAATTGAATTAAAAAAAAAAAGTGATCTGTTATGCAAGTTTGATAGATGTATATCTCTTCCTTTATTGTAGATAATGCAAATACGTTAAGTTAGAGTAAGTGTTCTTCGTATATAAATACTACAAGTAACTTGTTAATGTCAAGTTTCTAACAATGGATTCTTCCGTAGAGGTCACTCTTGCAGAGCTCAAGAATGTTGGGCTCGCATCCTTGACTCTTTGTTTGATGAAACAAACAAAATTCGATGAGCAAACAGTTTCTACTTTGAAGGATTTGAAAGAAAGACGTGAAGTCCTTGAAGAGCACAACTTAGACGGCGCACAAGTGTTAGTTCATCGAGAAGGTAATATAAATGGAAACCCAAATCCTACAATACTGCTCCAAAGCCAACAAGAGCAAGTACCTGGAATGAGGCAGATAACGGAAGTGTACGTACCACCTGAAATCCCTCCAATCCCATCTCTACGTGATGTGTTTCTCACATGCAGACGCAGCAGACCCTTTGAAAGACAGCTTACAGAGAGCGACGTGAGGGATGGTCTATGTAGGCTTTCGATAGCCAAGAAACACGCCCAAATGTATGTTTTGCCAATGCTGAATCCTGGCGAAAATCTTCAGAACGGAGTTGGAGTGACTATTTATGATATCAATGGCAGCAGTTTTAATATGATCCTCAGGATATGGGCTTCTAAGTTTTATGTCCTGACCGGAGGTTGGAATTCGTTTAAGAAGGTGCACGGGTTGCAAGAGCTTCGAGATTTCGTTACTTTGTGGACATTTCGACATTCCTCTACAGGTAAACTTTGCTTCGCGATCATGCATCGGAGTTCACCTTTGTCTCAAACACCAACCAGGACTCGTCGAAGCAAAAGGTTGAAGGAGAATTGATGACACTAGTTAGATTGCGTAGAATAGCTGATTCCTTTTCCCTACTTTTGCTTAGAAGTTATTCAGACCGTGATCCTGAAATTAAACGAATGCCTAGTTTTGTTCTGTTTACTTCTATTTTTTATCACTCGCTGTTAATTTGATTTTCGTTCACCAATGTAATAGATTTGTTTTATCTTATTTTTAGTGACTAAAGGACTGTTACCGATCACATTCTTTGTGAAGAACAAACTCTTTTGAGATTTGTACTATACTAATCAACTGAAAATCAAATAACAAAAACACTTGAGGTAAAGAAGACTTCCCTAAAAATTTGTCTTCTACCTTGTTCATAGCTGATTCGTTCTTCACTGCAGATATATTCACTTTACTCACAAAAACAATTTTCCAGAGGCACACGCTTACTGCTTCATATATATATCAACCATGAAACAAAACTCAGCCCACAAAAGCATCATGCGCAGCCAACCAATCACGGTTCAACAAAGAAATCACGCACAGACCCAAGAAGAATAAATCTGGAAAATAACCAGCTAACGCCCACTGCTTCGTTTCTGGTTCAACTTCGCATAAGCTGCTTCTCGTGATCAGGCAACAAGAACTTATTTATTGCTTCATTGAATGATCGTGATGCTGCCAATAAGAACTCATTTATTGCTTCATTGAATTTTGTGTAAAAGAATGATGTCAATTGTCTTTCACTTTTCCAGAGAAGATTTTCTATCTAACACCAATATTCACCTTCATCAGCTTTTCATATATGACTTGTCTAACCTTGCATACGTATGCTCTCACCCCAAAGAAAAAGTTACTGCAATGTTTATTCAATATGCCATCACCGCACAACCACAAACACAGTTTCATTAAACAACTAACACCCATCCAATCTGTCTCATACACGTACTTCACCTAGTTGTCGCACACACCTAAGGGGTTTATTTTTTCAGTGATCTCTTTTTAGATATATTTCAATTAAAACCCAATCTATAGATGCATATTTTGGATAGACTTCAATTTAAAATACAATCGCCACATCTGCTGCATATCCACGTGTATGATTTGAATTTCTATTAAAACACAATCTCCACCGATCTTCATCAATCCATATAATAATTTTAAT
>JAOSBK010000008.1:3463280-3474091 GCA_027568895.1 Erythroxylum shatona
ATAATAATAATAATAATAATAATAATAATAATAATAATAATAATAATAATAATAATAATAACAATAATTAATAATAAGAAGAAGAAGAAGTTTAAAGTTTATAATAATAATAATTAATAACAACAACAACAACAACAATAATAATAATAATAATAATAATAATAAGTTTAAAATTTGTAATAATAATAGCAATTAATTATAATAACAATGATGATGATGATGATGATGATGATGAGTTTAATAATATAATTAAGAATTAAAAATTGCTTATGTGGGGGGAGGGATATTTCTGACATTTCTTTATGTGTTTTGTTTTTGTTCTTAGAACAAGAATTATTGTACCACAGTCTTGGAATGAACAAAAAATTTATGTTTTTGTCCTCTGAAAACGGAACAAAAATAGATGAGGACAGCAAACAAACACTAAAGAGCACAAAATTTTTGTGTCCTTGTCATTCGTCTTCACCCCTAAAAACGCTAACCAAACACTGCGTTAATTTCCCGTTTCACTCGACAAGCTTTGCATGGATATTAATGTCAAAGATCCTTAGTATGTTGCAGTTTGTTTAGCAATAATGAAGATGAGGTAAAGAGCTAAGGAGGTTTTTTTATTAGAATAGGATTTTCTTGATTAAATTAGATTGATTAGGATTAAGTGTGATTATTTATTTTAATTAGAGTTTATAATATATATTCAAAAATTAGAAAAAAATTGAATATATTAATTTATGTTTAATTAAAATTCCTTACATGACATTAAAAAATAAAAAATATTTATCACATTATTATTGATATGACAAATAACGATCAAAAATATAATTTTGTCAAAATTTTCATCCATATAGGGTTTTAATTGAACAAAGAAACACTATGTTTTATTTTGAATGCTCGCAAATATTGAAATTTTAGCATATATCTAATAGTTTACAAGTCCCCTTTTACCAAATTTTTAACTAATAATTTAAGTGTACACCTTTCAAGAATTCAGATATAATTAATGATATTTTAATTTGTTTAATATCTTCTAGTATTGTTATCAATCTTTTAGTTTGTAACTAGATAGGATAATAATTTTCTTTAAAAATATCATTTTAACTCGATAATCTAATACGAATATATGATTACTGTAAAAGTATCATCTTTACAATTTGTTAAAAAAATGTCAATTCATGAGCAAAAAATGTCAAATGAAAAACTGAAAATAAAGATATATTACAACTAAATGACAAAAAACAAAAGTAATTGATGCTTAGCAACAACAGCAGTCACAATGTCCCTCATCAGCCTAAATTCTAATTTAACTGAAAAGAAAAAAAGAATAAGAACAAAAATTCAAAAAAATAAATTCTTGTGAGAAAAACTAACTGTGAGTTTGCTAAAGCCAAAAGGTTGCTTGATTTAAAGGGTGCTTGGTTAGTTGGTATGGGTAAAAAGGAACAAATAAGGATTGAAAAAATATGTTTGGTAATATATTAAGATTTGATGAACAGTATTTATTATCAGCTTTTAGGGTAGTATTGCTTACCCCTCGATTATGTCATTATACTAAAAAAGGCGTGTTATTTTCCTCCCAATTACCCTACATCTTCCCTTTCTTTTTTTTACAACACTCTCTCTGTGTCAAGTAACACTCGTGAATTGATGCATCTCGACTCCACACTGACAACACCTTTACACTACAAGAAAATAAGGAATTAACGATGCAAAATTAACAAAAACAAACAAACTGCTACAAATTACTGACGATTTTTATTTTTTCCGTCAAAAAAATTGGCGGAAAAAATTTCGTTTAGAGGCGGTAGTAATATCCATCGCTAAATACGGGGAAAATCAATTTGCGACAAAATTTAGAGAAAAAAAATCTCGTCAGTAAATAAGGCGGGAATTGTTGGCGGAATAATAAAGTTTTGAGTTTGCCGACGGAGGATTACTGTCGACAAATTCCATCGATAAATTTTCAACCTATACGTCATCATCTGCTTCCGCTTGAATGTTTAACTTTAAAAAAATGATGTCATTTGGTTTAACACCAAACGATGTTGTTTTGCTTACCTTAAAATAGACCCCAAGCCCCACTACCGTCAGCTTTTTCTTTCTTCTTCCTCCCTGCTGCATCTTCTCCTCTGTTGATTTCTCCTCTTCCGTTTGTCATCTGTCGACGGCGTTGTCATCATTTCATGATGCATCGAAAGCTTGTCCTCTTCTCCGACCATTGTTGCATTTTCATGAAGGTACACATTTCACGATGGTTTTTTCTGTTTATTTGATTTGTGTGTGTTTTTGATTTGTTTCGTATGTTTTGGTATTTTATGAATGAACAAGAACATTTAAGGTAGAAATGTTAGTGATAGAAGGGACAAAATGTGAATTTGGTTGTGATGTTGGGGTGATTTTTTGATGCATATAAGATGTTTGATGAAATATCTCTTGTTCGAAAATATGTATTTGTGTGAAAATAAACTTTATTTGTTTAAGTTTACTATCTTATCAAGATTTTTAGCTTATGTAACATTTGACGCTTCTGTAAAAGTTTCACTTCTTAGTTGAGAGAACAAATTTATTAAAGTTTTTGTTGGAAAGAGAACATAAAGGATGTGGTTAATTATGATTTCTTTGAGGATATAATGTGTATGAATAAGGAATGTCAATGGCAGGATGAAGCTTTGATGATGATGTTGATAAAAGTAGGAAAGACAGGCTAGTTAATGGTTTAAATCACTTGCATTGGTTTGATGTTGGGTGATTTTGCTTTATTTTGTATTGTCTCTTTTATTCACTCTTAGTTTTTTTTCTTGAGGAGTTTAATGGTTGGATGCTCTAGAAGTATAAATTTGGCTATATGTTGGCATAGTTAATATTTGAAGTAGATTTTTAGATCATTTAATATTTGTGGTCCTTAGACTGTAGATGTTAATCTCTTAAATGGATAAATAAAAAAATATGAAGGAGCTTTAAACCTTGTTTTTTTATTTCTTTTCTTTTCTAATATATATAATTGTAAACTTCATCCTAATCTTGGTTATATCCATATGGTTAGATGCCACCAGTTGAATAATTCTCAAAGGAGGGAGGTCCTAGCATATTATGTTCCCATTGTGCTTTAGTATTAATTAATTAAACAATCTATTGAACACAAATAGAGATTTAATAGTCATCCTTGAAGTTTTTGTTTAATTGGGCTTTATGTACTTCAATTGCATACGATGAGGAAGTTATTATTTCATAGTAGTTGATATATTGGAAATTATGTTTAATGTGTCCTTCATGTACTATAGCATGCACATCAAAATATCAAACTTTTATGTTGTTTGGAAAGAGAAAAAGGATCTAATGTGGTTCTGAAGATACATTTCTTAGTGTTTAGATGGAAGATTTCTAACATTTCTTGCCTAAATTTTTATTCACTCAAATTTTAATTTGAATTTTTGTAAATAATAATTTATTTTTGAACGCTGACAAGAAATGTAAATTATATTATAATGTTTTCCTATAATATAAATTTAACTCATAACGTTCTTATATAAATCCTAACATTTATAAAACATTTAAGGTAAATTATGTAGATAAAACATATGTTTTGAATTTATAAAGTAAGAAAAGATCATCTACAAAATACAATTTCAATAGATAAGTATTTTTCCTTTATAATGATAACTAAATTTCCATTCCTATTTAATGTTCTTATCCGTTGCTCGATTGAGAGCTTCAATACATATAGTAGAGATATGGGGAGATGATGATGCCGTTGTTAAAGAGTTGAGTTAGTTCTTTATTGACCAAAACACTAAGAGATATTGTTAACATATATTTCTATAACCATTTAATGAAAGAAGAGGGAAGTCCAAAAGTTGTTAAGATGTTAAAGATGAAGCTCCAAGCTAACTAAATCAAAAGCTATAGAAAAATATTTTTTCAAAGTACAACTTTTCATATATTTCTTCTTATGGTAATTCTTAAAATTTCCAAAATTAATAAGATATTGTCCCTTATATTGTGATAGCTGAGGGGTAAACAATTGTCAAACTATTGAAGAAATTAACTAATCGGTATACATATATACATATTAACTTACTGCTGTATTATGTAGACTTTTTGAGTGAAGACAAGCATAATTGATGTCCTTCATTATAGCACTCATTCATCTATCCTTCTCTTGAATTTCAACGATAAAGATATCCTCTATGTTTCAATTTAGTCCATTCTTTAATTTCTACCACCTTTAAATCAATATTGCTCACCATTGATCCTAATATGTTCGTTTTATATGATTGTTTTAATATATCCTGCTTTCTAAATTGTGAACAATTTTGTTCTCGGTTATAGGAACTCATTTGTTGGTAGTATTTCTATTTTGAAGGAGATTGAAGAGAAGTTTTAACAGGTATTCAAATTGCATTCATTTCCTTTTATTTTTGACAATGTCAAAAATGATTTTCCACACATTTTAATTAAATTTGTATCAGTTTCTATATTTTTCATTCTAGCTCCGTCATCATCTTCCTTCACATACTTTAGGAAGATCCCTCTGTGTGTTGGTTGAGGTAAGTGATTTTGTTATTTACAACATTTTTGTGAACTTGAATTAATTTGGGTATTTGTTTGCAGTTTGAACTTCCCATTTGCACTGCATTTTTAATGTAAATGGCTTACACCAACTGAAACTTGTTTGTGATATAAACTTCAATTTATCAATGAATTAATATAGGATAAGTTTGACTTATATTATAGTTCCAATTATCTTAATTATGTCAATCCGTTCCTTTATTGATGCTCTCTGAAATGATTAGCTTCTCTTTACTTTTTATGTGTGAATTTTTACACGCATCTTTTTAAATTTGTATATGTTAAAATAATTTATTAAAATAAGTATTCATATTTGTATGAATATTTATTATATTTGGCACTAGTACATATTTAATATAGGTTAAATATCAAACTTCCAACATTAATTATCTTCTAACATATATGATTATAAAAAAATCAATCTTCAGTTTAAAAATAATTTTGATCTCAACTCATAAACCTTAACCCATAACCCGCGATGAAGCTCCCGTCAGGCTTATAAGTGAAAAATAGCAAGAGCCTAGGAGTCACAACGAGAACTTGTTCTCTTGATTCACAAGTCTTATCTTAGATGTTTTGTAATCTTTGGTGAACATGAATGATACTAACTATAGAACACTATTTTAAGTTAACAGTTTAGCATAAATGAGTAGTGTTGATAGATCTTAGATGTATAAATGATTAACAATTTTGTAGAAATAAGTAATGTTGATAGATCTTAGATTATAGACAATTAACACCTGATGGTTTCATTAATCCTAAGTTTGTTGAGGAAGTTGAAGCTTTTATTCATTATGCATGTTCTCAACCTACATATATGGATGAGCCAAAGATCAGATATCCATGTAAAAAGTGCAAACACATCTATTTCCTTCTTATTTATTAAGTTAATGGGCATTTGCTGAGAAAATAATTTGTCCCCAATTGTTTTGAGTGGACACGACATGGGGAATCGTTGATTTGTAACACCTCAAGGGGTAATGAAGTACAATTTTTAGTGAACTTAAATGAGTTTGAAGGGAGGACTGAATTTAGAACAAATCATGTGGATAGAAATGAAAATCCTTACATGTAAATGGTTTATAATGCAACCGGTTATACCTTTGAGGAAAATATGAAAAATCTTGTAGAAGAACCAAACCTACATGTAAAATAGTTTTTTGATTTACTACAGTCAGCTAACCAAAAATTATGGGCAAATTGTGAGACAATGACCCAATTGTCTTCAATTGCTCAAATATTGAATATAAAGTTTGAAGGGCATATTTCGGATCATAGTTTTGATAAAATTCTTGAATGGTATAATGAATCATTGCCTCCTGATCATACAATGGTTGGTAGTTTTTACAATATGAAGAGACTTATCAAGGATCTTGGTTTGTTTGTTGAAAATATTGATTATTGCAAATTGGAATGTATGTTGTATTAAGGAGATGATGTGGAATTACAAGAGTGCAAATTTTGTGGTCAATTTAGGTTCAAGCCTAGAAAGCATTCTATGAAACATAAATTAGTACCTTAGAAGCAGATGTATTATTTCCTGCTAACTTCGAGACTTCAAAGACTATATGCTTATGATGTTACTGCATCTCACATAAGATGGCATAATGAACATGAACAGGAAGATGGAATAATGAGTCATTCATCAGATGCATTAGCATGGAAACATTTCAATGACACCCATCTTGAGTTTGCAGCTAAAAGTCGAAATGTTAGGTTGGGATTGTCGACATATAGGTTCCAACCTTTTGGTCAGTCCGGCCAGAAATATTCATCATGGTCAATTATAATTACTCCTTATAATTTGCTTCCATGGATGTGTATGAAAGACGTATATACGTTCTTGACAGTGATTGTGCCAAAACCTACAAATTCGAAGAATAAAATTAATGTATTCTTACAACTATTGATATCTGGATTGCAGTATCTTTGGGAATATAGTGTTCAACATATGATGTGTTTCTAAAATATAATTTTATGTTGAGAGAAGCTTTGATATGGACCATTAGTATTTTTTTCGGCATATGCCATGTTGTCTAGATGAAGCACAACATGAAAATTATCTTGTCCTTATTGTGGCAATGATTCTGATGCGGTTTATCTTCAAAACAGGGGCAAAACATATTGGTTTGATAATCACAGGAAATTTCTTCCTTCAAATCACCCATTTCGACGCAATAATTAAAATTTCATTAAGAATAGGATGGTAAAAACACCTCCTCCCCCTCACAAAGCTGGTGAAGAGATTTTACAAGAGGTTGAGGAATTAGGCTTGCTGAAAGTTACAGAATTTGAAGCTAATGAAGTAAATACAAGCATTAGTAAAAACTTTGGTTAGAGAAAATGAAGCATTTTTTGGTATTTTCCATATTGGAAAACTAATTTGATACGTCATACAATTTGTTCAATACCATAATGAACATTGAAGGGAGAACAAAAGATAATGCAAAATCATGAGCTGATTTGTAACTTCTTTGTAGAAGGAATAAGTTACATAAAGATCTTTGCACCGATAAATATCTAAAAGCATTTTACACTTTAGACAAAAAACAAAAGGAAATTTTATATGAATTGTTGAAAAGTCTGAAGTTTCCCAATGGTTATGTTTCAAACTTGGCAAGGTATGTGGACATGAGGAAGTACAAATTATTTGGGATAAAAAGTTATGATTGTCATGTGCTAATGCAAAGGCTAATTCCAATTGCATTTCGAGAGTTGCCGAATAAGGCTTGGGAAGTAATAACATAAATAAGTTTGTTTTTCAAAAGTTTAACATCATCTAAAATCAAGTTGGTTGAAATGGAAAAACTAGAAAGGAAAATTTCAGTAATTTTGTGTAAGTTAGAAGGGAATTCTTCTCCAAGCTTCTTTGACTGTATGAAGCATCTACCTATGTATTTAGCACACGAGACAAAACTAGCCGGTCCAATGGATGTATTCGTTTGAGAGGTAATTCAAGTTCAAATTATTGTAATTGAAGTAATAACATGTTTTAACTACTAAATTGTAATAACCATATTCTCTAATATAGGTATTTGCATCACTTGAAGAAAAAATGTTAAAAACAAGGCTAGAGTTGAAGGTTCGATATGTAATGCTTATTTAGTAGAGGAAGCTAGTACATTTTGTTCACACTATTTTGAGTCGCATATTCACACAAGAGAAAGAAAAGTTCCTCGTAATAAACGAGTAATGTTAATAGTAACTTATCAATTTTCACATATCCTGGACAAACATATGGATGTTTAATAAGAAGAATGTTAATAGAGCAAGAAATTGAGGCTGCCCATAGTTACATTTTATTGAACTATCAAGAGGTTTAACCTTTCGTGCAGTAAGTTGAAAATGGTTATTTCATTTTTCAAATTTTGTGTTGTTCATAACTGAAATACATAATAATGTATTTAGATTATACAAGGAATTTTTATGCGAGATAATGCCGGAGAAAACACAGCATGATATAAATAAAGAAGTTGTAAGACACGTTCCTTGATAGTTCGAGAGATATGTAAGTCTTCACTTACAAATATTTAAATGATCGAATTATAAGATTTAAGTGTTCAAATGACATTATACTCTTTGATATGATAATTTCTTTTATGTAGGCCTTAGAAAATCCAATAGAGAACAAGTTCATATGTGATCTTGCAAAGGAATCCCTGCGAACTGTTAAATCGTATCCAGTATATTTCATAAATTGACACAAACATCATACATAATATTATAGTCATAGCATGATAATAATAAATAGTGGAGTTTGCATATAGGGAGAATTGATGGATTACTATGGTAAAAATATTGAAATACTTGAAATTGAGTACCATGCATTACTGATAATGCGAAGTATGATATTTAAGTGTGACTGGTTTAATCCAACTCTAAATGTTGGCACAAAAGTGTATAGCCGATATAATCTAGTTGAAATCAACAATTGAAGAAGATTGAGACAATTTGAACATTTCGTGTTGGCAATGCAAACGAAACAGGTATGTTATGTCCCTTTTCTCAGTTTATGACGAGATAAGTCAGATTGGTTGGTCGTTTGCAAAGTTAAACATAGAGGTATTTATGAATCACATGAAAAAGGAGAACAAAGAATTGAAAGTGAAATGTTTCAGGAAGATGCTTATAAAATAAATGCATCTGTCACATATGACGAGAATGAACCTTTGAATGATCTATCTAACGAATATGTTGAAATTTCATCTGGAGAGGATGACGAGGGCCAGAGATCTGAAGAGGAGCTGGAGTTTGATTCTTATTCTTCAGAAAAAGAAGATGATTGTAATTTAGAATTAAGTGATGATATCAATTAATTTGTATTTGTAATTAAATATTATATTTAACAAATCAATTATTTCCTTTTTAGTATATTGTGTAAAATATTGAATTCAAATTCTTAATCAAGAAATGTCGACTAGTTCCAGATGGTACTAATTCAAACTGTTGGAAAGAATGTGGCAAAATTGTCCTTACTGAAGGAATAAACAATGTAGGAAAAATCTTCACTTCATACACTAATGATCGTTTGCCTTCCATGGCCGATCTTCTGCTTCAAAATGTTTAGTATTATCTGAACAACGTCACTTTCCTTATTATGTACATCTCATTTCTTTTTATGAAGCTATTATTTATATTCACATTTGATGGTATATACTACATGTTTTTTAAGCTTGCTTGAATCTTGAAGATGACATGTATGCCCATGGAGGCAGGAGCGATGTCAAAACAATCCGTAAAGGATTAGGGAAATCGATTGTTTTGGAAAATTCGTCAATTCCACAGACCTAGTTTGGACATTCACGTATGCATGTCACTCTAATTTTGGTTTGTTTAATGGTTTTCTAATATGACAATATCTAAGTTCTATACTGATTGTGTTTTAGATAAACTGTTTCGTACTGGCAATTCATCTAGAGAGTTTGTCTTCCATACTAAATCTGGCGACTCATTCACTATATCCTCTACAAGCTTAGTTGTAGCGGAAACGTTGTTGCAAGAAGGTATTTAAAACCTACACTCGAGGGAAGAACTATCACTGTTTCAATTGGTGCGTTGGAACATGTCAGGACCCTTTTCGAAAATCCAGACATCATGGACTCATTTACCTTTACCGACTCTCATATCACTTGGAATCCAACAAAATAATTATATCATTGTCATTTATTGATGCAATGCACTGGACTCAGCTTTAAAGTTGATTTATTGTTGTATCTGTAAGAATTTGTCAAACAGTCTCCCTACTAGTTAAAGGTCAAGCTGCATACTATTGAGTGGGGACTGTTATTGTTCTTGTTCTATGACTGTAACAATTGTTAACCTTCTAATTCAAAGTTTGTACTTGAATATTATATTCAACAAATCGCCTTATTTCCATTTCAATATATTGTGTAAAATATTGAATTTAAATTCTTATAATTCTAGAAAATTCAATAAACAATGAATTTTAAGTAGAAATATGCCACCAAAGAGATAACGTGATATAATGAGACCTAGGTTCAAACAATGATTCGGAGGTACTTACTGTCAAGGTGAACCATCACACTGTGCAACTGCAACTGAATCACCCCCTCCCCCTCCAGCTACTATAGTTGCAGATGATGCATCAGCTGTTCCTCATGCTACACCATCCACCACTCCTACATTATCTACTACACCTATATTGGATCAAAGAGACGGTGGCTAGCCTGAAGCTAAGGGACCTGATAGAAGAACTTACATAACACTACAAGAAAACTCACGTTCTCCGACGGAATTTTCCGTCGGAGAAATGAACATTTCCTTCGAAAATTATGTTTGCCGACGGAACGCGACGAAAGAGGAAACCGTCGACAACATGACTGTCGTTATTACTTACCGACGGACAATTACCGTCGGTATATTGTCAACGGAAAACCGACGGAATATTATCCGTTGTTGTTATACACTGATTAAATATTCCGTCGGCGAAATGCAGAAATCACCGACGGAATATAGCCGTCGGTATAATTTAGGGACGGAACCGCCGTCGCTACGTTAAGCATGAAAACGGAAGTTAGTTATAACGTTAACGACGAAAATATAATCCGTCGGAAAGTTTTATCCATTATCGACGGTAATTTGTACGTCGGTAATTTTAATTCAGGTGATTTTACTGACGGAATTGTGTAATCCGTCGGTGTTAAGAGAATTGTGTAATCCCTTATCTGTGCATACGAACTTAATTTCTATATTTGTAGATATTTGTGTAATAAGAAAATTAGATAAGA
>JAOSBK010000008.1:3474191-3493394 GCA_027568895.1 Erythroxylum shatona
TATGTGAAATATTTAAAAATTATTGTTATTTCATATTAATTGTCATTATTATTTATTATTAAGATTTTTAAAAACATGGTTGATGTAAACAGTAAATTAGTAAAGTATATAGTACAACTGTATAATACACTAATGGACTATTTTGTAAATTTTAAAATTTTTAGGAACTATTTTATAAATTTAAAAAATTACTCGAAACGGTACCCGATACTGACCGGTACCGATATAGTTATATTCCAGAACTCAATCCAGACCGAGCCCGGTACGGTATTCATAACTTTGTTGAAAATAAATGAAATTCAATTTTGTTTAATTATCAAAGATAACTAAAAATAAACCTGAATGAAATAATCTCAAACAAAACAAACCAATACAAAAAATGAAACTACTCATAAAATAGTTGATATATTTAGTAAACAAAAAAATGCATTTATATGGAACAGGACATGACAAATTTTCTAAATTTAGATATTTAAGCTTAATGCTTTAAAGGTGATAAAAGCTTGAGAGTTTTTTAAACATTTTAAGTGGCCTATCATAATTTGACTCCTTTCTTGGGTTCCAAATATGTTTTATTATTTTATAAAGTTCTTTTCTTATGCCATTTTATTAGGAAATGATCCATCCTTGCTCTTCACTCTCAACCTTAATAATAAAGAGGATTGAAAATTGATTTTAATAATAAAGTCTTTATCAATCAAATTTAAGGGAAGATGATAAAAACCTAAGGATAGTCTCTATAAATAAGAACCCTTCATACCTATAAAACTTTCCAAATACACAATCCACACATCCCTCATCCGGGTATTATCAAAATCAAGATCATCAATATATACATCTCTACTAAACTCAGAACCCATAATTTCGTATGCATAATACTTAATAATGCATGTATCATAGAAAATGTATTAACTACTATATTTTTCTTAACCTACTTTTACTTTTAGCACATAAGGAAAAGTCTCAATAAACTTGATATAGTTGATTTGTTTCTTACTCAACTTAATTTGACCTTGGCTATATTTCAAAAACTCATAGTCCATATGTATCAAAACTCTTTAGTGTATAAGTAATGTTGCCAAGTCTCCAAGGCTCTCACCAATGTATACATATTTGTATTTTGAGTTAAGGCAATTTAAAGTTATTCCATTAAGCTTCTCACTAAATTATGATATCAAATTTTTATTTTTATCAAAATAGACTGAATTCCTATACCTAAAGCATCATACTTCTCTCAAAGCTGTTGAAAAAGTTAGATAAAGCAAACAAAGGAGTTAGATTAAACTTTGCTGCACTTTTAATAGATTAAAGGCTCTCTTTTGATATTTACTTCACTTAAATCCTACATATTTTTTTCTATCTCTATTGAAGGTGCATTGATTATGCTAAAGTGTTTAACAAATCACCAATTAAATCTAACTAACCTATAGAAACTCTTAACATCACTAACAAATTTGGGTGTTGACGACTCTCTAATAACTCTCACTTTCTCTATATCTACCTTTGTTCTTTTTTCACTTACCACATAACTAAGAAGTATAGCCTAATTACTACAAAAAGTACACTTCTTGAAATTTTGCATACAACTTTTGTTACTTAAGCAAATGTAAAACCTTTTCTAAATGCTCAACATGTTCATCTAAGGTCTAATTTTATAGATAAGAATATCATCAAAGTACATAACTACAAAATTACCTAAAAACTCATGCTAAACATGATAGCTCTTTGACCTTATGAAAATGCTAGGTGTATTAGTCAAATCAAAAGACATTAGTATCCATTCATACAATTCATGTTTAGGTTTAAAGGTATCTTTTCATCCATCTCCTTCTATAATGCTAATTTCTTTTATACCTAGATTTTAATCAATCTTTGAGAATAAACATATATCAAATAACTCATCAAGCATATCATCTAATCGAAAAAATAGTATGTATACTGTATAACAATTTTGTTGATAGTGCAATAATCCAACATATTCTCCATTATCCATCACAAAACAGGAACAAAACATAAGCTTAAGTTTCCTCTCACATTCTCCAATAGTTCATCTGCTTGCTTATACATCTCTTTTATTTAAACCAAGTTTATTATATACATTGGTCAGTTTGAAATCTAAGTTTTTGAAGTAAATTAAGTTTAGTACTGAATCCATCTCACAAGGGCTAATCTACTTAAAATATCCTTTTGAAAAATACCCAAATTTCTACCAAAAATGCACAAAACGACTAGATAAAGTATCATTAGCATCAATATCATAAGAAAGGAAAGATTTTTTTGTAAATAAAAAAAAAACATAAAATGCTTGGCCAACTATGCATCTCTCACATCCCTTTCTTAGACTACTAAACTTACACATTATCTTTGTATTTATCACTTATTTTTGCTTTGGCAAAGTGTTTTGAGTTTTCTCCAGTGTTTACTCTTATTTCTTTTCCTTTAATTTCTCTTACTCACTCTGACAAATCTTGCATTGATCTTCATAAACTTTCTTTTATGATAATAAAAGTAAGGATGACCAATTTTTCATTCATGGTAAAAGAATATTTATTTTTATACCCATCACGCGTGACTCTGCTGTCAAATTTCCTAAGACATCTCAAAACAAATATATCCTGCTTGTATAGGAACCATATTGTACAACATTTTCATCCATATACCTCTCAATTGAGAAAGAAATCAGTAGTTATTTTCTTACCCCAACCATCCCACTCTTATTCAACAATTGTAAGACTATGCCTTAAGGTTTCTTATAGTTAGTAGCTTAACTTCTTTACCAACTCTATATTAGTTATATCCACAGTTCTTCCATTTAAGATTATATTAAAGACCCAATCCTTAGTGACACATCTAGTATGAAAGAGATTTTTTTCATTACTCATTTGCATCTTCCTCTCCCGAATGTAAGTTTAATGCCCTCTTGTTGACTAGCATCCTTCCCTCTTTAGGCCTCTTAAGGCACCATTGTCACTTACATCCTCTAAGATAGGGATATGATTATTCTCCACTTCTTTACTATTAGACACATACTCCATCCTTCCTCATAATCATCACTCTCTTATTAGGATATTGTCAAGCTATAGATATAGCACTTAATTTTTGCTTATCTCTCTCATTGCTTACTCTATATTTAGGTTTTAGAGCTTTGTATTCCTTTTTACTATATGGCTTGCTCTATAATGAAGAACTTGCACTTTAAAAACTAAAATAGTTCAAAGTTCTTCCTTTAGTTGTCTTTCTACCTTTAAAACCATGTGCATATGTCATCTAGCTCCATATAATGGTATAACTCAAAAATATTTGTTATTTCTAAATTTACTTCATAAATAAAATAAGCCTTGTCTCCAAGTCTTCCTTTATATTCTTCCTAGTCATGGCTACCTCTATCTCCTTATAGTACTCTTCCATTCTTCCAAAACCTTAATTGATATTCGTAGCCTTCTCGTACATATACATTCTGTAGTATGAATTTGTCACAAAATATTTTCTCATCGCTATCTTTTTGAGTGAAGACAAGCATAGTTGATGTCCTACATTTCTCATTCATCTATCCTTCTTTTGTCTTTCACAAAGAGAACGATAGATGTTTCAATTAGTCAATTGTTTAATATTTACCACCTTTAAATCAATATTGCTCACCATCGATCCTAACATGTTCTTTTTATATGATTGTTTTAATATATCCTACTTTCTAAAATGTGAACAATTTCCTTCTTGGTTGTAGGAACTCATTTGTTGGCAATATTTCTATTTTGAAGGAGATTGAAGAGAATCTTTAGCAGGTATTCAAATGACATTCATTTCCTTTCATTTTTGACAATGCCAATAATGACTTTGCACACATTTTAATCAAATTTTTATATGTTTCTATATTTTTCATTCTAACTTCGTCATTATCTTCCTTCACGTACTTTAGGAAGATCCTTCTGTGTGTCAATTGAGAGTAGCAATTTTGTTAATTACTATGTTTTTTTTAACTTGGTTTAATTTAAGTATTTGTTTTTGCGTTTTGAACTTCCCATTTGAACTTGCTGCATTTTTTTAAATATAAATGGCCTGTACCAACTGAAACTTGTTTGTGGTATGAACTTTGGTTTATCAATGAATTAATATATGATGAGTTTGACTTATATTATAGTTCCAATTATCTTAATTATGTCAATCCGTTATTTTATATGATGCTCTCTGAAATGATTAGCTTCTCTTTACTTTTCATTTGCGAATTTTTACACACATCTTTTTAAATTTGTATATGTTAAAATAATTTATTAAAATAAGTATTCATACTTTTATGAATACTTATTATATTTGGCACTAGTACATATTTAATATAGGTTAAATATAAAACTTTTAACATTAATTCTCTTCTAACATATATGATTACAAACAAAAAATATATATCTTCAGTTTAAAAATAATTATGATCTCAACCTATAAACCTTAACTCATAACTCGTGATGGAGCTCCTGTAAGGCTTATTGGTGAAATATACCAGCAGCCTAGGAGTGACAATAAGAACTTTTTCTCTTGATTCACAAGTCTTATGTTAGAGGTTTTGTAATCTTTGGCGAACATGAATGATACTAACTATGCAACCACTATTTTAAATTAACAATTTTGCAGAAATAAGTAATGTTGATATATCTTAGATGTATAGACAATTAAAATATGATGGTTTCATTAATCATGAGTTTGGCGAGGAAGTTGAAGCTTTTATTCATTATGCATGTTCTCAACCTGA
The DNA here is from genome assembly GCA_027568895.1 of Erythroxylum shatona. Classification (NCBI taxonomy): domain Eukaryota; kingdom Viridiplantae; phylum Streptophyta; class Magnoliopsida; order Malpighiales; family Erythroxylaceae; genus Erythroxylum; species Erythroxylum shatona. Next base: position 3,478,933 of record JAOSBK010000008.1, read on the forward strand.
AAGATTAGATGTCCATGTAAAAAATGCAAACACATCTGTTTCCTTCCTATTGATGAAGTTAATGGGCGTTTACTAAGAAAAAGTTTGTCCCAATTTTTTTTAGTGGACACAATATGGGGAACCATTGATTTGTAGCACCTCAATGGGTAATCAAGCACAATCGTCCGTGAACTTAAATGAGTTTGAAAGGGGGATTGGATTTAGAACAAATTATATGGATGGAAATGAAAATCCTTACATGCAAATAGTTTATGATGCAGCCGGTTATACCTTTGAGGAAAATATGGAAAATCTTGAAGAAGAACCAAACCCACATGCAAAACAGTTTTTTGACTTATTATATTCAGCTGATCAAGAATTATGGCTAACTTGTGAGACAATGACCCAATTGTCTTCAATTGCTTGAATATTGAACATAAAGTCTAAAGGACATATTTCAGATCGTAGTTTTGATAAAATTCTAGAATGGTGTAATGAATCATTGCCTCCTAATCATGCAATGGTTGATAGTTTTTACAATATGAAGAAACTTATTAGGGGTCTTGGTTTGACTATTGAAAAGATTGATTGTTACAAATTGGGATGTATTTTACATTAGGGAGATGATGTGGAATTACAAGAGTGCAAATTATATGGTCAATCTAGGTTCAAGCCTATAAAGCGTTCTATGAAACAAAAATTAGTACCTTGGAAGCAGATGTATTATTTTCCGCTAACTCCGAGACTTTAAAGACTTTATGCTTATGATGTTACTGCATCCCTCATGTGATGGCATAATGAACACGAACAGGAAGATGGAATAATGAGTCATCCATCATATGCACTGGCATAGAAACATTTCAATGACACCTATTTTGAGTTTGCAGCTGAAAGTCGAAATGTTAGGTTGGGATTATTGACGAATGGATTCCAACCTTTTGGTCAATCCAACCAGCAATATTCATCATGGCCAATCATAATAACTCTTTATAATTTATCTCCATGGATGTGTATGAAAGATGCATATATGTTCTTGATAGTGATTGTGCCAGGTCCTATAAATCTGAAGCATAAAATTGTTGTTTTCTTATAACCATTGATATCTGAATTGCTGCATCATTTGAAATATAGTGTTTAGATATATGATGTGTCTCTAAAATAGAACTTTGTGTTAAGAGCAACTTTGATGTTGACCATTAGTGATTTTCTAGCATATTCATGTTATCTGGATGGAGCATAGTACGAAAATTGGCTTGTCCTTATTGTGGCAATGAGTCTGATGTATTTTATCTTCTAAATGGGGGCAAAATGTGTTGGTTTGACAATCATAAAAATTTCTTCCTCCAGATCATCCATTTAGATGCAGTAAACAAAAGTTCATTAAGAATAGGATGGTAAAACACCTCCTCCCCCTCACAAAGCTGGTGAAGAGATTTTACAAGAGGTTGAGAAATTAGGCTTGCTGAAAGTTACAAAATTTGAAGCTGATGAAGTAAAAACAAGCATTAGTAAAAACTTTGGTTGGAGGAAACGAAGCATCTTTTGGTATTTGCCATATTGGAAAACTAATTTGATACGTCATAATCTAAATGTGATGCATATTGAAAACAATATTTTTGACAATTTGTTTAATACCATAATGAACATTGAAGGGAGGACAAAAGACAATGCAAAATCACGAGCTAATTTGTAACTTTTTTTGTAGAATGAATGAGTTACATAAGGATCTTCATATCAGTAAATATCTGAAAGCATGTTACACTTTGGACAAAAAACAAAAGGAAATTTTGTGTGAATGGTTGAAAAGTCTAAAGTTTCCCGATGGTTATATTTCAAACTTAGCAAGATGTGTGGACATGAGGAAGTACAAATTATTTGGCCTGAAAAGTGATGATTGTCATGTGTTTATGCAAAGGCTAATTCCAATTGCATTTCAAGAGTTGCTACCGAATAAGGTTTGGGAAGTAATAATAGAAATAAGTTTGTTTTTTAAAATTTAACATCATCTGAAATCAAGTTGGTTAAAATGGAAATACTAGAAAGGAAATTCTAATAATTTTATGCAAGTTAGAAGGGATTTTTCCTCCAAGCTTCTTTGACTGTATGGAGCATCTACCTGTGTATTTAGCACAGGAGGCAAAACTAGCCAGTCCAGTTCAATATCAAAGGATGTATCCATTTGAGAGGTAATTCAAATTCAAATTATTGTAATTGAAGTAATAACATGTTTTAACTAGTAAATTATTATAACCATATTCTCTAATATAGGTATTTACATCATTTGAAGAAAAAATGTCAAAAACAAGGCTAAAGTTAAAGGTAGGATATGTAATGCTTATTTATTGGTGGAAGCTAGTGCATTTTGTTCACATTATTTTGAGTCGCGTGTTCATACAAGAGAAAGAAAAATTCCTCGTAATGACGATGGGGGAGGAACGAGTGATACTGATGGTAACTTATCCATTTTAACATATCCTGGATGAATATATGGATATGCAACAAGACGAATGTTAATAGAGGAAGAAATTAAGGCTACCCATGGTTACATTTTATTGAACTATCAAGAGGTTCAACCTTTCGTGCAATGAGTTAGAAATGATTATTTTGGTTTTCAAATTTTATGTCGTTCATAACTGCAATACATAATAATGTATTTAGATTATATGAGGAATTGTTATGTGAGATAATGTCGGATAACACACATGATGATATAAATAAAGAAGTTGGAAGACACTTTCCTTGATAGTTCAAGACATATGTAAGTTTTCATATGCAAATATTCACATAATATTTAAGTGTTCAAATGATATTATACTCTTTGATATGATAATTTCTTTTATATAGGCCAACGAAAATTTAATAGAGAACAAGTTTTTTTATTTGTGATCTTGTAAAGGGACCTCTGTGAACTTTAAATCATATCCTGTGTATTTCATTAATGGATACAAATATCATATATAATATCATGGTCAGAGCATGGCAACAATAAATAGTGGAGTTTGCATACAGGGAGAATTGATGGATTACTATGGTAAAATTATTGAGATACTTGAAATTGCATTGCTAGTAAAGTGAATTGTGATATTTAAGTGTGACTGGTTTGACTCAACTCCAAATGTTGGAACAAAAGTGTATAGCTGATACAATTTAGTGGAAATCAACAACCGAAGAAGACTGAGACGATTTGAACCTTTCATGTTAGCAATGCAAGCAAAACATGTATGTTATGTCCCTTTTCCGAGTTTAGGATGAGAAAAGTTAGATTGGTTGATCGTTTGCAAAGTTAAACCTAGAGGTGTTTTTGAATCACATGAAAAAGGAGAACAGAGAATTGAAAGTGAAGCATTCTAGGAAGATGTTTATAAAATAAATGCATGTGTCACATATGACTATAATGAACCTTTGAAAGATCTATCTAACAAATATATTGAAATTTCATCTAGAGAGGAGGACAAGGGCCAGAGATCTAAAGAGGAGTCAGACTTTGATTCTTATTCTTTAGAAAAAGAAAATGATTGTAGTTTACAATTAAGTTATTATAGCGATTAATTTGTGTTTGTAATTGAATATTTAATTCAACAAGTCAATTATTTCCTTTTTAGTATATTGTGTAAAATATTTAATTCAATTCTTAATCAAGGAATGTCAACATGACGACCGATTCTGGATGGTAGTAATTCATTTTATTAGGAGGAATGTGGCAAAATTGTCCCTACCCAAGGAATAAACAATGTAAGAAAAATGTCGACTTTATACACTAATGATTGTTTGCCTTTCATAGCCAATCTTCTGCTTTAAGGTTTTTAGTATAGTATAAACAACGTCACTTTCCTTATCACATACTTCTCATTTCCTTTTATAAAACTAATATATATATATATATATATATATATATATATATATTCACATTTGTTGGTATATACTACATATTGTTTTAAGCTTCCTTGAATCTCGACGATGACATATATGCCCATGGAGGTGGGAGCGATGTTAGAATGGTTTATAAAGGATTAGGAAAATCAGTTGTTTTGGAAAATTTATCAATTCCATATACCTCCTTTGGACATTCACATATGCATGTCACTTCAATTTTGGTTCGTTTAAAAATTTTCTAATATGACAATATCTAAGTTCTATACTCATTGTGTTTTAGGAAAACCATTTCGTACTTGTAGTTCATCTGGAGAGTTTGTTTTCTATACTAAATCTGGCAACTCATTCACTATATTCTCTATAAGTTTAGTAATAACAGAAATGTTGTTACAAGAAGGTTTTAAAAACCCTACACCTGAGGGAAGAACTATCACTGTTTCAATTGGTGTGTTTGAACATGTGAGGACAATTCTCGGGAAACCAAACATCGGGAACTTATTTACCTTTACCGACTCTTATGTTACTTGGAATCCAAGAAAATAATTATATCATGGTCATTTATCGGTGCAATACACTAGACTCAGCTTTAAAGTTGATTTATTGTTATTTTTGTAGCAATTTGTCAAACAACCTCCCTACTAGTTAGGGGATAAATTGCGTCCTATTCAATGTGGGTTGTTATTGTTCTTGTTCTATAACTATAAAAATTGTTAACCTTCTAATTCAAAGTTTGTACTTAAATATGATATTCAACAAATCGCCTTATTTCCTTTTGGATATATTCTATAAAATATTGAATTCAAGTTCTTATATTTCTAGAAAATTCAAATAATGAATTTCCGGTGGAAAGATGCCACCAAAGAGACCATATGATGTTATGCAACCCAAGTTCAAATGCATGTTCGGAGGTACTTACTGTGAAGGTCAACTATCACAATCTGCAGATGCAACAGCATCACTTGCTTCCCCTTTAGGGCCTACAGTTGTAGATAATTCATCATCTGCTACTCCTCATGCTACACCATCCACCACTTCTATATCATCTACTACCCCTATATCGGATGGAGGAGAGGATCGCCAGCCTTGAGCTGAGGGACCTAATGGAAGAATGTACATAATAATTGTCAATTCTTTATAAGTGAAATCACATGAAACACTATGTGTTTATAATTAAGTTATAAGCTTTAATTTTTGCAAATGGTATTAAATTATTTGTTCTTATGTTAGGTTGATTCTGTCTGGACCATGTTTCAAAAATACGACATCTATATTTAAGGAGAGGATTGATCCTGAGAGTTATATATAGAAGAATATCTCTTAGGTCATAAAGGCATTTTACTTTCAGGAGTTTGAGGTACAATAATTTTTTTTATTCTTTTTTAATTGATTTGTATACATTAATAACATAAATATTATTACATTATAAGTTATTGAATTTTTATATTTATTTTAGAAAACATTTTTCTGGGATTCTGATTTCGACGCGGTCATACATAAAGTATGGGAGAGGTAAGCTCGTACCTGTTATTGCGACTTTATTGGTGCGATACACAAGACTAGTATACGAATACCTTATGTTTCTGAGCAAACATGGATTCGTTGGTAGAAGTATTGGACATCAACTGAGGCAATGTCTAGGTCAGAGCGTAACTTGACCAACAGATATGGAGGACCGGGGGGAGAGAGTCTTCCTGTACATGCGAAAAGATCAATTATCCACTACGAGCAGTTAGAGAGACTTGTAAGTATCGAAACCTTACACTTATATTCTAATTATTTTACTTTTCTGCATTTCAATTTAAGTTGATGTGTGAATGTTGGAATAAAAATATATGTATTATAGGTAATCATAATGGTATAAATGTCTGGTACCATATATGGCTGTGTTGAGTTATTTTATTTGCTCAATATGGGTAAATATTATAAAAATAGATGAAACTCCGCCAAAATTTTTATAAATTCTAGTTCACGTACAACATTTTAGGTTAAATATGCAGGAAAAGTCTATGGGCATGATGTCTATACCTACTTAGTTGTTTTTGCACACTAACACTAAGAAGCATGACGGTGTGACATTCATCAACAGTCGATGTAGAGAACTAAATATATGTTTAATTTATGCTTTAATATTAATTTTTAATAATTATCACTTACTAATATAAACATTGCCTCCTAATAGGACCAAATACAAGAAAACATTCAACGACAGTCTCAACATGAATAAGCTGTTGATTAGAGTCAGGCATATCTTGATGCAGTGGGTGATAGGGACCGTCGTAGAAGGATCTTCATGCTAGGTTCATATGTGAACATATGTTATTCGCAATCCTCCACGTCCAGTATAGCAGCATCTAGTAAATAGTCACAAACCACTCAAAGTTAATCAACTTCATAGCATAGTGGACACATTGATGGAGTACATAACTCAGCTGAAACATGAGGTGGATGAGTTGAAGGCGAGGGATAGCACATCAGAGCACCCGCGGTCACCAAGACATTAGGATTCTTGTAGTCATTTGCATTGAACTACAAAGACTTATTATATACACTATAATGTTTTTATTATCAACGAAGCTAATTTTAACTTTATATCATTAATCAACTTTCTGTTTAAAAAAATTAAATATATAAAAAATTAAAATATTATGCATAGATAATTCATAACTGTTGAAATTATGCATTAATCATATGATCATGAAATAAAATTAAATGTCGGGATATTTTAAAAAATTTTAGTTTTCTTTACCAATGGAAAATAAAAGTACGTCGGTAAAATACATTATATTTATCGACATAAAAAATAACCTGTTAGTAAAATATTAGATATTTACTGACAGTTACTCTTTGTTCCATCGGTAATATTACAACCGACAGGATTTTTTGAACTATGGTTTACCAACGGTTAATTAACACCATCGGTATATTTTACAATGTAGTAAAATTTTCGTCAAAAACTTTTGCGACGGAATATTTTATTCTGTAGGTAAATTTACCAATGGTTCACACACTGACCTTCTATTGGAATAATTATCGACGGTTAGATAATATGTCCGTCATTAAATTTATGTACTGTCGTTTTAACGACGCCTTTGTCTGTCATTTTATTCCATTGCTAATTTATATTATCGACGAAATATAACTATTTTTTGACTAAAATTTCCGTCGCTAAACGACGATTTTATTTTAGTGTTACAAAAAATATTTTAATATATTATATTATATAATTTATAATTTTACATCAATCATGCCTCCAAAAATCATAATAATAGAAATAACAACAATTTATTTATTTTATTAATATTGTTTTCATGTATAAATAAAAATTACAATTAATATAAAAAAGATCATTTAATCATCATATAAATATAAAATTAAGAGCAATATAAAGTATTTAAAATATTACAATTACATCATATAATATATAATAATTACATCACAACTTCAAATAAAAATAATAAATATTTATGACTTTCTAAGAGTTACAATTACAACAAGACTTCACACCAAAAAATCAACTAAACCAAATAAAAATTGATTTTAATGGTAAACATTAAAATTTTTTTAATTATAATTATTTCTAATATTACTAAATAGAGTCAATTATTCTTTCCAATTTAATAAACCTAATAAGTTTAGTGTAAAAGGTAAGCAGTAGGCATGTTTGTATATATATATATTCACGAGGATTTTTTGTAATGTTAGGAAAATTTTGTCCTTATGCTTAAAAGTTTTAAAATATAAGGAATATATCTTCCTAAATAATATAGACCAACCCACTAGTTAAAACGACATCAGATCAGCTGTTCCGAAATCATTGTTCCTATGTTGTTCCGCGATTAAAGCGTCAATGTTTTAATAAAACTCAAGAGTCCAGCTTCAAAGCCAAGCTGATGCCCCCTCTCTTTCGCTCTTCTTCTTGTCGTGTTGGGTTATAGTTCTGATCCCAAGCACTTCACAACGTCACAGGGAGAGTCAAAGATGCACTGCGAGAACCAAGACGACGTGGTTAGTGGCAAGTCTAATTTTCTTGTTATTTTTTTTAATTTTTTCAATTCTATAGTCAATACCAACTTTTCCTTTTCATAACAACAAATGAAACTTAGAAGAGATTTTGTAATGCATGAAGCTCTTCTTTGGCATTACTAACCCTGAGACATTTTAGATATGTTTAAGGATGAGGAATATGAGAGAAGGCCCATGGATGGTTCTTTGAGGGTAAATATTCAATTGAATCTTGTAGATGCTTTATTACTGATTCTTTCTTCTCATATTTTAAGGATTATATTTCATGTAGTTTGTATGTGGACGAGTGTACTATGAGATAGGTTCTTGCTCAAACATGGTGATGATTTATTGCAGGACAGTTCTGAGGAAGTTCAAGCATTTACTTATGTTTGGCCGGACAAAGATGATCCTAACTTGTATGGAGTGGCATTTTGAGGTAAATTTCTCTCAGAATGGGTATGGTTAGTCATGTTATAGATTTGATTTAGGTGAGAAACACAAGGGAAGATAAGCATTGTCTACTGATTTGAACCTAGTGGATTAAAGGGATTCTTATGGGATGTGATGAAATTATCCTATGGAGATGGCTACTTTTTATTGTGAATGAAAATTCATCTTGGATGATTGGTGCTTTGCTTTGAGTTCTATAAAATCAGATGAATGAGGTCTTTGTTGTTGATAAGAAAACTCTTGATGCTAATTTAGAAATCATTAGTGTTGGAATAATCACTTGCTACTTGAGTAAATACAATGCAGTGCAAATACTGAGTTTGACCTGAAAGATGCTGAATTAAGTTCCTCATGCAATGTGACTGGGATGTCATCTATAGGGTTTTGGATTTTGTGGAGATCAGTCATGAATTTACTGTGTTTCTAATGCATTCTTCTTCTCAACGTCTTATGTCATTGTATATTTTGAAGCAATGGAAAGTAAGACACATGGATGACTTTATCAAGATGACTCAAGGTTTCAAGCAAGAGTTAGATTTACATGAATCAAAGACAAAGTAGCCACATATGAATCCTTCTATCAGCAGGATCAGAACAGCTCCCCAATGCCATAACTGTGTCATCTATAGATATGCACATACTATTCTTGGACAACATGTCTCCACTTTTTTGCATTCCTTGAAGGTTGGATTCTAGCAATAATATGCAACTTTATTGCCGCATATCATTTGCTTGGATTATTTTTAATGGGGATATAAATGGAGTAACACTTATGGCAGATTTTAAGACTTGCTATTGACAGCAATAATTCAACTGAAGTTGTAATTTCCCCCATTTTGATAAAAGTGTTCTGCTGTGAGACAAAGCTTTACTCTTGTGTCATGGCCCCTTGTTTCCTTTTCAAACAGTGTGAATGTTCATCAAACACTTTAATTGATACTAAAAGAAAAATTTAAGGTTTTATTATTTTCTTCTCATCTGATAAATTAAAGATCTAACTTTAATTTATAGGATATGATTTAGATTGAACCCTCCACATCAATCGTATTACAGTGTCCAGCAACTTCTTATTTGGTCACTAAGCTTTCCCATGTTTTCATTCATATGAAAATGCTTCAATTTTTAAACTATACTTTAAGATACATGTAATATGATTAACTTCCGAAGAGAAAATTGTTGTCTAGATGATATAGTTTTGAGTTTTAGTTGATTTTATAGAAATGTAACTGCAACAGAGAAATCAGTAATAGATGCTATTGTCAACAGATAATTTAGTGATTATATTGACAAAATATCATTGGACTTGTGTTACCTTTTCAAAATTATGTATCATCTACTAAAATAGTTTGTTTCTACAACATGCTTCAATTCAGAACTATAGTTTTTGGTTGTATTCTTGTACAATTTGTTGAGTTTTATTTGTATAGCCTCTTAATACCCACATGACAAAACAAAACAAAAATAAAAACAAAAGTAGTTGTTTGAATTTACTTTTAACAACTTGTTCTAGTCTTTATCCTTATTACATTTCTTATATACATTTAAGTTCAAAATTTTTTGCTTAGTTTTTACAGTTACTAACATGATCACTATGGTTTTTGAGCAGCAACTACGGATCAACATACTGAGTGTAGTGACATATGTGGTTTTTATGATGGTCGATTCATTTTCAAGTTTGGTGATGACAGTGGTAACTCCTTAGAGGTAGTTCTTTGGAAAATTAAGACAGTGCACTCTCGGATTCATAAGCTTAAGAATCAACTTGACATGATAATGATGAAAAATGCTGCCAAATTTTCTTCTTCAGAGAATTTGAGCCTTCTTACAAATTTGGATGCTCAGACTAGCTCGGCTTCAAGACGTACATTTTTTTGTTAGGAATGGAGATGCATCTAGTTCAACTTCTTGCTTCTCTTTGCCCTTTTTGGCGCATATTTAAGGAAAGCTGAAGTTAAAGCCAATACTTGTATTAGAATTATTTAGCTCATGAATCCAAAGATCCTTTGTGGCAATTATACTTGTGGACTTTGATTTATTTTGAGAACTGACTAGTGTTGATTTGTTTTTAAGAATGCTACTTTGAAGATTGTAATATATGAAGACAGATTTATATACAACTTGGTTTTTTTTTCCAGTCCACCATGAGTTTCTCACATTTTCATTTACATTTTCGCTCTTGCTAATATTTTCCCCCAAAATTTCATCCCCGAAAAAAATAGAAGTTTGATGTTCTTTTTTTGTTTTCCATACCATTGTTAGAAGTTTCATGACAATCTAAATAATTAAACAATTTTCACTTTGGCATAAAAATATTTTTTTAACATAAGGATTCATCATTTATAAACAATACATAATAATAAGCATATAAAAAATTACATAATAATGAGAGTATAAGAAAGAAATTTCCAATTTTCAGTAGGAAACAAAATATGCACCTAATAGATAAAAATGCACAAATTACCTTAAACACTCTGCTCTTTTTTCACTTTGTGTTTACAAAACATGCCTCCTACATATGGAACTAAACAATCACATGTCTTAATGAAACCACCTATAGATGCACTATCATAATTAACATAACTATTTTGTCTTGAGTTATTTATCACCATATCATTGACACCATGTGCTGGTTCTGCCTATAAGAATCATAAAAAAAATAGTATCATTAGTAAATTGTGAATAAGTCACTAAACAAAATGTCATTATTAATAGTATTATGGCAAAACATAAATACCAATTGGGAGTTGGTCATGTCCACAGAAAGTGTAACACTTTCAATAGAATTTTTTGACTTAAATTGGTTAAATTGGTAGAGACAACCTATCATAAAAAATGTTAAAGATTATGTAATCAAAATACTTACATTTGTTGTTAAAACATTAAATCTTTTTAATTAACAATTACACATGTACCTAGAGAAATTGTTTAGACAAAAAATACGGTTGGTGAATTTGAACCATATTTAAGTTATCAATACAAATCTCATTTCCTTGCATTTGATTTGTATACTAAACAAACGAAGAAAAAATTAATGAGAAATTAAATAACATATGAATGGTGTAATTTAAAATACTAATCAAACCTCATCTTGATTGTCTCTTTGATATGGAATAGTACATTGACTTGATGTAGTTCGAAAGTTTTCTTTCATACCATGTCTCACCTAAAAAAAGGAAAAAAATAGCATTATGTAAAGGATACAAAATTCAAAAATATAAAAACTCTTTTAATAAAACCCAAGATTAGAAGGTAATGTTGGTGCTGATGCTCTAACATTTTTTGGAGCAATTTGAACATTTTTCTATTGTACCTTATCTCACCTATAAAATAGAAAAAATTAATATCATTGTATAAAGGACGTGGAATTCAAGAATTAAAAATTTTGTAAATAAAACCTTAAGATTAAATGATAATGTTGGTGCTGCGATTGCAGGATTTGTTAGAGTCTGAACTTTTCTCTTACCTCAAACAATTTTCTTCTTGATTTTGATTCCTTTAATTCCAATACTGTTATTTTCACGAATTTCAATCCCATTTTGTTTCAAGTGATCTGTCATAACACTTGAATATTGAACCATCTCTTCATCTTGTAATCTAACATTAGAGCTTGTATTCGAGTGTTGGACAGTTGATCTGTTACCTTATAGCCTACCGTCGACGATTTCTAATATCTTTAAAATATATTTTTAACAATTTTGTAAGTCTCTTCACTCTTAGATGCTTTTGTTACCAACTGAATATATAGCCTACATAATTCTTTATACCGCATACTTTGACATATCTTAATATTCAAATTGCTAATGTTTATTCTAGAATTTTCAGCATCCATAAATCCATGTTTTCCTTTACGTGTCAACCTTTTCAATATGTACTAACTTGGGATCTCCATAATATTTTTCACAGTAGAAACTTTCAAAACATAAGAAAATAAAATTCTAGCAAACTCGAAATTTCTACAACTACAATCAACTTTTCCATTTGATGAATCATAAGTAACTATACGGTAATAGCTCTTCTTATGAGGAGTAATTTGATATTTTATGATTGATCCAACCTCCTTAAAACTTTCAATACAAGAATCATGAGACTTACCCCACTTATTTTGAAAGCACTTGAACAACTCAGGAGTATAAACATTAGCTACATGTTTCAAAGTTTCAATTGGATATAATAATAAGGGAATACTTGTACTTGATTTAAAATAAGCCTTTTATCTCTTTATATCTACGATCTTCAAGAAGTCTTTCAAAATGATGAAAAAAACTCCAAGAATTTGTATTGATAAGTAACATACCTCTTTACAACACTATTTATGCTCTCACTTCTTTGTGTTTTTGTCATTTATGCACAAAACATTTGTCTTCCATACACTAAAGCCCATTTCTCCTTTATCCTAAACATACGCCTCAACCAATCATTATCTTTAAGTCTGTATTTGCGCCACATCTCATTCCATACATTAACAAAATCTTCCTCTTCTTTAAAATTATATATGCATGAGTTAAAATCTCTAGCAAAATCTTTGAATTTAGAGAAAACACCATTTAAATGGATGGCTGCATTTTGATATATGTTCCAAATACATAAGTGATGACGAGTTTTAGGCAATCTTAGTACTAAAGCCTTTGCCATTGCTGCATCTTAGTTTGTAATAATAGTTTTACGTCTTTTATCATACATAGCTTTCACAAAAGAATCGAATAACTATTCAAAAGTAAGGGATGTCTCATCATATAACAATGCAACACTAAAGAATGTAGTTTGCTTGTGATGATTGACACCTATAAGCAATGCAAGGGGATGACCTTCATTGTTCTTCTTGAAAGTTATATCAAAGCAAACTACATCACCAAATTTTGAGTATCTACTCTTATCTTTGCATCTGACTAGAAAATGTTGGTTATTAAATCATCTTTGTCAACTTAGATGGCATAAAAAAATTCAAATCATTTGATTACATTTTATGCAAATATTCCAAAACACCTTTTGTATCCTCTCTTTTTACATCTCTCGTTCTTTTAGACCGTAAGTAATTTCTGTAGTCATATGATATGAAACCTAAATTCTCTCGATCATCTACTTGCCTAACCATGACATTATAAGATGCCTTTGGTGTGATTCCTACATCATTTGCCATTTCAATTTGCATTGCTGCAGGTAAACTTATCTTTCAGTAAGATCTATGTAAGTACGTCTTGTTTGGACTTGAGAGGTACTGATTATGCTCCTCAATAAGCTAAACCACACAAAGTTGTCCACATCTTCAACGACTGACTCTTATTTTAGCTTCATAGCCAAACCTGGCTTCAGGGCGTGCTATTTTCATATACATATGTTGTTTGTCTTTTCCTCGTTTACCTTCAGGGCTATAACAAACCATTTTGTCAATGAAGTTTTCAGATTTATTTTTGCAGTTTTTGCTTCTCCTTATCTCAAATCCACCTTCTTTAGCATATGCCAAATAGAATTGGTAAGCATCTTCTTTTGTCTCAAATTTCATTCCAATTTTTGGTTTTAATTCTTTGGATACAAATGAGCAGGTAGCTTGCCAATCTTAATTACTATTAAAACTCATAACAGCTATAAGCTCATCTTCACCTTCACTCCTACCAACTTCATTACTATCTTCAAAATTTAATTGAAGATAAGACGAAGATACACCTGCCATAAATTTATTAGGTTGATCCTGAAGTAAAAACCTAAAAAAATAAATGAAAAAGTTTGAAGATGGATATTTCACTTTTATGATATAGAGAAACACTAAGTGTAGAATTTACAATTTAATTAAGAAGCAAAAATGAATCCTTTGGCATTAAACTTAAATAAATATCTAACAGCTAGTGCTAAAGAAATTCTTTAAAAAATGTTTGGTTTTTCTGTTTGGTGTTCCCACATGTTGGTAAACTAGAAACAAAAAAGAAAGGAAAAGGAAAAGGAATCGGCCTCACTGAAGCTAAAAAAAGAGTCAATTGATACACAACAAAATTGGGTTTATTAAAATGACATCGTATTGTGGTGAAACTGTAGGAAAATCCCGGTGTGTACATCACATGTACACGGTGCGGAAAAACAAAAATTTTTGTTCCAGGACCTTCTCGAAAGCCAGGATCCATGTGTCTATATAACAAAGTCAAACCATAGCGACCAAAAGAGAC
>JAOSBK010000008.1:3552028-3566490 GCA_027568895.1 Erythroxylum shatona
AGCTAACCATCTAGCTAACTAAGGAAAAAAAACTGAAAGCTAACTAACTGTTAATAGTTAATTTAGTTAACTAACAGCCCCCCTCAAGCTGGAGATTGAGGAAGCAAGCCCAGCTTGATCATGTTCTGTTGGAAAGGAACTGCAGCAAGTGCCTTTGTAAAAATGTCAGCAAGTTGGTCTTTGGAAGCACACGGCAACAATTTGATCACACCTTGAAGCACCTTCTCTCGAACTAGATGACAGTCAATTTCAATATGTTTGGTGCGCTCATGAAAGGTAGGATTGGCAGCAAGGAGTAAAGCAGAAGCATTATCACAATATAAAGGAGTTGGCCCATGTAGAGGTTGATAAAGATCATTCAGCAGAAATTGCAACCATTGTATCTCACAAGTAGTAGATGCCAAAGCTCTATACTCAGCCTCTGTCGAAGAACGAGAAACAGTAGTTTGTTTCTTTGCTTTCCAGCTGACTAAAGAATCACCAAGAAACATACAGTAGCCAGTAATGGAACGACGCGTATCAGGACAACCAGCCCAATCCGAGTCACTAAAAGCTTTTAGAACAGTGTCATGCACAGAACTGGAAAAAAATAAACCAGAACTAGGAGAACCTTTGATGTATCGCAAAACCCTGTGAGCAGCTTGCAAATGTGTTACAGTCGGCTTGTCCAAATGCTGACTAAGCTGTTGAACAGCAAAAGATATATCCGGACGAGAGGAAGTCAAATAGAGCAGCCTACCAACAAGTTTCCTGTAGACAGTATGATCAGGCAACAACTCAACAGAAGCATTGTTAGGCAATTTGGTAACAATAGGTGTCTTCGCAGGTTTACAATCTAAGAAACCAGAATCACTGAGAATGTCAAGGGCATATTTTCGTTGTGATAAATGAATACCAGAAGAAGTACGAATGATCTCCAGCCCCAGAAAATATTGCAAGTTACCAAGATCTTTTATGCGAAAAGAGGAGTCCAGAAAAACCTTGACTGCATTAATCTCTTCGAGATTGTCTCCTGCCAAAATAACATCATCAACGTAGACAAGCAATGCAGTGAAAGAAGCAGCCTCCTTCTTAACAAACAATGAATAATCTGCCGAAGATTGAATATAACCAATAGAAAGCAAAGCAGATGTAAGCTTGGAGAACCACTGTCTGCTAGCTTGTTTCAAACCATACAATGATTTCTGAAGTTTACAAACTTTGTTCGAATTAGCCCCAAAACCAGGAGGAGGAAACATATACACTTCCTCATGTAAATCTCCATGTAGAAACGCATTATTTACATCCAATTGATGAAGAAACCATTGTTTCGCAGCAGCTAAAGCAAGCAATAACCGAACAGTTGTGATCTTTGCTACAGGAGAAAAAGTATCAAAGTAATCTATACCTTCGGTTTGCGTATAGCCTTTCGCAACTAAACGAGCCTTATAACGCTCAATAGATCCATCTGCTCGATGCTTAATGCGATACACCCACTTACAACCAATAGCAGATTTGTCATGCGGTAAATCAACAAGAATCCAAGTATTATTTTGGTCAAGAGCATCAATTTCATCCTGCATAGCCTTCTGCCAATGAGGATGTTTACTAGCTTGGTTATATGTTTTTGGTTCAGTGGCAGCAGTGATGGCTAATGTAAAATGAAGAGTAGAAGGTGATAGGGCGGTATAATCAAAATATTTAGAAATAGGATAAGGAGAGGAAGGAAATTGCACACCCATATTACAGTGATAGTCTTGCAAATAAGATGGTGGTTTTCGAGTTCGAGAAGGTCTACTTGTTGAAGGAACAGGTTGTGAAGAAGATGTAGGCTCAATAGGTGCATCATAGAGTATAGAATCATCAAAGGTGAGTTGGGGTGTAGTAGTAAAGGAAGGTAAAATAGGAAGAAAAGAGTTTTCATGAAAAACTACATTTCTGGATACAAAAATGGCATGGGAAACAGTATCAAAGAGAACATAGCCTTTAACGTTAGGTTTGAAACCAAGGAAGATGCATTCTTTGGCACGGGGATCAAACTTATGTCTGTGAGATTGAAGAGTGGTTGCAAAACATAAACAACCAAAAACACGCAAGGCTTGATAATCAGGCCTGATTGAATAAAGTTTCTGAAAAGGTGTAAAGTTATTTAACAAGGGTGTAGGAGTACGATTAATGAGAAAAACAGAATGAAGAACAGCATGACCCCAAAAATGTTCTGGCAGTTTAGAATGAAACAATAAAGCACGAGAAACATTAAGAATATGTTGGTGTTTTCGTTCAACCAACCCATTTTGTTGTGGAGTTTCAACACAAGAATGTTGGTGAATTATGCCATGAGACGAATAAAAAAATGGAATATCAAACTCAGAACCATTGTCACTGCGAACTACTTTAATAGTAGTTGCAAACTGATTTTCAACCATGGCACAAAAATTTTGAAGATGAATTCGAGCTTCAGATTTGGCTTTTAAGAGAATGATCCAAGTAAAACGAGTAAAATCATCCACTATCGTCAAAAAATAACGATGACCAGTAATAGAAACAACATGATTAGGTCCCCAAATATCAACATGAATCAAATCAAAAGATTTATTAGTTACAGAATGACTTACAGGAAAGGAAAGTTTCTTTTGCTTTGCCAAATGACAAACTTTACAAGGAGAAGTATCAACTGATGACAATTCAGGAATAGAAGAAACAAGCAATCGCAGCCTTGAATCAGAAGGATGTCCAAGACGATGATGCCATAGAGTAGAAGAAGAAGACACTGCCAGAGCAACAGGTGAAGACACTGAAAAACTAGCAACAGGGCAGTCCAATATGTAAAGACCAGACAAGACTCTAGCTGTACCAATCATCTTCTGAGATGGTATGGCCTGTATAGAACAGGAAGATTTGTGAAAAAGAAACGAACAGGGTAAGGATAATGTGAGTTTAGTGACAGACAAAAGATTAAAGGAAAATTCAGGAATATACAAGACATTTGTGAGATAAAGACAATCAGTAAAAACAACAGTGCCAGAGTAACACGCAGTAACCTTGGTTCCATTAGGAAGTGTTATTTGTATAGGCTTAATTTCATGATAAGAAGCAAAAGAAGTCAAAGAGTGTGCAATGTGATCAGTAGCACCAGTGTCCACAATCCAATAAGGAGAATGAAATGTAATAGGTGAAGTAAGAGATGTACCTTCAGTAGATGTCAATGTAAGGGAGGGTGTGGTAAGAATCTGATTAGTAACATGAGATGATGAGTTGGGGAGTGAGGTTGAGGTCGATGGCAATAAGGCAAGCAACTGAGCAATCTGCTCTTGAGTCAAAGTAATAGCTGAATTTTGTGAAGAACCAACCTGAACAGAATCTGTAATTGTGTTTACTTCAATATCTTCAAACACATTATTGGCACGAGAAGTCTGACGACGAGACTTATATCCCGGTGGAAAACCATGTTTATGATAACATGTGTCAACAGTGTGTCGAGGTTGACCACAGAAAGAACACTGTCTTGTATCAACCTTCGAGTCAGAAGAGCGAGACTGAGAAGAAGATGACTTAGATGAAATGATCGAATAGCATTACCAGCAAATGTAGAAGAAGAATCAGCCAACAACTGCCGTTCTTGTTGAATAACAAGAGAGAAAGTCTTGTTAATAGAAGGCAAAGGTTCCATCAGCATGATTTGAGAACGAACAGCAGAGAACTTGTCATTCAATCCCTTAAGAAATCGAATCACATAGTCATTACTATGATATCGACGAATAGTGTCAAAAGCACCACAAGAGCATTGAACTCGGCACGAACAAGAAGGGAGAGGTCGAAAATTGAGCAACTCGTCCCAAAGCACCTTCAACTCAGTGAAATAATCGGTAACTGTACGTTCCTCTTGTTTGAAAACAGAGATCTCATCTTGCAGATCAGAAATACGGAAAACATCACCTTGAGAAAACCTCTCATGGAGATCACGCCAAACCTCAAAAGCATAATCTATCCAGAGAACACTGTTGACAATAGAAGGCGAAATTGAACGATGCAACCAGGAAATAACCATATTGTTGCAACGTTCCCACGCCGGAAAGAGCGGATCGGCAACCAGTGGCGGAAGAATCGAACCATCCACAAATTTTAATTTGTTTTTGGACAAGAGCGCCATTCGCATAGCCCTAGACCAAGAATTGAAATTCAGGCTAGTTAAAACCGGAGAAACAAGAACAAGCGAAGGATTTTCATTTGGATGAAGAAAATAAGGACTCGATGGGAGGGAAGAATCAACAGTTGCCATCGATGAAAAAAAAATTTGGATGAAAAATTAAGAGAAAGGAAGGAAAAGTTTTATCTCTGATACCATGTGGATTTTTAGTGAAAAAGATTTTTCTTATTCTGTACCACTGATCAATGTACAATTATATAGAAGTGAACAACAGCTGGATTACAGCTGGCTTAAAACTAACTATAAGCTAACCATCTAGCTAACTAAGGAAAAAAAACTGAAAGCTAACTAACTGTTAATAGTTAATTTAGTTAACTAACAGTATCACCAATGTCCCAAAGCTTATGTATACAACAGAAGTTTGTTTTTGACCTTCCAACCACTGCAAGCATCCAGTTAGATCCTCACCCGAAGCTGGTGGCAGTGGGACTGGTATGGTTAAGAAGCCCACATGGAATAGACTTTGGAACTTGGATTTCAGATCATTTGTGAGCAGAGGAGGGTTTAGTTCTTCGTAGAAATTCATAAACACAGCAGATGCTTTGGGTAACCATTCAGACATCTGTTCCATGGCATGCAAAACAGGTGAAGAATCCGAATAACTTTGATCTCTGAGGAGAACTTCCTGTGGTAAGTCGCTGATTCGAATTTTGGACAATCCTGGAATAGCTTCCAATGTCTGTTCCTCTGCGGTATGTCCTTTATTGTAGAGCTCTGCGATGAGCTTCATTTGTAAGTGTGACGACAAGGCAATGGGTGGCGGCGACCAAAAGGCTACCCAAGGGACGTTCATGTCGTCCGCCAACTTTCCTACCCCAAATGACAAGATACCGTCGGTCACGAGGCAAGTAATCTTCCTGCCAGTCTCAGTTACTGCCTCTTTCATGCCGTGTTTGAAGTTTTCAGGGACTAGACTGACGAACAATCCTGCTTCTTCTTGTGGAGTTATTGGACCTTCAAGAGGCTTTGGCAAGCCATCGTCAACGTCATAGGAATTAACGTTAACTGGGACGACGTCATTATGTGCAGCTAAAATAGATCTGTTGCACTCCCCAGTGCTGATGACAGAAAATTGCACCGATGAAGCTAAAGCTGCGATCTTGCAGGTCATGTTAAAGAGCGCAAATGGATGGCTTGTGAATGGCCATGTTAAGATCACCACGTGTCCCTTCCCTGAGCTGACTGCCATATCCTTCCACCTGCAAAACGAGAGCTAGTGAGCTGATTAATCTGGCTTGCAATAACAATATGGGGATTTCTCCAAGTAGAAATAGGCTGGATTTAGAGGAAAGCTGAATTTTAATAAGATTAATTAAACAAAGAGTTATAACATGACTTACTTCTAGAATATAAGATACACTCAATTATATATGAATTTCATTAAGTTTGGATCTAGGATTTTCTATCTAACTTCATGTTGTTCCTGAAATCTTGGGCACCTACTTCATGAAAGAGTAGATCATTGGGTTAGGTTACAGAAAGACTTACTTTTGGCGTGAAAGTGAGCAGCAGGTGTTCTGAAAATTTATATTTTTGGAACTTAAATAATACTAGAAGGCAATTAAGTTCCTTATCCCTTTGTTCTCATTTTTATTTTAGTTTTCTGTTTAAGTTTTCAAAAGAAATCCTGAGTTTTTGATTTTTGATTTTAATGTTGGTTTCTTTTATTTTTCAAAAATTATGACAATAATAAAAAGTAATTTTATTTTCTATTTCTGGTTTTTATAATATGATTTACTATCAACCAAATATATATTAATTATTTAATATATTAATTATTAATAAGAATTATGAATAATTTAATTTAATATTATATATTTAGTTACTTATGAATAATTTCATTTAATTAATAATTTCATTTAATTTTGTAAATAAATTAATTAAATTAGATAATTATTAATAAATTTAACTAAATTCAAAATATCTTCAAAATATATATATTTCAAATAAAAGTTGATTTAATAATTACAATATATTTAAAATAAATATTTATTTATAAACAAAATGTTAATATTTAAATTATTTAATTAATAAAATAAAATAATTTTATTGATAATCTATTAATAAATATTATATAAGAAATTAAAATAAATTTATTTAACTAAACATAATCTATCTTAACTTTTAACTAATATGTAATTATTCAAAAAAACAAAAACGAAAAACAAAAAAATGAAAACTACTGCAGAAAAAAACGTAAAATCAATATAATTTTTTTTGTTTCAAGTAACGTAATTGAGGATCGCTCTAAATAGTATAGTCACCTTTATTATTCATCTTAATATTTATTGCCCACTCTAATACATTTGGCCATTTATTCATCTTACAGGATAAATTGCACAGAGATAGTAAGAAGTCTCATATCGAAAAGGGATGTTACACTTAAAGAACAAGTGATTGTGGCAATCGCCTTCTTTCATTTCACAGAGTACACCAATCGTATCACTTAGTTGAACAAATGAAATTGTATCTTCGAAACATAGTCTGTGTTCAATAGGTAATTATAGGATTATAGGATTACAGGCACTGGGTCACCTTTTGAAGAAGCTGGCTGGGATCAAATCGTGATTTACCTCCCTCACACAATATTAGGCCGAAATATGGGGCACCTAAAGTGGACGTTCCACCTTTTGAGTCCAAGGATCAGTGAAGCCTTCGGTGGACAAAAATTAACAACCAAATCAGCTTCATCAAGTTGACAATGTGTACGTTTCTCTGAAAAAGTTCAAGACAAGACAAGTTTGTGAAATCTTTTAATGCTGTTTCTCATTTATATTGTACCGAAATCGCGAAAGAAGTGTAAATAAGAACTGACTTGAACTGACTTGTATTGTTTACATCAAGTCAGATTTTTTTATATACAAAGCGTAAAAAGTGAAGCTATCTTCTACTTACAAAACTATAACCTATTTATAAAAACTACAATACTTTACATTAAATAAACAGTACATAAACTATCACTTAACATCCCCTCCCCCAAGTTGGAGTATCATGAACATCAACCAAACCTAACTTAGACAGAAGGAAAGCAAAAACAGAAGCTATCAAAGCCTTGGTAAACATATCAACCAACTGGTCCTGAGAAGAAATATGAGCAGGAGCAACAAAACTGATCTTATACTGATCCTGAACCACATGACAATCAATATCATGATGTTTGGTGTGTTTATGAAAGACCGAATTAACAGTAATATGAAGAGCCGCCTTGTTATCATACCATAAAGGAACATGACATGGAAAAGATATATGTAAGTCACACAACACATAAGAAATCCATAACAATTTACAGACGGTGGAAGCCATACTATGATACTCTGCTTCAGCAAACGAATGAGTGACTGTGGGTTACTTTTTAGTCTTTCAAGAAACTAAAGAAGAACCCAGAAACACACAAAACCAGAAACAGACATACAAGTTGTCAAATACGATCCCTAATCAGCATCACAATAAGCGAGAAGAGACTGCAGGTACTGAAGAGGCAGTGGAAGCAGGGAAAAATAAATCCTTAGAAGGACAACCTTTCAAGTACTTCAACAAATGAAGAGCAACATCCCAATGACCCTTATAAGGAGCAGTAACAAACTGACTCAACAGTTGAACAACAAAAGTAATATCAGGCCGTGTAAAACCTAAATATAGTAGCCTACCAATCAACCTACGATATTGTCCAACATCCTCCAATAATGAACCAGACTTATCTGTTAACTTCAAGCCTTTAGGCAATGATGTAGAAACTGGATTTGAATCAGTCAAACCCGAATCACACAAAAGATCCAAAACATACTTTCGCTGATTAAGATATAAACCAGTAGAAGATCGAGCAATTTTCAAACTTAGGAAATATTTAACAGGACCAAGATCCTTAATAGTGAATGCAGAATGCAAAAACTGTTTAACATCACTCAAAACAACCACAGATGGTCCAGTCAACATAATATCTGATAAGAATACAAACTTGATTGAGTCCTGATATGACCAAGTCCGTCTCTATCCTTTTGTTATAACCATACTTTGTTATGATCTTGTAGATATATATTTTGTAAGTCAGATTCTGCTATGATCCTGTACATATATATTTTGTAACTCACTCAATCAATGACATGAGATTCATCGACAACATTCAATTCTCTTTAATATCATACACATAGATAAGAAAATCAACAAAAGTAGAACTAGTAGAGTTAACAAACAAACAATGATCATGTTGAGACTGGATAAAACCATAGGAAAGTAAATGCTTAGTAAATTCAAAATTCCACTTATGGAAAGCTTGCTTCAAGCCATATAAGGATCGATTTAACTTGCAAACTTCATAAGAACTAGCCTTAGTATACCTATCCGGAGGTAACATATAGACTTTCTCATCAATAAAGCCATGTAAAAATGCATTATTTACATCCAATCGAGGAATGGGCTAAACAAAATGTGCTGCAATAGCTAATAACAATCGAACAGTGATTGTCTTAGCTACTGGGGAAAAACTATCAGTAAAATCAATTCTCTCAATTTGATGATAATCTTTGGCCACTAACCTAGCCTTATAACGATCAACAGTCCCATTAGGCTTAAGGTTCACCTTATTAATCCATCTAGAACCTATATCCTTCTTACCAACTGGTAAAGCAGTCAAAACCCAAGTGTTATTAGATTCTAGTGCAGCCAACTCCTGCTGCATAGCCCTTACCCAATGTTCATGATACTTAGCCTGATGATAAGATTGAGGTTCCTAAATAGTAGAAACATTTGCTAAAAAAGACATGTATGTGGATGAAAGATGCGGAGTAAGGATAAAAAGGAAAGTAGAAAGAGAGTAGTTTGAGGAGTTATAACCAGAAGGCTGGGAACAAGAAGAGGAAGATAAAAAATGGTTGGTGGTTGCATGAGATACAAACTCATTTAGCCAGCCTGGTTTATGAGATATTATAGTGCTTCTTTTTAACTCTGGAGTAGGAATAACTAAAAATGTTGAAGAAGGTGATGATGAAGGTTCGGTGGAAAATGTATCAGTGGTTGAAATAGGTAAATTGATAGGAGAGTTTTTAGGTTCAGAAGGCAACACATCCAGAATATCTGAAGGCTGATCAAATGTAACCAAAGGAAGTGGAACATTAGATATTGTATTAGAGAAAGACTGATAAGGATAAGAATGTTCATGAAACATTACATCCCTAGAAACCAGAATAGAATGTGAGTCTAGATCAAACAACTTATAGCCCTTTTATCCATGACTATGCCCCAAGAAAACACATTTATAAGCTCTCTTATCAAACTTATCCTTATATGGTTTAACATTGGTGGCAAAACAAAGACATCTAAAAGATTTCAAATGATCATACTTAGGTGGACAACCATACAAAATCTCATAAGGTGTTTCCCACATAAGAAATGAGGTAGGAAGTCTATTAATTTTATAAGTAGCTGTAAGAATAGACTCTCCCCAAAATTGTTTAGGTAAAGAAACTTGAAACATAATAGCTCGAGCTATCTGCAATAAGTGTCTATGTTTTCTTTCCACTATCCTATTTTGTTGAGGTATATAAAACATGACTTGTGATGCAAAGTTCCCAAGTCCCTAAACAATTCTTGACACTCCCCACTTAAAAACTTAGCTCCATTATCTGTTCGAATAGTCTGAACAGATTTTTGAAACTGAGTCTTATCTATCTTTTTTAAAAATCTAAATAATCGATTGCTTGGTACTTATGATTCATCAAATATGTACAAGTGGCCCTACTATAATCATCCACTATTGTCAGAAAAAATTTCACCCCAGAGATAGAATGTCAACTATAAGGACCCAAAATATCAACATGCACTAACTGGAAAATAGAGACAGTATGAATGTTATTAGAAGGAAATGTCAATCTATGTTGTTCAGCAAGTGGCCAAACATCACAAACACCAATTTCTCCAGTACTTTTATTATCAAAAGAAACAATATATCTAAGTACATTTTCATAAACATGGCCTAACATTAATGCCAAAGTTTGTACATAGACATAGACTGAACATTATTTGTACTACTTGCAACAATACACAAAGAAAATCTATCTAGATTGTCACTCTTGAGTGAATCCTTATCAAGGATATACAGTCTTCCTATAACCTTTCCTACTACCAATATTCAGTTAGTCTTCAGGTCCTGCAAAATGCAATGGTTTGGATAAAATTTGAAGGTAAGAGAAGATGTATTGGCAAGCTTATTCATAGACAAAGATTAAATTTAAAAGTAGGTATATGTAAAGTTTATGTCAAGACAAGGTCATTAGGCAAGAAAACATCACCAATGTGATGCACTCGGTTCTGAGTTCCATCAAGTAGATAAATAGGTACAAAAGTGTTAGGTACAATAGGCTTAGTTAACAAAAAAATATCCACACACATATGATTTGAGGCTCCTGTATCTAATATCTATGAATTTAAACCTAGGCCATCAAGGCTAGAAAGTGCTAAGAAAGGAACTGTATCTGCAAATGAGAGAATATGTAAGTGCTTTATTCTTTACCAACTTTAGCAACTCTTGTTTAATCAATTCAGACAATGGAGGATTGGAAGTACTAACTGCATTGTCAGTGGCTAATTTACTGTTATCTATAGTGACTAAAGTAGTTTCACTCACTGTATTAGCAATATAAGATTTGCCATTCCTTTTCCCTCTTTAATTCTGCAACTCCTTATACCAATCTAGTACACCAGTAAGTTTAAAACAATTTTCCTTCAAATGCCTAATCTTTTTGCAATAAGAGTATAACATCTCACTTTTGTCACTGCTACCCCATTTTTGTTTAAACTATTTTGCACCTCCATCAGTAACCCTCTTAGTATTCCCTATGTTCACTAACATAGCACTATGTTCTATCTCTTCACTAAATACCATCTGCACCTCCCTTTGTTTTTATACCCTTAAGACCATAGAATATGCCTTATTGACAAATGGCAATGGTTTCATAACCAAAATCTGATTACTAACATGATCATAACTCTCATTCAGACCCATTAGAAATTGTGTTAACAAATTCAAGGATGTTAAATCAGCTGAAGCCTTAGGTGCTCTACAAATGTACTGTGTTGCCGCCCCACAAGTAAATTATGGGATAGGCATGAGGTACCAAAGCTCATCCCTCAATTTCTTAAGATTAGTAAAATATTTAGAAATAGATATAGTGCCTTGTGATGTTGCACTAATCTGTCTTTGCAAATGATATAATAAAGGTTCATTACTTTCTCCAAACCTCTTTACCAAATCTGACCGTAGTTCTTCGATAGAATTTGTATATATGAAAGCTTCAACTATATCCTTTCGACAGAATCAGACCTATCCATTTTTTACATTCAACAAATCCTGGATTAGGTTTCTGACAAGTTCCATCTATAAACCCTAATTTCATCTTAGCTCCTAGATCAATTTTAACTGATCTACTCCAGTTGAAAAAGTTATTCCCATTCAATACTGCAGTAACTAAACTCATACCTAGATAGTGTGAACCTTGAAGGTAAACTTGATTTTCTTCTGGTGTACCTATTAATCTGGGATCCAACATAGATCCAGTGGGTGACTCGTGCGATACACCTTCCACCATTGCAAATATCTCAAACTAGACTCGTATCTATGAGGAGAAACAATAAGTCCAGAAACCCTAACTCTCGATTCCTTAAACCAGCTACTCTCTCCACCATAGAATCAAAGTAGAGTTGTTGACTTGACTATCAACAGACAACTCCTTGCACTCTCCTGATCCAATCCATCAATAATGTTGATCAATTACACTATCGATACCCGCTCTGATACCATGTACCGAAACTCTGAAAAAAGTGTAAATAAAAACTGACTTGTATTTATTCATTTTATTGTTTACATCAAGTCAAATTTCCTTATATACAAAATGTAGAAAGTGAAGCTATCTTCTACTTACAAAACTAAAGCCTATTTACAAAAACGACAATACTTTATATTAAATAAACAATACATAAACTATCACTTAACATATATTATCTGATCTTTCCTACAAGAAAATAATTTGACTTATTTTCTTTGATGGAGACGAAGTCCCTCAAATGAAATGGCCTGTTCGAAATGGCCTTATAAATTTATGGAGGATTAGCATGTTGTGAAAGACTAACAATAAAGGACCTTATGGTTAACAAACTTTGGAGAGGACTTGAAAGATGCCAGTTGTTATCCTACTACAATAAATTGCTCTTTGCATTGCCTATTAACACTTTCATCTCTTAATTCTCTTAGTTTGAGCATTGTCTTCTCAAGGTTTTTGAAGACGTATCAGATAATTCATATTTTCCCCTTACTCGATTGAATATCACATATATTAGCCAAGTACATGACCGTGAACACTAGTTTGACGTGCCTTATTTATTTAATAGGCATGCGGACCTATATCCAATCAAGTAACCATTGCTTGATTAAATTACTGGCACCAAATCTTCATGACGTGCCCCCTCCCAAGATACGGGAGAAAATGGTTTCACTCGGTGATATAATAATGAACAAGAAAAAGTAGAGGTACGTGGCTGATTACAGAGGTCTATGCTTAGGAATTAATGCGATTAACTAGTTTTGTTTTTTTTACCGTTGCTAGCCCAATTAAAGCGGATAGCTTTTTGGCGCAGTATCTGAACTTAGAATATTTTTAGGGCGCGATCATTTCATTACCAACAAAAGTCACTTTCGAGTGCTAAACCTAACGTATAATAGAGTTCATAGAGACTGTGAAGCATCATCTATCACTCTTTGTTTTATATCAACCAGTTCTAATATTTCTCTTATCGTAAAATATATGTTAGTTGTACAACACAGTTAAGTTATATATGTCATCAAAGGATTTAATTTGACTCGAAGAAACCCACGAATCAAAAGAAATAGAAACAACGATGTAGAGAAATATTACCTCTTAATCTCACAATCTCTGGCAAATTTTAGTTAGCAGTGAAGAATTGAAGAGCACGAAGGAAAAGATTGGACGCAGAGCAGAAGCAAAGAGAAGGGAGGATATTATAAATATAAATGTTGGAAATTTTATACATAAAAGTCTACTCGAAAAAGTTAAAATAAGGAATTTTTTTGAAAATTTTCAAATTTGAGCTTCTCAAAAAGTTATTTTTAGGTTTTAAAAAAGTTATTTCTATTCAAAAAGTACTTTTAATTTTTACGATCAAACACTGATTTTTTTTAATAACTTTTACGATAAAAAAAGTGATTTTCTATCCTCCAAAAACTGAAACAAACAAGTACTTAATAGATTACGATTAGTTACGGACCCATCTTGTAACAATGTCTAATATTTCATTTGACCTTCTCTTGGCAAAACTAAAGCATGCAATCCAGTGAAAGGCTTGGAAGGTTATCAAATTGCAGAAGATAATTTCCGTAGGAAAGCAGTTCGCTGCCACATAACTAACATGGAGTTATGTTTCCCAACCGATCACGAAAAGGATAAGTTGTTCTTTTGTTTTTCAACCCGAAAAATAAACATAATATTGATTTAATATTATCTAAACATCACATTTGTAGTTATATTTAATTATTTTGAAATTAAAATTATTTTGAAATTAAAATTGGATAAATTTAAAAGATAATAATAAAAGCTGCAACAGTGAATTATTAATTAGCCGTTAATGTAGAGCGATACCTGCACGGATTGCGAGCATCGTGGACAAGTACGGCTACTTGCATTACTCCAGTTCTTGTCATCTACAAGTGTGGATGACCAGAGGATCTGGTCCCATCCTCGGAACCATAGGATACAACATGATATTCCAAAACTGCAGCAGTGTATGGAGTTATTGCATCATCCTTGTCGAGTAGCAACTGATCCATCTCAGGCCACAGCAACTCTCTCCATGCACTAAAGTCGTTTGTAGGGTAGGGTAGATACAGAATTCAAATCTATATTTCCATCAACGTCCCTTTAATACCAAACCAAAGAAAATGCTGGATTCATATTGCCATTTGATTCCTTTCACGTTGCCAATCACAATATCTTCCACAAGCCTAGGTACATACATCAGCCTACTATGCTTATTACTGTTTGGTTCTGCCGGATTCTAGCGAGGCTGAACGTTGCCGTTTGGATCCATAGAGTTATCTGCTTTCTGTAGAAGCTTTGACGCTAGAGTCCCTGCAAAACAAAAAAGGCACGTCGGGAGTTAGGTCCCGATTAGCCCCTCCGACGCTCAAGTCAGTATTTTGGTGAAGGTCAGGCTGCTGAATGCAGAGAAAGCTAGGTTATGATTTTCGTACCTGAATCAAGGTAGAACATTA
>JAOSBK010000008.1:3566590-3577601 GCA_027568895.1 Erythroxylum shatona
ATCCAAGCCTAGTACTTACACAATTACTCCCTGTGGGATGATATTATACTGTACTACTTGAGACCCGTGAACTTGCGAAAATGCATCAATGGGCCAAGAAAAAAGTGATGCAACAACTAAAAATAATCGGACAGTGATTGTCTTAGCTACTAGGAAAAACTATTAGTAAAATCAATTCCCTCAATTTGATGATAACCTTTGGCTACTAAACTAGCCTTATAATGATCAATAGTCCCATCAGGCTTAAGCTTCATCTTATAAATCCATCTGGAACCAATGACCTTCTTACCAACTGGTAAAGAAGTCAAAACCCAAATGTTATTGGATTCTAGTGCAACCAACTCCTGCTGCATAGCCTTTACCCAATGTTCATGATACCTAGCCTGATGATAAGATTGAGGTTCCTAAATAGTATAAACATTTGCCAAAAAAGAATGTATATGGATGAAAGATGTGGAGTGAGGATAAAAGAGAAAGTAGAAAGAGAGTAGTCTGAGGAACCACAACCAGAAGGCTAAGAGCAAGAAGACGGAGACAAAAAATGGTTGGTGGTTGCATGAGATACAAAATCATTTAGCCAGGCTGGTTTATGAGATATTATAGTGCTTCTTCACAAATATGGAGTAGAAATTATTGGAAATGTTGTAAGAAGGTGATGATGAAGGTTTGGTGGAAAATGTATCAGTAGTTGAAATAGGTAGATTGATAGTAGGCTATTAGGTTCAGAAGGCAACACATCTAGAATATTTGAAGGCTTATCAAATGCAACCAAAGGAAGTGGAACATCTGATGTTGTATTAGAGGAAGACTAATAAAGATAAGAATGTTCATGGAAAACTACATCTTTAGAAACCAGAAGAGAATGGGAGTCCAGATCAAACAACTTATAACCCTTTTATCCATAACCATACCCCAAGAAAACACACTTATAAGCTCTCGAATCAAACTTATCCTTATGGGGCTTAACATTAGTGGCAAAACAAAGACATCCAAAAGATTTCAAATGATTATACTTGGGTGGACAACCATACAAAATCTCATAAGGTATTTTCCACTTGAGAAGTGAGGTAGGAAGTCTATTAATTATATAGGTGGCTGTAAGAATAGATTCTCCCCAAAATTGTTTAACTAAAAAAACTTGAAACATGATAGCTCGAGCTATCTGCAACAGGTGTCTATGTTTTCTCTCTACTATCCCATTTTGTTGAGGTGTATAAACACATAACTTGTGATGCAAAATTTCCAAGTCCCTAAATAATTTCTGACACTCCCCACTTAAAAACTCAACTCTGTTATTTGTTCGAATAGTCTGAACAGATTTCTGAAACTAAGTCTTAACCATCTTTAAAAAACTATATAAATAACCGATTGCTTGGCACTTATGATTCATCAAATATGTCTAAGTGGCCCTACTATAATCATCTACTATTGTTAGAAAAAATTTCCCCCTAGAGATAGAATGTTAACTATAAGGACTCACGAAATATCAACATGCACTAACTAAAACATAGAGACAGTATGAATGTTACTAGAAGGAAATGTCAATCTAAGTTCTTTAGCAAATGGGCAAACATCACAAACACCAACTTCTCTAGTACTTTTATTATCAAAAGAAACAATATGTCTAAGTACGTTGTCAGAAACTTGGCCTAAACGTTAATGCCAAAGTTTGTACATAGACATAGGCTGAACATTATTTGTACTAGTTGCAGCAATACAAAAAGAATATCTATCTACAGTGTCACTCTTAAATGAATCCTTATCAAAGATATACAGTCTTCCTACACCAATATTCAGTTAGTCTTCAGATCCTGCAAAATGCAGTGGTTTGGATAAAATTTGAAGGTAACAGAAGATGTATTGGCAAGCTTATTCACAGACAAAAGATTAAACTTAAAAGTAGGTATATGCAAAGTTTTTGTCAAGACAAAGTCATTAGGCAAGAAAACATCACCAATATGATGCACTCGGTTATGAGTTCCATCAAGTAGATAAACAGGTACAAAAGTGTTAGGTATAACAGGCTTGGTTAATAAAGAAATATCCACACACATATGATTTGAGACTCCTATATCTAATATCCATGAATCTAAACCTAGGTCATCAAAACTAGAAAGTGCTAAGAAAGGAAGTGTACCTGTAAAATCTGAAAGATGTGCCAGGTTCACCATGAAAGGATATGTAAGTGCTTTATTCTTTACCAACTTTAGCAACTCTTGTTTAATCAATTCAGACAATGGAGGATTAGAAGTACTAACTACATTATCTGTGGCTAATTTACTGTTATCTATAGTGAATGAAGTAGTTTCATTCACTGCATTAGCAGTATAAGATTACTCATTCCTTTTCCCTTTTCGATTCTGTAACTCCTTGTACCAATCTAATATACCAGTGAATTTAAAACAATTTTCCTTCAAATGCCTATTCTTCTTGCAATAAGAGCAGAACATCTCACTCTTGTCACTGCTGTCCTATTTTTGTTTAAATTGTTTCCCTCCTCCATCAGTAACCTTCTTAGTACTCCCTGTGTTCACTAACATAGCACTATGTTCCATTCCTTCACTAAATACCATCTGTATCTCCCTTTGTTTTTCTACCCTTAAGACCATAGAATATGGCTTATTGACAGATGGCAATAGTTCCATAACCAAAATCTGATTCCTAACATGATCATAACTCTCATTTAGACTCATCAGAAATTGCATTAACTGATTCAAAAATGTCAAATAAGCTAAAGCCTTAGGTGCTCCACAAATGCACTGTGATGCAGCCCCACAAATACATTGTGGGACAGGCAAGAGGCACCAAAGCTCATCCCACAATTTCTTAAGACTAGTAAAATATTTAGCAACAGACATAGTGCCTTGTGATGCTGCACTAGTTTGTCTTTGTAAATGATATAATAAAGGTCCATTACTTTCTCCAAACCTCTCTACCAAATCTGACCATAGTTCTTTGATGGAATTTGTATAAATGAAAGGCTTCAACTATATCCTTTGACATTGAATTTAGTATCCATGATTTAACCATGCAATCAATCCTAATCCATTTTTCACATTCTACAGATCCTGGATTAGGTTTCTGACAAGTTCCATCTATAAACCCTAACTTCATCTTAGCTCCTAGAGCAATTTTAACTAATCTACTCTAGCTCAAAAAGTTATTCCCATTCAATACTGCAGTAACTAAACTAAACTCATACTTGGATAGTCTGAACCTTGAAAGTAAACTTGATTTTCTTCTGGCGTACCTCTCAATTTGGGATCCAAAGTCGATTCAGTGGGTGACTTGTGCAATACATCTTCTATAGTTGCAAATATCTCAAACCAGACTTGTATCCGTGAGGAGAAACAGTAAGTCCTGAAACTCTAACTCTCGACTCCTTAAACCAGCTACTCCCTCTACCACAAAAGCGAAATAGAGCTGTTGACGACTATCAACTGACAACTCCTTGCATTCTCTTGCTCCAATCGATCAATAATGTTGATCGATTATAGTATCGATACCCACTCTAATACCATATACCGAAACTCTAGAAGAAGTGTAAATAAGAACTGACTTGTATTTATTCATCTTACTGTTTACATCAAGTCAAATTTCCTTATATATAAAATGTAGAAAGTGAAGATATCTTCTGCTTACAAAACTAAAATCTATTTGCAAAAACGACAACACTTTACATTAAATAAACAATATATAAACTATCACTTAACATATATTATTTGATATTTTCTACAGGAGAATAATTTGACTTATTTTCTATGACAGAGACAAAGTCCCTCTAATGAAATGGCCTGTTCGAAATGGCCCTATAAATTTATGAAGGATTAGCATGCTGTGAAAGGCTAACAAATAACAAGAAAGGACCTTATGGTGAACAAATTTTGCAGAGGACTTGAAAGATGCCAATTGTTATCCTACTACAATAAATTGCTCTTTGCATTGCCTATTAACAGAACTTTCATCTCTTAATTCTCTTAGTTTGAGCATTGTCTTCTAAAGGGTTTTGAAGACGTATCAGATGATTCATAATTTCCCCTTACTCGATTGAACATCATATATATTAGCCAAGTACATGGCCGTGAACACTAGTTTTACGTGCCTGGTTTATTTAATAGGCATGCGGACCTATACCGAATCAAGTAACCGTTACTTGATGAAATTATTTGCACCAAATCTTCATGACGTGCCCCCTCCCAAGATACGGGAGAAAAAGGTTTCACTCGGTGATATGATAAGATACGGGAGAAAAAGGTTTCACTCGGTGATATGACAACATTTATGTTCAAGGAACAAGAAAAAGTAGAGGCAGAGGTCTATGCTTAGGAATTAATGCGATGAACTATTTTTTTTTCCCTATTGCTAGCCCAATTAAAGCGGATAACTTTTTGGCGCAGTATCTGAACTTAGAATATTTTTAGGGCGCGATCAATTCATTACCAACAAAAGTCACTTTTGAGTGCTAAACCTAACGTATAATAGAGTTCATAGAGATTGTGAAGCATCATCTGTCACTCTTAGTTTCATATCAACCAGTTCTAATATTTCTCTTATCGTAAAATATATGTTAGTTGTACAACACAGTTAACTTATATATGGTATTAAAGGATTTAATTTGATTTGAATAAGGTTTTAAATTCAACTTAATTATTGTCATCAAATATTAATTTACTTTGGAATAACCATATTTATGACGGATTTTTGAAGTTTGGGCCATAGGTTGTTTTAGGCAATAACAGAGAAATTAAGCATAAGGAAATAACAATCATGCACGGAGGTCCTTCTAAGATGAAGAACCACTAGAAGTAATACGCAGCAAATTTTTAACTTCTTTCTATAAAGAAAATGAGAGTAATAGAGTTTGATCGGGTGAACAAGAGAATATAATTTTTACTCCTTTCAATATGCACATGAAAATAGTTTTATTTTATTTGAATGAAATCTCCCACTACCTAAGCTAAGAAATTATAAGCTGCTTGCACACATATTAATGCACTCTGCATATGGATGGTCTCCACGTCTAATATATTACTTCACCACAGGCTGTCTCGATCTTGAGATCCCCAATATCGAACCTGATTTCTTTTCTTCACCATTTTCAAAGTCAAAGCCAAGTTTGATGGGAAATCTCAAGAACATAAACTCAGGTTACCAAAAGTTTCAGATCCTAACCCGAATCTCTGTAGTAAGATTTTATGCTTACTGATTAGTCATGTATCCTCTCTCTCTCTCTCTCTCTCTCTCTATATATATATATATATATATATATAAGAAAAAAAACCCATCCAAGTTTGAAAAGCTTTAAGAAAGTCCTTTAGAACTCTCAAAAACATGTTCTTGTACTTCAAATTTTTTCAAAAAACCCTCCTAAGCTTTGCCTTCCCTAAAAAAAGTAAGGAAAATTTTTATATAATAAATTTGATTCACGTGAATTAATTATTTGTAAGTGACCCGAATCTCAATTATTAACCTAAAATCAGGCCAACCCATTTTAACCTAACCTGCCTTCTCTCTCTCTACCCATCCAATCTGAAAAATGTCCCCTGTCCTATTAATTCAACCTAAATTTTTCTCAAAATGATGAAAACCCTTTATTTTATTGCAAGAATGGAGAATAGAGAAGGCAAAGTTCAGAAACCATCGAAAAGATATGCTTCAGAAACTATTAAATTTGTGGATTAGTGTTGTGACATTTCTACTTGTTCTTCTTTTTTGCTTTTCTTTCGATGTTACCGAGGAATTAGGTAAATCCATTTTTATTTCCTCTCATCTTTCTGAGTTGCTTTGTTGTTTGTGTAAATTAATTTTAATTTATATTCACTTCTACGAAACCAGGGAATAGAATATTGCCTTGAATGTGTATAAGTCAATAGATTTTAAAACACTAAATGATAAGTTTGATTATCTCTTATGCTTAAACATGTCATAAGTTTAAAACCTTGGATAGTTTTTGGTTAGTAAAAACTAAAAATATAAACATTACTCTCCATCTAATGGTTCACTTGTAGAGTGCAAGTAATCGTCTGATTAGCTTTAGATTTGTGAGAAAATGCATTTGCAAAGTTAGCCAGGAGGAATATTATCTCTTATTAACAAGATGAAAGCCATGTAACATTCCTCTCCATCAAATGGTTTACTTGTAGAGTGCGAGTAATCATCTAATTAATTGGCTTTAGATTTGTGAGAAAATGCAATTGCAAAGTTAGGAATATTATCTCTTATTAACAAGATGAAAGCCATGAAATCACTGGTTTTCGGATATGGAGAACTTGACAGGCCAAGAATTTCTTCTGCTTTTTACTGATATAATACAACATAGATATCATGTATTCCACCGACTCAGGTTCCTAATCACATATACAACTAAAATGTGTATTCTACTAACAAAAGTCAAGAATAATAGTTATAAGAACTTTTTACAGTATGTCAAATCTTAACAGCACTAATAAAATATAATTCTTTTTACATATCTACTCCCATTCAAATTCATAATATATGGTCTTTTTTCATTGCAAATACTAGTAACAAATCTCTTAATGACTATGCACTAGCTTAATCAGCATTTAACATATGTCAAGCAGAAGATAGTATTAATCTTACAATCTTTTTAAATATCTACAGAACCAGAATAACCCTTATAGCCTATATGACTCTTTGGATCACAATCTTTTATACAATATAAAGTATAAAGGAAACATAATGAACATTGAGGAAATTAGAAAACTAGTTGTGGTTAAAGTAAAGAAAAAAATGAAAGTGGAAACATTTTAGTGATTAAGTCTAGCCTAACAAATACGTGATAGTTTTTTTAGTCATTTTACACAAAAGAATGTTTAGTCATCTGTCTTAAATGCTAAAAGAATTATATGCATATATATGGTCAATACGTATTTAGCTCTGTCATTTGGGGGGATATAAAGAAAATGTGTCATAGAGTCTTACCACTTGAGCCTTAATGTTTATTTATCAAAACTTATTAATGGCTTCTTGTTTGTCTTTCTTATTTGATAGACCCCCAAATTGAGTTTCAGTTTTGATATAGTGAAAACTTCAAATTTACCCTTGCCATGTATTATGAAAGAGGGAAAATGTATAATTTTAGAATAGATCTAGATCATTATACTACAACTCATATATACAGAAAGAAACTTAAGATATAACGAAATTCAAGTTTTTAGTTATAAATTTTCTCAAAATTCTTTTGAGGATGGCATTAGAGCCTTAAGAAGTGAGGCTCACATTATTGACACGATTAATTTGATTGAAAAGAAAGAATATAAGATTGTGGAGGTACTTTTGGATAGCATTGAATATCCCTTATTGATATATAACAAGGATGTTGCAAAATGGGTGGACAAGATAATTGTGAGATTTTAGATGGTGATTAAGCTAATTATGAAGTAGGTGGTATATAAAAGTTCGTGTTATTGGATAAGGAGAACAATGTGAATATGATATTGTAGAGGTCAATAATTTGCTTCTAGGGAGGGCAAAACGACCTACCATTAATGACGCAACTAACATTGAATTTGATGATTCATTATATAAGGTGACAAAGAAGAAATTAGTGATGTTAATGCTTTCAATTTATTTGATTCTAAGGACATATCTAATAAGGTGGTTGATTAAGTTTACAGTGGTGCTCAAGATATCCCAATAAATAATATTGTAGATTTCAAACATATTAAAAATATGAAGATTCTGATGAGCTTAGGAGTATGGATGATAGTTCAGATAAAGAAGGGAGATGAAGGCCTAGGTTTCTAGAATTTGAAATAGATAAAGATATGATAAGGCTAATTGATTTAAAGGTTGGTATGTTATTTGATTCACCTTTGGTTTATAATAATGTTGAGAATGGTTTTGATTATATATATGTTAAGAATGAGAAATATAAAGTAACTACTGTTTGTAAAAAGGGTTAAGGGTAAAGAATATGTGTTTCTCAAACACAATATGGATCTACATTTCAAACTAAGACATTTTAGTCTAACAATAAATGTGGTCAAGAATATTTTAAAAAAAAGATGCTTTGGATTGCAAGGAAATATATCTCATATTTTAGCGTTTGCCCTATATACGATATTATTGGGTCTAAGTGTGCACTTTTAAAGGACTGTAATATTAAGATGATAGACAAGAAGGTATATATGGTGAAGAACTTTGCTTTAGAACTATTGGTAGGTGAAGAGGGAAGCAAATTGAGAAATTGAAGAGTTATGGTTTAGCTTTATTAAAGTCCAACCCATGTAGTTCTTTTATATTCAAGTATCCAAGTGGTATTTTTGATTATATGCGCATATGATTGGATGCTTGTAAAGAAGGGTATCTTGGTTGATTGTAGGCCTATAATAGCTATCAATAATTGTCACTTAAAGGGAAACCATAAAGGGTAATTGCTATTGAACATTGGTTTGGATGCAAATAACAATATGTTTCTAATCGATGTGGGCTATAGTTAGAACTGAGAATCGATTATCGTGGAAATAGTTCCTTAATGGTTTATCGAAAGATATTGGACACTTCAAGGTTTTTTATTTTTTATTGACAAAAATAAATTTGTTTTATTAGATTTTCATTTCATTTTATGAACATTCATTTATAGTGTATTAAGATTTCGTATGGTTTCTTTAGAATAAGGTTTAGAACATGTCTTCAATGTTGAGGTGGTTGGTGTTAAACATAGATATTGAGTTAGACATATCAATGCCAACCAGCTTAGTAGCAATCGGAGATGTCATACTTGTTAGAGTAGTGCCCTAAAGGCAATCGCCTTTAGCTCATTTTGTACAAAGTTGTGTACAGACTTTATGAATAAATAAAGAAAGGCATATTTCATTAATTTAATGTTCATTATTTATGAATTGATATTGATCTATAAGCAAATTAATGAAGTCCATGATATATGACATATCCTACAATACTTCAGTGATAAGAGGTTGTTTGAAGTGAAGCATATGAATTTTCAATAACAAGATATTAATTTGGGCAACAAAAGCTGCACGTGTAGAAGATGCGATTTGAGTGAAATTCTTTCTTAACATACTTATGTTACACTCAAACATGTTGGTGGCAAACCAGAAGAATATTTAGACTTCATCTATAGCAAAGAAAATTTTGAAAAAGCTTATGTATATCAGTTTTTCCAATTCTTAGTGAAGATTTGTAGCCAATTTCGAGTGAAGACCATGATTCTAAAACCTTTGTGCCATAATACAAAAGAATATCTAGAAGAACAAAAAAGGCAAAGATCAAAGAAATCAAAGAGGAATAAAACCTTATAGAGCTACACATAAAGAACTTCAAAAGTAATGCAAAAATTGCAAACAATTTGATCATAATGCAAAGAGATGTCCTAAGAGAATATATGACAATCCAAGAAAGCCAAAGCAGCCAAATGATACAAGAACCATCACATAGTCAAAAGAAAAGAAGAATAACTAATTTTTTGTATATTCTAGATAGCTACTTTTGTATATAGGGCCATTTTAGATTATGAATTATAGTTTTCATATATATTACCTATTTTAGATCATTAATTATGTTTGTAGTTTGGATTACTCGAAATTTTGTTGTCATCTTTGAGTGTACATAATTTTTTAAATATATATTTTACTCTTTAAATTATGAAATCAACCTAAGATTGATTAAAATTTTGTATATGGTTTGATGATAAGATTGATTGGAACTATTTGATTACAAAAGTTTTGATATTGCATGAAAGCAAATTAGCATACTAAAACAAAAGGAATAAGTTGAAAAAAATCTAAATAAGGTAATACCAATTCATTAAAATGATATATATTTAAACACAACATTATTTAAAACTTATCATTACAGATTGGCCAAAAAGTGTTATGAAGTCTAGATTTGTTCGAACATAGACAAATATGATAATCTCAATTTCAAAGTACATACATCTTTTATAAGTAAATTATTAAGTAACAACCAACGAAAAGAATATATAAATGACCCAATTGCAACAGAGCTTCCATAACAATATTTCATTTATATGATTCTTTAATTTGTTGTTGATATCCTGAGACCTATTTATGATATTTATACTTCTAGTCTAACAAAATTCACATTTTTATTTGCTCTGCTTATAACATATATAATAAAATTTAATAACCCACCATATCATAATTCAATTTAATAAAATAAAATTTTATTTAAATTTTACTATAAATTGAGCTCATTCATAAAATTGTCTTCTTGGTTAAACTTGATGAAGAAGTTCTTATAGATCTTATCAATCCACATTTACAATAATGTAAGTGGCGTTCAATCTTGTTCACTATACTAATAAATGATTTTGTAATCTTCGCACCACCACAAATAAAAATAAATAAATACGACAACTAAAATTAATAATTTAGTTTATGAATAGAGAGTGACATTAAAGAATTGGTATTTAAATTAGGGGTAACATTGTTGACAATGTGCCTTTCTAAATATCTATCAGGCTTAGCAATGGGCCAGGATAGGCCCGGCTCACACCCGAAACATGATCAAACTTGAGATGCACGACTCAACCACTAGCTTGATCGGACATGTGCTGTCCAAAGCCTAATTTGGCTTAAATTTTTATTTTTTAATTAAAAATAGAAAATAATGTCGTTTTAAGTGCTTCAAGTTGTGCTGAAACTTGAAGTTCTTTTTAAAAAAAGTCTAAACCAGAACTAAAGTACGGTCAAATTGGGTTAGATCAGGCTAGGTCAGATCTGAGCTTAATTACTACCCCTAGTATCTTTATTAGACATCAATATATTCTAAATCTATTCTTAAAGAAATTCAACAAACACAAGCAACCCAATATTCAAAAGACAGAAATAGGATCATTTTATGATAAAACTGAAGAAGTGCATATTGCTAATGTTGATATGGCTATACATATATATATAGAGAGAGAGAGGGATAAAGTATGAAATATATATATATATATATACAGGGACGTAGCTATGTGGGGGCTAATGGTGCATTGGGCCCCCCAACATGTAAAAAAATTAAA
>JAOSBK010000008.1:3590863-3602703 GCA_027568895.1 Erythroxylum shatona
AAGTATACAAATAAATTGAAAATGTGTGGAGGAACTAGTACGATTGAATAGGTATTTGAATAAGTCGATGTGAATTAAAGGAAATCAAATGAAAAGAGAAAATCATTAGAGACAAGAAGTCAAGTGGGAGACTGGAAATGACATGAGATAATATTACCTTAATTGAGGAATTAGTCACTTAAGGACACAAGGAAAATTTGAGTGATAGATGTTGGAATTAATAATACCTAATAACATTATGATATTGAAGATTTAAGTGATCCAAGAAAAATTGTATCAATTAGTGATTGTGATCATAGATGGTATTTTGAGTGTGTTTGAAAAGTACAAAGGGAAGTTTTCAATATTTGAGGAATATGAAACTAATGATAAGAATATCATTTGGATTTGGAGATTATGTAGTATATAATGAAGTTCCCCATCAGAGATTAAGATACAATATGTTGTAATAGTATAAAGTGGTTTTTGTATGCATAAAGACAATTAAGGTCTCATGAGTTGATTTTGATACATGGTTTAGAATTGCTATGATAGAAATCGCTTTGAGGTCTTGGAAACATTAGATGTACACAGTCATTTCTGGAATGTACAAATGAGTGCTATACTAGTAAAGGTGGTGTGTAATCTGACACATTGAACAGACAATTCCATAATGAAAAAGTGCACAGTCAGATATTGAGGTTACCAAATCTAGTACAATGAAGAGTGCAAAATGTTGAGTAGAATATGGGGAAAAATGAAGTGTTACTAGATGCATTGAAATTTAAGATCAAAGTAAGAAAACCTAAAAACTAAGGATTTAGAATTGTAAACTCCATAGAAGAATTGAAAGCGAATCTAAACTCTCGAGTAAAATCGGAAGAATGATATTTGGTGATCGAAATAAGAAGTATGTGTACTCGATAAATATGATTGAGCAAATAAAGTGTTAGAGAAGCCCAAATAACAACCTAAGCTAGACATCCTAGCAGGAATACGCTAAGATTGTATTTTAGCTGCTAAGGATGTAGAAACAAGTGGTTGAATGTTTGAACTACCATCAGTTTTAACGGTTGGAAATATTCTTGAAGCTTATATTTTTGGAGTTCATACGAATATGAGATTGATGTATAGTTCCAATTGACTACAGGTATAACAATTGTTATCATAGTGACATCATTAAAGAACTTTATGAGGCGTGGTATGACAGTAAGGGGTTGTTCACCCTTACATTGAAATGAAAAGTGTCAAGAAAAAAAAAAGGTCAAAGACTAGAATTGATTCGAGATACTGGTGATGAGTGAATCAAATTTTCAAAGGAGAAATGAAGTGTTTTTGTGAGTACCACCTTAGTAAGATGCGCTCAGATTTGGAGAAAAGATAAGTTAAGCTATTCTGAATTGATCTATACAAAAATTATTATGAGGTGGTGTTACTGATAAAAGATGTCTTAGATTCACCTTATGTGATATGTGAATAGGCTGAAAGATTTGTGAGTATTTAATGAAATAGTCAAGATA
Organism: Erythroxylum shatona; assembly: GCA_027568895.1. Lineage (NCBI taxonomy): Eukaryota > Viridiplantae > Streptophyta > Magnoliopsida > Malpighiales > Erythroxylaceae > Erythroxylum > Erythroxylum shatona. Next base: position 3,592,363 of record JAOSBK010000008.1, read on the forward strand.
GTGTGATAGCTAAATGAGTGATTGAAAGACTTATTGAGTCTGTCAACTGTGGTCATTTGGAAGAAAGTATTTGGGTGGGGAAGTATATAGGAAACGTAAGAGCATATGAGGAAACAATACCCCTGCCTTATCGATCAATTGAATATTAATTTTGAGAATGAAATTTACTTAAGGAGGGGAGAAATGTAGCATCCCGTTCCCATACCAAGGGTTAAGACCTAAAATTTCAGTACATATGAGCTCAAAGAGATATTAAGGAAATGCATTTTCTAGCTCATGCATATATGCACATAAATATTAAATCTTTGCACATACAAAATTTGTACATGAATTCATTGATAACTTCTGGGTATAATTGATGTTAAATATGATTTTATTAAAAATGAGAAGTAGAGGGAGTAGAAAGAGTGATCTAAGTATGAGTTGTGATAAGGAAAGAGTTGAAAACAAAATTGGTAGTGATCTGGAAAAATGTTCACTAAATGTGCTTTGATCTGTTAGCTATAACTTTTTCTCTAGTTATCTAAATGAGATTATTCTTTATTTGGATTAAACTAGACACATATGTCTACATTTCTTATGAAGACATCAAATTGCAATTCTTTCTCTAAGAGTCTAAAAAATTTCATAAAGTTAAGGACTGGGTGCAGTACATTAGTGGACGAATGTAAAATTCATCTTCTGATTTTAGGGGAAATTTGGGATCGATCTAGACATATTTTGGCAAAGTTGTCTTCATGAAAGTTATATATCTTTCTTTTATCTTTCCAACGGTATATAGTAAGTGAATTTTCATGGTCCCTATAAGAGAAGATGTTCAAGAGTAAATATATATCTTCTGCCTTTTGCTTCTTCTGTGATGACGTCATCTTCTTTTGTGTTTCTTCTATGATGACGTCATCTTCTTCTGTGTTTTGCTTCTTATGTGTTTCACTTCTTCTGTATTTTCTCCTAGCCTATCTTCTGTTCCATTTTTGACCCTTCTAACGATAGAATCTGTCTTCAAGGTCTTCATGAAAGTTGTAGATCTTGAAGTTCGCTTTCAAATCATATAAAGAACACCTTAATCCAATATCTGTAGGGAAAGTTATAGCAATTTTCCCACTTATTCTGTGTTTTGCTTCTTCTATGTTTTCGCCTGGCCTATCTTCTGTTCCATTTTTAACCCTTCTATCGATAGAATCTGTCTTCAAGATCTTCATGAAAGTTGTAGATCTTGAAGTTCTCTTTCAAACCATATGAAGAACACCTTAATCCTATATCTATAGGGAAAGTTATAGCAATTTTCCCACTTCTTCTGTGTTTTGCTTCTTCTATGTTTTGCTTCTTCTGTGTTTTCGCCTGGCCTATTTTCTATTCCATTTTTTACCCTTCTATCGATAGAATCTATCTTCATAGTCTGCATGAAAGTTGTAGATCTTGAATTTCTCTTTCTAACCATATGAAAAACATCTTAATTCGATATCTGTAGGGAAAGTTATAGCATTTTTCCCACATCTTTTGTGTTTTGCTTGTTCTATGTTTTGCTTCTTCTGTGTTTTCGCCTGACCTATCTTCTGTTTCATTTTCGACCCATCTAGCGATAGAATATGTCTTCAAAATCTTCATGAAAGTTGTAGATCTTGAAGTTTTTTTAAAACCATATGAAGAACACCTTATTCCGATATCTGTAAGGAAAGTTATAACAATTTTTTCACTTCTTTTGTGTTTTTTTTCTTCTATGATGACGTCATCTTCTTCTGTGTTTTTTTTATGATGACGTCATCTTTTTATGTGTTTTGCTTCTTCTGTGTTTCACTTCTTTTGTGTTTTGCTTCTTCTATGATGTCATCTTCTTCTGTATTTCTTCTATGATGACATCATCTTCTTCTATGTTTTGCTTCTTCTGTGTTTCATCTTCTTCTGTGTTTTGCTTCTTTTGTATTTCACTTCTTCTGTGTTTTCACCTGGCCTATCTTCTGTTCTATTTTTGACCCTTCTAACGATAGAATCTATCTTCAAGGTCTTCATAAAAGTTGTATATCTTGAAGTTTTCTTTCGAACCATATAAATAACATCTAAATTCGATATATGTAGAGAAAGTTATGACAATTGCAATACATCTCCTATGTTACTGTTTATAAACTTCTTCTGGGTTACTGTTCATCTTATATCTTCTATTCCATTTTTTATCTTTAAAAAGATAGAATATGTCTTCTAGGTCCTCATAAAAGTTGTAGATATTGAAGTCCTCTTTCGATCCATCTAAAGAGGACCTTAATCAGAAATTTCTAGAGAAAGTTATGGCTATTTCCCCAAAACGGGTTCTGTAAGATTGAGGACAAAAGTAGGTTTGATTCTTTTCGCCATAACTTCTTTTCTAGACACCTAAATGACTTGATTCTTGAACCATTGGGTTCTTAAGACATTTTTCTACATTTCAGACAAAAATCATAGCCTTTTGAAATTACGTGAGAAAGATTGAGTGAAAAATGTGGGACTGATACAGTGAGTGTGCTCTTAAATAATAGGAACTGGTGTTATTCCACTGAATATACCTCAGTATTCTGATGATTTCTGGATCGATACAGCTCCAAATGAGGTGATTTTTGATTTGTGGTAAACAAGAGACATACAAATGGTATGAACAAATTGGAATCTAATTCAGTCTCAATGATGTTTAAATTTCGGATAGAAGTTGTGCCTAGTATACTGATTTGGACAAGAGAAGTCCAAAAATGTTTAAAGTGTATCTTTCGAATCACTGACCCGAATTGAACCATTTTGGTGTCAATAGAAACTTAAGACAATAGGGGACATTTTTCTGGAAGGAAGTGTTATGTTAGAATGTTCAAGGGTACTGTTGGCAAGACACTTAAGTATAAAAGATACAAGGCATAAATGAAAGGGCAAATGGGACAATTCTCAATCATTAAGGGCATAATTGGAAGAAAAAGTGTTGTCTTGCTTATAAATGAAGAAGAAAAACGTGTATGGAAAAGAAAGGAGAAAGAGAGAATGTCATGAAAAAGAGAAAGAAATACAAAGAGAAGAAGAGAATGAGAGAAAGAAGAGAAAACAAACCAGAGTTTCAATTTCCTTAGCCTATAAGAGAGATTTTGATGTTGTTCAAGAAGAGAAAAAGGTAGAGGAAGAGAAGAGTTTCCATTTGAGCCAAGGATCTCTTCATTTAGTGAAGAACCAAAGGGATCGAAGAGACCTATTTCAGTTAGATCAATTCACAGAGCACACATTAAAGATACACCAGGAAAGAGCCTTAGAGACCTCAGGTTGTTTTCAAAGAGAAGAGACATTCTGAGCAAGTCTATAAGCAAGGAAATCATATTTATAATAGAGTAAATAAGCCACTACTATTTTTCTTTAAAGCAAAAAAGTTTACTGATTTCAATTGCATCATAAGTGTTGCACCTTTTGCTTTTGCATGATTTGTGAAATCTGCTATATGTTTACTACATGAACTGTATAATGGTTTATAAAGAGATTTTTTAAAAAATACTTTTCTTTACTTTTATAAATATTTCTATACTTTTTTATTTAATTGTATATATAACCATGTTTTGATCAACAAATGACTTTGTAAAGTAGAGATACTTCTAATTCTAACTAGTGTTGATTTCATATGCACTTTTGCATACATTTAAAAGAAAATCCTAGGTAATTTTGATTAGTTAAATTTTCTAAAAGAAAATTAACTTATAAAAATAATTAAAAGAAAATTTATTTCCCTACAAATATTACTTAATTTTTTTAAAATTTATATAATTAAAAAATAGTTTTTAGATTTTTATTGATAAATAGAATTTTATTATTGTTATTTTTAACTTGTGCTTTCGATGCACTAAATTATTTTATTTATAATATCTCAATAAATTTTTAATCATTATTTTTCTTATTTTAATTTACTTTCGTTAATCTATAGAAAAATAATAACCAAAATATTTTACTTTAAAAATTATGAAGAAGTTGCAAAAATGTTACAATATGTAAAAATTTCCAGCGGAAGTGGCTCGAGAAATAGAAACTAAGCTTACCATTTTAGTTGCCTCACTGAAGGAAGATCGTCTATCTGAGGATAATTTTATTTTAGCTAAGAATTCTTATAAATTTGGTATGGATTTCTTTGTTGTTAGTAGAAGGAGGTCTAATTAAAAGAGGAAAGACTCTAAGTCTTCTCTTTAACCATGTCTTTCATTTGTTGGAATATTGGGGCCTAAACATCCTTAACAAACAACTTTCATTAAGAGAATTTTTATGAAAAGTAAGTAACTGAATTAATTGACAAGGCTAAAAGTACAAAATGAGTCCTAGCTTAGAAGCGACATTAAGAGGAGAGTTAAAAATTCCTATGACAAAGAGTGAGGATTATAACCATAACTCAGTAAAAGCATAGCAATTTAACACTACATCTTTTTTTGGTAATTCAGAAGAATTTATAAATGAAAAACAAAGATATGTACAAAAGAGTTCACAAACGAGTGTCTAGGTGGACACAACCAGTTATTACATAGCAGCTAGCCCACAGTTCAATCCAAAACAAAAGCAACACAAGAAAATCAGCAACTATGGATGGAGCATACCTACATCCACTCAATAACGGAACTTCACTCCTATACTTTAAACAGTACCATACCGAAGAAGCAATAACCAGAAGGGGAAACCTAAGCCAATATGGCCATCCATCAGCTGAAGCGGAAGAAGATTGTGTGGCCACGAAAAATGGCTACCACTATGGAAGGTGAGTCATCTTAGCAAGTGACGATGCTGTACCAAAGAATTAGTCATGTCAAGTCCATCAGTGAGTAGTTGGATGGCCAACTTAGGAAGTTGGATAGCCAACTAACTCATGTCTGATCTTCCAATGGGCAACTCACTTGCTGTTTACTTAGAATACTCTGAGCTATCAACCTACAGAAAGTTGGTGAAGAAACAAAACAATATAATTACCTCCTCTCTGTGTATAAGTTGAGAAGTTTCCTAACTTGGGAGATTACTCCAAAATATACTCTCTCCACATCCTTGGCTTCATCCTTGAAAGTTCTGGCATTACGTTCAGTCCAGATATTGTAAACAGTAGTGGAAAGCAGTAGAGGGAAATGAATTACGGCTAAGAACACTACATCTTTAGTATTATAGATACCAAGCTCTTTTAACTTATGAGGACAGTCTAGAGGACAACCCTCTAACAAATTTTTTAAAGAGATTTTCTAAACAAAAATAACTTTTGTCTTTTGTGATTACTTAAAAAGAAGTTGTGTCAGGATAGTTGCAGGAATTTAATTTTATTAAGGAAGAAATGGAGAATAATTGCTAATCATCCTCAACTTCTTAGACGAAAATTTTTGGTGGCTTATGATTCCAAGTTGATTTAGGTAAATAATTTGATCATACATGATGAATTTACTCATCTTTCAACGATGTTACTAGAGGATAATATCATTTTGAAGATTACATTTGCGTATGAAGAAAAACATGCTTTCCAAAAAGCACCTTTATGGAATGAGTTAAGAAAATTAGCTCCTTCTATCAACATCCTATGGCTAATGTAAGGTGATTTGAATTATATGTAGCAACAGTATGAAGCAAAAGGCAACTATTATCCTAGGAACTTTTTAGAGAAACTGAGGGATTGTGTTAGTGACTTTCAAATCACTTATCTATCTTTGGGGGCACATTTTTTTACCTTGTGATATAAACAATTAGATGCTTAGTTTATTAGGAAAAAGCTATATAGGGCAATGGTGAATGAGCAATGGTTAAATGCTTTCTTAAGTAGCAAGGCAATTCTTGATAATCCCCTCTTTTTAGATCACACCACTATCCTAATCTAAAACCTCTCTAGATTTAGGGAAATTCTCATCATATACATGTGGAAACTAAAACTTATTAAAATAAAGTTGAAATTCCTCAATAAGTAAAGAATTGGAGACACTCGAAGAACTATTGCTTAAGTAAAAAATCTCCACAACATATCTAATTGCAAAAGGATAATTCCCCTTTTAATCCTTCTCTTTAAAATAAAGAGATGCTAAGACTCTATAATTACACTAAGGTTATTAAATTCAATCACTCAACTTGGAAGTAGAGATCAAGAATCAATTGGATATTGGAAGGGGATAGAAATGCCTCTTTTTTTATAACTCATTTCTCAATAGTAGGAATATTAATCAAATTAATTTTATAATTGATCTTTAAGGAAGAATAATTAAAACTTAAGCAGGATTCTCTAAAAAACTTATAGAATTTTTTCATACTCTCTTAAAAATCCAATTTCTTGTACTCTTCTGTCTAATTTTTACAATCTAAAATTAAAGATCAAATTACTCCCTCAAAGGCTAATCATCTTACTATACCTTTCATGTCAAAAAAGGTGGAGCAAGCAAAGAAGTGGATAAGATATCTTATCGGCATGTATATGTCATACCAACCAAAAAATGATATTGTAGGAACTAATATCATATCGGCCTAAGATATCAAACGATACCAGTCTTTTCAATTAGTACTAGTCGATACTTTAGATATTGGTGAATACCAGTTTTAGCTATAAATTTTGTGAAATATAGGACTAACATAAAAAAATTAACCTAATTTATCTAACTCTATCTGCCCTTCTCTAGTTCCAGTCCGAACTCCTATATTTTCTGCTTGTTTTCTCTACTCTTTAGCTCTCCACTCTTCAGTCTTCAAATTGTTGTCTTTATGAATTGTCCCTCCTTCTTCTATCTGCTTGCTCTATTTTGTAGTCTCCATCCCTTCCGAATTCTAATTTTCCATCTTTTTTGCTTAAGCCACTTCACCTCCTTTATGGATATATTGTGCCGGTACAATACCCTCAGTTAAGAACTTGGGATACAAAATTTATGTTGTGTGTGTAGTGTGTTGTGGTGTCAGTTTGGGATAGTGTGAGTAGAGTACTATGGTGGTGTGATATTTGGTTTGGTGCATATGGGTATGGCCTTGTGTAGTTGTGTTATAGATGTCATTATGTTGTTAATTGTTATAGTGCATTGGCGTGGCTTGGCTAAAGGACCGTCAATGTGGTCACTAGTTAGTAGAGTGGTGTGTTATTGTTGTCATGGGTGTGGGTGTGGGTGTGGGATGGATTACGTATCTTGGGTTAACTCTTCATATTGATTAATTAGAATTAATGGAAATATTATTTTGTTTCTGTTAGCTAAAGTTTTTGCGTTTTCTCATTTTAGGCTGGAATAGTTTCAATTAAGGGAATTTAATCAATTGGTTATTTGATTGAGGCTTAGAATATTTATCAATCACAATTAGCAAATCAAAGTCTTTTCTTGCTTTGAAACATTAATAATTAAACATTTTTATTACTAATTTATTATGTGTGCTTTGGATAATACGTTAATAATTAATCACTCTTATTATTAATTACATAGAAATTAATAGTTAAATCTAATGTAATTTAATTTTTCTATTATTATACTAAATATAAAAATTAGGTAATTTAATTTTTCTATTATTATATTAAACCTGAATTAATTGAAAATCTTTATGATTACATTAAATGATTTCTAAGATTTGTTATGAGTATACTCAATTCATTATTATAACAATTACACAGATCTTAATATTCATGAAGTGAAACTGTAAATATTTAAATAAATCATAATATTCACATCTTGTAGTATTAGGAATTAAGAAGATAGATTTAAATTACAACTTTTTTAATTTAATGTTATGAATCTCTTTTTTTTAAAAAAGCCTTTGTTGTTACTACGCCGGAATCTACATTGGTAGCTTTTTGTGATGTATGGAGAAATTTTATTATGGAGTTATCTATTTTATATCCTTAGACATAAGTCATTCTAAGAATGTTATCTATTTTAGTATTAAGTCTATTCAGTGTTTAATTATTATTGTTTGGATTTTGAAATGATTCATTTAACTTTTTCATATGTCTATTCCATATTCAAATTATTTCCCATACATTATTAATTTAATTTTGATATATGTTTATTTATTTTACAAATAAATAGAGGGAAGTTCAAGTACTCTTGATAATTCAATCACTTCAAGTTAAGGAAGATTTGATGATCCAACTTAGACTCATGCTATATTGACTCTTAGAATGAATAATCATAGCATTTATTTGTATTGTAATAAACATTTGAAAGGTGGGGGAATCACTAGCTGAAAGAAGTATTTGGTTGGGATCAAATGTGATATGGATCCTTGTAAGAAAGTGAGCTATGATGTGAAATGACAAATGAAGACTTTGTTTGAAGAGTGTCAGTAGGATGATGCTAGGGATATTGAAGGTGTTGGTATTCCTACCTAACAAGAAGGAAAAGTTACACCTAATATGAGGAAAAGAATAAGACATATGTCTAACTTTTTTTATAGCACGAGCAACTTTTAGAGTTTATATTTCAATTTGTAGTGCCTTGCAATCTAAAGAAGCAGCTCATAATATACACATTGTAATGGCTAAATGGTGGTATGATTTAGTTAAAGCATTCAATGTTGCCCAGTCTTATTATTACTAGCGTATAATGCATGCTATTACATCTTACGATTAGATGTAAAGCTCCTTTAATTGATGATTATGATCAGCTCGTTTATGAAATAAACAATTATTTAAATGAAAGAAGAATGACTTGTGCTACACATGGGTGTTCAATCATATGTGATGATTGGACAAATAGAAGATAAGAGTTTATTATCAATTTTTTAGGTTATTTTGCAAAGGGGATAATGTTTTTTAAGTCTTTTGATGTATCTGTACTTGTTTGAAATGCTAACACTATGGTTCAAATAATTGATCAAGTTTTAAATGAAGTTGAGCCAGAAAATATTGTTCAATTTATTAATAAATAATGATTATGCTTATAAAGCAATCAGTAAAGGACTACAAAGCAGGCATAGTTCTTTTTATTAACTCCTTATGATGCATATTTTATAAACTAATGTTAGAAAATATAGGAAAATGCTAGATATTTTTCTATCATTGATGAAAATGTGTAGAAAGAAAAAAAGACTAAGTTTATCTATAATCGTACACGAGTTATGAATTTGATGAGAAAGGATTTTACCAATTGTAGGAATTTGTGTCATCCTCCTATTAAAAGATTTGGGATTAATTTCATATCAATTTAATTTTTTTAATGAAGGAGGAATTGAATCAAATGTTTACAAAAGATAAGTGGGTTAGATCTTAGCATGCTTGGTATAATGTTGGAGTGGAGTTTCTAGAATTATACTTGAAGATTATGCATTTTGATCCTAATGTTAATTTATCTTTCAAGTTTGTGAGCCTTTAGTGAGAGTCTTCATCTGGCTTATAATGGGGAGAAGGCAATGATAAGTCATTTTTATTATGGCATAAAGGTGGTAAAGGAAACAGTGAAGGACAATCTAAAAAATAAACCTTCATTTTCATTTACAGGTGGAGAATTTTCAAATCCTCATGTTTATTTTAGACCAAGTTTTACAAAGAAAACTAAAGTTAATAGGGGAATGCTATTAACTGTATCAATATTTTTTAACCATGAGAAGAAGCAAGATCTCTTAGGCTTACAAATGGAGGTTTGTGAGGTTGCTTTTGGTAATTTTGGGATGGCCATTATTATTCAGTAAAGAGACAAACTTAATCTAGTTATATATTATTTTCAAAAAGTAAAATTTACACATACATATATTTATATATAACAAAAATTTAACAATTACATTAGGATCACACTATGTGAGTACATACCCCTTTCCAAAAACTCACTAACTAAGAACCTCTTACTACAAATCAGTTATCAGAAACACAAGGCGAAAGATGAAAGTTGAAAGACGAGATTAATTAATAATTTTTATATTCACTGTGAAATAATAAGTTTGTTGTTGCATTTCCTTGCAAATTGACTGATTATAGATTGCTCCCTTATGTTGGCTATGATTGAAGCTAATAGAACCTTTAAGTCCATTTCCTTACAAGTGAATCTTCTAATGTTCCATTCTTTCCATGATTTCTGGAAAAAAAAAAAAAAGTAGCCAAATCCTCTTAATACACATTTTTATCATCTTTGGAGACTTATTTAAACTATAGCCATTAAATAATGACAGATAAGTTTGAAACATTGATATTCTACTGACATAATTATATGATTTTTTCAACATTTCGTTTAAAATTCTATACTGAAATAAAAAGTGATCTCTGCTGTCATCCTTTAGCTTGCATGAAACATAGGTTTTTGATAGAGATAAATATCTAAGTCTATCTATTATGTTTATTTTGTTTAGCATTGTTAATCAGAGCAAAAAACTTACACTCTTCTTTATGTAGCTATTCTAGACCAATTTACTCCATCCCAATTTAGAACCTATCCCTTAAAT
>JAOSBK010000008.1:3602803-3617612 GCA_027568895.1 Erythroxylum shatona
TTGCCAACTTGGAACCTTGTGTTGTTAGGGAAGAGGATTTGGTTACTCTTCTATGATAGAGAGGCCTTGTGGGTTAGATGGGTGCATACGATTATTTTGAGATGGAAAAACTTTTGGAGTGCACACCCTACTAATAATAGCTCCAAGAGTTGGAGGAAAATTTTAAGTGTTCGGGATAAATTAGGGAATCAATTCAGATTTAGGATAGGTAATGGGCAATCTACTCTCTTATGGCAGGATCTTTGGCATCCAAGGGGTATCTTAAGGAACTTCTTATCTCCTAGGGAGATAAATGGGTCGGGCTTACCTATGACAGCCAAGATTTCTGATATTATCACTAATGATGGGTGGAGATGGTAGGATTTTCCTATGGACCTCATTGCTGATTTTGAACCCATTCAATATCAATCGACTAGTTCTTCGGATTACTTGGAATGGCTCCCTAGCTCCTCAATGACTTACACCAATGGTTCAACTTACAAACTCCTGAGACCCTCAACCCAACATGTACCTTGGTATAACCTGGTTTGGTGTAAGAATAACAGCCCACGGTGTTCATTCATTCTATGGCTAACATTCCTAAAAAAACTCCAAACAAGGGATAAACTTCACTTTCTCTATACGCCCAACCACTGTTCCCTGTGTATGTCGGACATGAAATCCACTGAGCATCTATTTTTTAACTGTCCGTTCTCTAAGGCTGTATGGGACCATTGCCTCGCACGTTTCCAAATCCCTGTCCCCAACCCTTCAAGCCTTCCTTCTATTCTTTCTTGGTTCCATCATACACCTCCACTGTCCCCCCTTTTCCCTATCCTTCTTTCCACAATGGTTTACCACATTTGGTCCGAAAGGAATTCAAGAACCTTCAAGGATGTAGCCATGGAGGTAGAGAGCTTACAAGCCAGGGTCATCTTCCAAGTTCTAGAGCATCTCAACCTACATACATTGAGAGGTAATTAGCTTTTTGTACACTAACCTTTTCACGCAGATTACTCTTCAACTAGGCGGTCTCTCTTCCCCATGGATGAACCCTCTTGAATGGCCAACTTTCAAGGGCATCGACCACGTTCCAAATGCAATTCGGATTCCATGGAGTTTTTTCTAGGCATAGGTTTCTGCACTGTTAACCATTACCTATGGCAGCTGCTGTGGGCATTAACTGAGACAATGCATACAGATTAGCAAGATTGGATGCCGTGATTTTCTATGGGATTGGTCTATGGTTTAACTAGTGTATTTTGGTATTTGCTGATATAATGTGGTAGTAGTGGTGGTGTGTTATTGCTTGGCGTATAACTAGGCAGTTGTGGTATTTGATTTGAGCTCGATCTTGTCATTTTCTATTCTGGCAGGTTATGAGTTAAGTCCTAATTAGGGGCAATTGCTGGTAGGGTAGTTAGGTACATGCCATCTTGTTTTGTTTTGGCATGTTTTGAGCTTAGCTTTGGTAGCTCTTGTTTGTACATAACATTTTTATTCTTTATAAAGTTCTGATTTATCAAAAAAAAAGAAGCCCCCTGGGTCGTCTCCTCTCACCTTCATCGTCTCCTTCTTTCTCCAGATTTTCTATGTCTCTAGCGTTCTCTCCTTTCCGACCAGTCTGTCGTCGGCGCTATAGAGCTGCTGAACCTTCTAGTCATTGTCTTCTCCAGCCATTTTTGTATTTTCATGGATGTATTTTTGTATAGTGGATAATTGTTATATTTGGGTATTTGATTTTTTTGTGTTTGTTTATGTATTTTGTGGTTGGAAAACAACTTTAAAGTAAAAATGTTAGTGATAGAAGGGACAAGACATGATTTGGTTGTGATATTGGGATGGATTTCTAATGCATATAATTATGATGCATATAAGGTGTTTGATGAAATGTATGTTCTTTGGAAAATTGTATTTGTGTGACTATTTGAGTTCTATCTGTTTTGTTGAATTAGTGAATGAATATTGTATTTGTGTGATTATTTGAAGGCTATGCATAGTTTATAGAAAGTTGACTCATTTTAACTAAAAGTTAAGTGACTAGTGCCAAAGAGGAAAGCCAAGACGTAGGTGAGCGATTTTGACAATGTAAGTGATACTTTGCTATTATGTTTAGAGCTGTGATGTGACATTAAAATTTAGGATGCACTAGTAATTAACAAGTTATTATTGGAATAATTGAGACACAACACTACTAGTTGGATAACGTGATTTCCTTAGCTGCTTCACTGATGGTAAGATGAAGCTATGAAAATTTATAACATTATAAATCAAATTTGGTTTTACAATATAGAGCAACATAAAGAAGTATAGAAAATTATATCTCCATTAACTTGTCATATGTTACATACATTACATGCTAGGCAAGCAACTATTGCCATCTAAAATCTTCTTTTATGAAATTTAAAATGTATTTTTAAAATCAAACAAACCCAGCAATGTTAAACTAACAAAAGATTAGATGTAATACCTAATGGAAGGAGCTTGAGAATGCAATTGAGGAAATGTTCTTTTTGTACTTATAAAGAAATACATAAATAATGTTTTTCACAAATGAATCCCTAAAAAGGGAAACATAGATTGCAGTCACAATGAACCAACTGTTAAATCTTTCATTAATTGTATTAATGAAATATGCAGGTTCTTATAAAGTTAGAACATTAGTTTATCAACTTGATGAAATATGTGACTGTTTGATGTTGCTAAAACAACCACCTGAATAGTCTTTTTTATCTTAACAACACAAAACTATAAGCTTAATAAGTGAAAAATAATGACATAAAATATATATTGCAGTAAACTATGCTAAAAGTTGTGTACTAATTTTTTGTCGAAAATAAAAATTTAAATCTTGACTACATAAGTTACATATGTGAGTGTCATGTCCTTTCACAATTCTTTAAAGTAGAGAAATAGTTATCTATAAAAAAGAATATTCTTTATTCAAGTATGATTGTACCTTGAATTCTAAGCATATTAAATTATGTGATACCTATAAAAGGAAGTCTGATTCATTCTAAATAAACTTATGAAATGAGATATATTATCATAAGTGATATGATTACTTAGAACATACCTTACATTCAACATGGTTAAATATTTCACCTAGAAGAGCTATTATCAGGGATCTTTTTCCAAAACCAGAGGGTCCTTTAAACAAGATATAAGGGATACTCTTTTGCAGCACTTATGATTGCACCAATATAAAACAATGTCAAAAACTAATAGCATTAAAATATGTTTAAAAAGATGAAATTTCATATCAACTGAACGTGATTAATTTGCATGCTTCAAAGGCCTTATAAGCATATAAAAAGTGTGAGTCAATCAAGTAAGAGGATGATAACAATCTCATTTCTCATTCTTTGTCACTTACAAATTGTTTAAGGAATTGAGTTTCTCTTTTGTGACAAGTGAATCCAATCAGCTATCAAGGTTGATACTTATCAAACCAAAATGATATGAGACTTTCAATAATAATTGCTTTCTCGATGAATAAAGTTTCATCAATATGTTACTTTCTTTTAGGAGATTTTGAGGCATTTTGAGTCCCTCTTTTTATAATAGAAAAGCAAGTTTTTAATTGAACAAAATTCACAAGTAAAATGTATTATGAACTATTATATAAATTCTTACAAGCTTATCATATGTTGTAAAGATGATTATTAGACTATTTCCAATCCTAAATTGAATATAATGACACCATATATTCTGAGCTTTGTATTATAATTAATTTGACTTAACTGAGAAGCCTATTCCATTATAAGTAGCTTCTTATCAATTATGTAATTTGTGTTGGATTTGTTTATCTTCATTTATCTTCATAAGATGATAATAAATGGAAAGACTATTATAAGGATGCTTGGTGGTGGAAACTTCATTTGGAGAGGGATTTTAAAGTATGAAGATCGGGAACTTGAAAATGTTGACGATATGTAATTAGTTTATGGTAGTTTGAGAAAGGTGTGTGAAATAGTTGCTAAATTAGGCTATAAAAATATTATTAGTGCATTGTATTTGATTCTTAGGAAGGAGTTAGTTGATGGTTAGAGCCCAATTGGAGTGCATTAGTTTTTATTAAATTATTAAATTTGTATGGTATAGTTAATGTATATTTAAGATCTGTTGATGGATTAGTATCATTTGTACTTATGACAAAATGACATGACAAATAGCATGAAAAAGAGGCTAATGATGTTAATGATGCAAATGTAGATGTAGATCTTGAATCAAATGAAAATACGGGAATGGATGTTAATGACATTAAATAGGATGTTGAAGGAAATGCTAAGAAACATAATTTAAATGATTATAACCTAGATTTTGGCATTAGTCTTGATGTAGGTCATGAGACTATAAACGTTGATGTAAAAGATCATGAGAGTTTCTTAGTTAGTTATGGATATCCTAATGCTTACAAAATATATGCAACTTTGTGATGACATAGTCAAACCAAAAAGATATGTTTGTGATTTTGTTTCCATAAAATGGTTATTATAGATGGTCTTTAACATTGTAAAACACTTTAAAGAGGCAACTGGTGATTAAACAATTTCAGCAAGATTTGATTTGAGTTTTAAGAGGAATGAATCCAAAAGGATTAAGTACACTTGCATCAAAGGATGTCTATCTGAACTATACGATTCATTTGGCATAAAAGATAGATGCTTCAAGCAGCTCAAAATATAGAAGTTAGGTCACATGTGAAATCAATCAACAAGCTAAGGTTGGTTACGCCCAATTATATTGTGAGATATTTCAAGAAAAAATTATTGATAATTTGAGCATTGAAATTAAAAATGATAGAAGAATGTAAGAAGAAGTCGCATTTTTTAGTTAATTTTAGAATGAGCAAGTATACACGGAGGAAGGTTCTACAATCAAAGTCAAAGGAGTAACATAATGGAGATAGAAAAATTTATGGTTATATTAGTTAATTAAATCAAATAAATCTAGATTCTATGGTCATGCTTCAACTTAAAAGGAAAAACAAAAAGATAAATAGGTGTTAAAAAGGATGCATGTATGTTTGGATGCGATGAAAAAGAGATGAAAAATGTTAGGACCTAAAATTAGTATAAGTGGTTATTTCTTAAAGACTAGGTACCCAGGACAATATCTAAATGCCATAGGGATTCATGGCAACCATGACATATATCTCATTGCACAGATAGTTGTTTAGGAAGAAAATATTGAAAATTGAACATGGTTTATTGAGTAGTTAATCATTGATTTAAAGATTATCAAATATGTAAAAAGCACTATATTTAGTTTAAAGGATAATAGACTCCTTTATGGTTTAACAAATTTTAATCGAATTTGTATCTATTTCTATATTTTGCAGTTTAGTCATTTTGCATCTTTTTACTTCATTGAGAATAGAACTTTTATCATCCTTTTTTATGTTTTAAAAGGCAAATGACTGGATTTTCTTACATGATATGGCGACAATCAAATGCTATAACTAAGACTTCTGAATATGAATTTATATCAATTTGCGTACTGCTTTGAAATTTATTGTCTTCTTTGCTTTATTTTGGTTATCTTATTAAGTTGTCAGCTCATTTTAACTCCATCATCATCTTCCTACACGTATCTCAGGAAGATCCTTCTACGTGTCGGTTGAGGTAAGTGATTTTGTTATTTACTAAGTTTTTATGTACTTGGTTTAATTTTGGTATCTGTTTATGATTTGAACTTCCCATTTTCACATATTCATTTTTAATGTAAATGGCTTGCACCTGCCGAAATTTTTTGGTGGTATGAACTTTAGTTTATCAATGAATTAATATATGATGGGTTTGACTTGTAGTTCCAAATATCATAATTATGTCAATATGTTATTTCATTGATGCTCTCTAAAATGATTAGCTTTTCCTTACTTTTCATGTGCGAATCTTTACACACATCATTTTTAATATAATACTAATTTTCTTCTAAACATATTAAATGATTTGTTTATGTTACAATAATTTATTAAAATAAGTATTCATATTTTTATGAATACTTATTATATTTGGCACTAGTACATATTTAATTTAGGTTAAATATCAAACTTCGAACATTAACTCTCTTCTAACATATATGATTACAAACAAAAAAATAGATTTGCAGTTAATAAATAATTTTGATCTTAACTCATAAGCTTTAACCCATAACCCATGAATGTAGCTCTCGTGAAGCTTATCGGTAAAAAATACCACGAGCTTAGGAGTAACAACAAGAATTTGTTTTTTTGATTCACAAGTGTAATCTTTGGTGATTAATTCAATTGGTTAATACTTAGGGGATGTTATGTAAAGTTTAAATGTTTTGTAAACTTTGGTAAACATGAATGATACTAACTATGGAATCACTGTTTGAAACTAACAATTTTGCAGAAATGAGTAATGTTGATAGATCTTAGATGTATAGATGATTAACACCTGATGGTTTCATTAATCCTGATGTTAGTGTTGTTATTTTCTATCTTTTTGTGTGTTAATTTTCTTTATTCTTAAGGTTTGAAGTTATATTTAATGGGAATTAATCTTGTTTTATGTCAAGGTGTATTTTGGAACTAAATAGAAAGAACCGCGACAATTTTGGAATAAAAAGAGCTGAACTAGACGTTGACACTAATTAGACATGGCCTCGTGCAATAACTAGAAACGTGAAACAAAGCAGGTTGGAAGTCTAAAGCAAAACGGCGTAGCATGTAGAAGTTGAAAGAAAGAGGAGCTAAACGACAAGGAATCAAGAAGAAAACGGTAGCATGGATCAGCATAAGACGCGACAAACCATAAGACACCACAACCAAAACGCAGACGTCGGTGTTCATACGTGGTGCATTTTAATGAAAACGTAGAGTAACAGTAGATAGAAGAGTAGCGTAAAAAGTGGCGTGAAGAGTTAAGTGGAGGAGAGTTTTTATTCGTCAAATCAAGCAACAGTAGAGAGGCAAAAGAATATAAAGCAATAAGCAGCCAAAACGTTGTCAAAGTATAATGGATTTTCAATTGAGCCTATATGAAGGATTGAGCCTATATGACTCCATTCAAAAAGTCATTACATTTCTTTGTGTGTGTAATACTCCTTTAGGTGATTACCTTCAGAACTTGCTCTGAATCGGTTTGAATCGATTAGATGTATGCTAGATATAAATGATTAAGGCCCTTTTTCTTTTAACCCTTGGCTTAAATGACCCACCTATCTTATTTACCCTTGCAAACTCCTTTGAGCCTTTACCCCTTTTGTTTCTTAAAGAAAACACCTCATTCTGAAACATCAAACCCCATTAGTCTTACCTCTTCACAAGTTTAATAAAGTACTAAGTTAGCTAGTTTTGAGACTTTTGGCTATATTTTTTCTGAGACGAGTTTACTGATACTTCTACTCATAGAACACATTGTATTTAGCTGCTGTTATTGATTATTGTTTCCTTAGTATTCAAAAAACAAAACAAAACATAAGAAAAACAGAAAAAGAAAAAGAAAAGGATCAAGTATAGTAGCAATAATAGTTTTTGAATAATTAGTTGTTTTTACATGCAATTCTCAAAATTTAGTGCTTTATGATTACTTGTGAAGAACCCTTCAATATCCTTTTGACTCACCTTAACCTTAGCCTCATTACAACCTCAAATAAAGCCCTTTTGATCGATTTTAGCATGTAATCACTGTAGAAGAGAATCAGTGTAGTTACAAGCCTATGGTACTGTGATTTCCTATAGGGAGTTTTGAATGAAACACAACTTATAAATACTTGAGTGAAATGAGTGAATTTCGTGAGGAAAATCCTTTGTGAGTTTATGCTTATCTTTGAATGATAGTTTCATAAGTTTAGTTTGATTATGTGCACCGATGAAAACTAAACATGATGTGTGTAGTAGCTTGACATTCGATTACCCAAAGTTTGAATGATTGCATGCGCTTCGTTTCTTTTAAAATGAATTGATAGAATTTGATGGTCATGTTTAATTTGCCTGAGGGCAAGCAAAAGGTTAACTGTGGGGGAGTTTGTTAGTGTTTTTATTTTCTATCTTTTTGTGTGTTAATTTTCTTTATTCTTAAGGTTTGAAGTTATACTTAATGGGAATTAATCTTGTTTTATGTCAAGGTGTATTTTGGAACTAAATAGAAAGAACCGCGACGATTTTGGAATAAAAAGAGCTGAACTAGACGTTGACACTAATTAGACATGGCCTCGTGTAATAACTAGAAACTTGAAACAAAGCAAGTTGGAAGTCTAAAGTAAAACGGCGTAGCATGTAGAAGTTGAAAGAAAGAGGAGCTAAACGGCAAGGAATCAAGAAGAAAACGGTAGCATGGATCAGCATAAGACGCGACAAACCATAAGACGCCACAACCAAAACGCAGACGTCGGTGTTCATACGTGGTCGTTTTAATGAAAACGTAGAGTAACGGTAGATAGAAGAGAAGCGTAAAAAGTGGCGTGAAGAGTTAAGAGGAGGAGAGTTTTTATTCGTCAAATCAAGCAACAGTAAAGAGGCAAAAGAATATAAAGCAATAAGCAGCCAAAACGTTGACATTTGGAAAGGAGGTTTTTTTTTTTAAGTAGCGTGAATAGTTAAGTTATACAGCTCTTAATTGGTGAAGTGAGGAAGGCTACAAAGGGTGGCTGAATGTGGAAGAAAAGGCTGAGGTTTTTTTTCAAGAGTGGCATGGACAAAAAAACGTGGGGAACTTTTCTAATTTGATAAATCAAGGAGAGGGCGCTGGTGGCTGCGGCTAGGAGAGGAGGTACTGGCGCAGTGCGTGAGGTCAATGAGAATAAAAAGAAAGAAAACTGCCGCATATAGTAAATTGAGAAGGATGTCCGCAATAGTCCCCACACCAGTGATAGTTTAAATATTTAGGAAAATTATGGTTTTGGGTAACTAAATTTTTATTTCTTGATTTACAAAATCTTAATTATTAAATTTTACATGTTGTGAGACTTTTGTTCTTTATTTCAATCCATTTATTAATCAAGTATTAATTATTTATATAGATCATTATTTGATTGTTTGATTTTACAGCTAGGTGCGCAATTAGTTTGTGATTTTATTCAATCAATCGCTAGATTAACAGGTTGACGTTCAATTTTTTTAATCAAAAGTAGCGACTAGGATTTTTGTCTACTACGTTAGGAATATGATTCTAGGAAAAATAATTGTCTAGGCTAAATATACATAGTATGTATGTTGTCCAGTTTGTCAATTTTTTTAATTTGTAAAGCTATTAATTAATTAAATCTAAGAACATATCCAAGTTATTAATTAATAAGGGTTAATTCAAATACATGTTTTGGTTAACTAACATAAAAGAAAACAGGTAAAGAATTTACCACGACGAATGCTGAACTAATAAATTGGTTTTTTTTAATGTCGATGATCAACGCAAGTTCAATAACGAAGGAGACCGAAAACCAAGATTTGTTTCTATTGATTTTTAAATTCTCATTATTTTGTTATTAGTTATTTTTCAATATCAATTTCCAATTAAATTCTGTTTAATTCACAATTACAACCCCCCATTTTTATTGCGTAACTACTAACGTCTGAATTTCTCGCGGGAACGATCCCTACTTTCCACTGCTATATTAATTAGTGTTGCAGGAAGTTAGTTTCTTTTTATATTTGGTTGCAGGCAACAGCATTTATCATTGCCACACCGCACGCCCTCGCACCCTACCGCACCACTTCCATTAAAATTTAAGTTAAATTTTAAATTTTTATCTTAAAATTATATTTTAAAAATTAAAATCAAAATAGTAAAAAATCAAGTGATTTAAGTGTCACACCTGTAATACAAATGAAATCAATTTTTAAAACTTATATTTTTATCTTAATTTTTTAAATAATTTAATTTAAATTTTGATTTCATTTGTGTCACGGGATAATTAGGGATATTCCAAGCCTGGTTGGAAAGCCCACGGGCCAGCCCGTGCTCCAAAAGGTCAAAACTGGTGAGCTTGTAGTTGGATGGGCGACAAGCAAGTCGATCCTGGTTGGCCCATCCTAATTTTAAAAAATGTTACAAAACAACATCGTTTTTGCTGTTATGGTCGAGCCACAGTTCGGCTCGTGCTTGACCCGATCTCGGCTTGTGGCCCGGTCGAGTCAAAATATTTTATCCCGTGGCCCAGTTAACCCAGGTCGGGACAAAATTGACAGCCCTAAGGATACTTAAGTCGTGACTCGTGACACGTATTTTGATTTTGTCTTTTTATTATTTCAATTTTAATTTTTAAAATAAAATTTTAAGGTAAAAATTTAATTTGTCACGTGACACAAATGAAATCTATTTTGATTATTTAAAAATATTCTAATTTTAATTTTTTTAAAGACGATTCCACTCTTTTCTTTCTCTGTTCATTAACAAGGAGTTGCACAAAGGCATCAACTTCCTTCACGACTCGGATCATCCTCCTCTCAAATCATTGGAAATCAACGCACTGTAGGACCGGGGAAAAATCGTCCAGAATTGTATTTCCATGGTCTCCGTAATAAGACCCCTCATCTTTTTTGCTTTTTCGTCCAACACTTTTTTGAAGAAGTTTTTTTCTGAAATCATTCCAACATGAGGTTGAAAGCAAGATCTTTGTCTCTGAGCTTCCGCTTCTTTGGAGTTTTGGAGATAATGAACATAAAAGATATGGCTAAAGGTAGGAAATAAATAAGTAAATAAATAACTTCCATTATCTTTCCATCACATTACATTCTATTTTATTAATTAACATCCAACTAAACAGGCCTTAGAGGATGATGGATAGAAAGTAGATATATTATACCGATAAATATTAGCTATATCAAGCACTTATTTAAATTTATTACTAATGTAGGCATTTGGTAGATCCTGAATTTTGACAATAGGTGCAATCGGACCTATTGACCCAGGAAGCCCCCCAAAGCTTAGGAGAAGAGAGTGATCATGGACTCTCGAGGAGTGCAAGCGGCGACCAAGGGCCGAACCCTAGCCAGAGCAAGTCCATCTCGCTGATCCATGTCCAACATCTCTTCACCAACTCGTCCCCAGTCAAAGCATTGAATGAGCGACCCCAAGGTTAACATAATTGTGTGCATCGCCATGGCACCACCTGGACAAGCTCGCCTTCCCATTCCAAAAGGAATGAACTTTGACCCGTCTCTCTCGCCTTCGAACCCCTTGAACCTCTCTGGCTTGAAAATCTCAGGCTCTTCCCACACATTTGGGTCCCTATGCATAGCCCACGCATTTACCATCAAAATCGTGTCTTTCTCTACCTTGTACCCCGAAACGGAGATGTCATCAGATGGGCAGTGGGGTAATAAGAGTGGAAACGCCGGGTATAGCCGTAACGTCTCATTGACGACACAACGGAGATATGGTAGTTTTGGAAGATCAGATTCCTCTAGCAAGCGGCTGTTTCCTGCCTGGGTGTCAATCTCAGCTTTCACTTTCTTTAGCTCTTCGGGATGATTCAGAAGAAGAGACATTACCCATTCCATAGTAAGAGCTGTTGTGTGTGTTCCTGCGATGAACATTATCTGCAGAAAGCATTATGACCAGTTGTGTTTACTTAAACAGCACTAGTAACCACAACTATTGACTAAGTATAGAAAGCTAATAATCATCTGAGTATTTAATTCTAATTACAGTCTTGAAATTTTGGTCGCTCAAGAATTGACGTGCTTGAACTTTGAATTTAATAACATTTTTTTTCTATGAATGGTAATAAATTGTTATTGAAAGTGGCATATAGCTAAAAATGAAATGGCAATCAACAAGTGTACGTTTACCAAGTCCAATATCGTGCCCCCTATACGACGGAAGATGGCACAGCTTACCTGGCGAAAATCATTACTTAAACTGCCAAGAGTCAAACATTTCAGACCATGAGCGAAGCAGGAAAATGACATTTGATGCTTCGATTAAAGAAATTAATTTTAAAAGGTTTAAATATATGTATAGCGAAGAATTAGGTGGTTAAGTTAGGCTCTGCTAAGACAGATAATTACCATTATAATACCCTTGATAATATCATCTGAGTAGAACTTGGGCTGCGACTGCTGGAGGGATAGTAGACTTTCGATCACAGTCCTGTCGGCAATACCTGAAGGAGAAGCTTTAATCTTTAGTCGAATTTCTTCTACCAAATCCCGCAAGAATTTATCCCTTTTCTTATGCAAATCGATCCAAGTGTTCGCCAAACCCCTGTATCCAAGTAATCTCAAAGCCGGGAAAAATTCACATAAATCCGTGGACCTAACAGGATAGAAAGTTTCTTTGAGCTCCAATAGATACTGTTTCCCTGAGTCCGTGCACGCCTTCTCATCTTCAACACATTTTCTCCCAGCAGCCAATCTCATATTTATGTTGAACGACAAGAGCATGAAGAAATGATGCAAGTCCACTGCCTTTCTATTGGATACTTTGGACACTAATCGTAGGATGCTACGAACTTCTTCAGCCCAGACAAGCGAAAACTTTTGCAGACTATTGCTGGACAGCATTTCTGTGACAGTAAAGTGCCTGAGGGTTCTCCATAGATCTCCGTAAGGAGCAAAGACGAAGGTAGTATAGTCCTAAGTCGTATGATCTGCAACCAGAGAGGGAGGCCTATTTGCGACGACAATATCGTTCTTGGTGAAACACTCTTCAACAGCTGAGGGAGAAGATAACACAAGCGCAGACCGGTATCCCAACTGAAGGTAAAGAATGGGGCCGTGCTTCTTCAGTAAATTCTCAAGTGATCGGTGAAGTGGCTGTTTAACAAGGTGGAGGTGTCCGATTATGGGTAGAGATGAAGGACTTGGTGGTAAACTTTTGCTACGACATAACACGTGTTTGACGAGTAAAATTGATGCAAAAAAGCAAGAAAGTGGCAGAGGTTTTCCATGGCGATGCCAGAGAAGTAGAAGAAGAAGATAATTGGAGACAGTATGAATGTATTGTATTTCTTGTGTATTCTATTGAGTAATTTTACATTGTATTTATACACATTTTTAATATCTAAAAGGATAATGAAAATTAATTGAAATACACAATATAAAATTAAATGAGATATTTACATAGCAAAGAAGATCAAATATGTGTTGATGAGATTGTATAAAGATTATGAAATCTGTATTTATTTGCATAGGTTTATCAACCCTTCAAGTTTACACTAGTTAGCCACAATGCGCTTGTCACGAAATTTTTGAAAAGCAAATAAAGATAAAGCCTTCGCCATAATGTTAGTAATTTGATGACTTGAAAGGAAATGTTGAATTGATAATGCTTTGTTGGTAACCAAATTTGTGACGAAATGAACATCAATTTGAAAATGCTTTGTACGAGTATAAGTGATGAGATTGACAACAAGAAATGTGACATCTAAATTGTCACACTAAAGGGTCGGTAGGAGGTGAGAGAAGCCAATTTCCCGAAGAAGATATTTAAGCCAACAAACTTCAGCAACAGCAAAAGCAATACTTCGATATTCAGCTTCAGTGCTGGATCTAGCAATAGTGGGTTATTTCTTGGCACTCCAAGAGATGAGATTAGGACCTAAGAAGATATAATAAACATATGTAGATTGACGATCATCAGGACACTCTGTCCCAATCAACATCACAATATGCATTAATAGAGAGGGAGGTTGTGTGAGTTAAGGGGTCGTTTGGTTCTACTTCTGTTTTTCAGTTTCCGTTTTCAGTTTCCGTTTTCAGTTTTTTTTGTTTTTCTTTCAAATAAAAACAAAAACTTGTTTGGTTGTTAATGTTACTGTAGTTGTATTTTTATTACTGATAATAATTACATTTTAAATAAAACTTAAAGATAAATTATTTTTTATTAAATAAATTTATTTAATCTCTTACATAATATTTATTACCAAATTATTAATAAAATTATGATATTTTAATAAAATAAATAATTTAAAAATTAAAAGTTTATTTATAAATTAATATTTATTTGAAATATATTTTAATTATTAAATCAAATATTATTTGAATATTTATATATTTTAAATTTAATTATAAAAATTAAATAAAATTAAATTATTCATAATTTTATGTATAATGAATTTTAATTTATTAAATATATAAATATAATCTTGAATTAAATTATTCATATTTTTATTAAAAATTAAATAATGAAATAATATATATTTAAATGATAGTAAATCAAATTATGAAAAAAAACAAAAACAGGAAACAAAAACCACTTTTTATAGTTTTCACAATTTTTGAAAACTGGAAGAAACCAAAACCAAAACCAAAAACTCAAATAAACAAGATTTTTTTAACTAAATTTGAAAACAAAAATAGAAAACCAAAAATAAAAATGAAAACAAACACCCCTAACGTAGAGTAAGATTGTTGTCCCCTTTAGTGGGGACAGATGACAAAACAAAAAAATCATATCCCTCTGCGTGTTTGGTTGCTGTTTCAAGTGATTTTTGTTCTGTCTCCGGCTGAAAAAAACAAAAATTTTTGTTCCTTTCAAAACTGAATGACAAAATTTCTTGTCTATGTCTCTGAGATAAAACACATAAGCAACTTCCAGAAATATCCTTCCTCCCACATAAACAAATTTTTTTATTATTAATTATATTATTAAACTCATTATTATTATTATTATTATTATTATTATCATTACCATGATCCTCATCATCATCGTCATCATAATCATCATCATCATTATTATTATTATTATTATTATTATTATTATTATTGTTATTATTATTATTATTATTATTATTATTATAAATTTTGTATTTATTATTTATTATTTATATTTATTATTTATTTTTATTATACGAAATTAATTATCTTATTATTATTATTATTATTATTATTATTATTATTATTATTATTATTATTATT
>JAOSBK010000008.1:3621861-3640333 GCA_027568895.1 Erythroxylum shatona
TTTCCAATACATTATACTGCAGGGGCATTTAGGTCATTAAACACTTTTTTCTGTCCTGTCCACTGCAACCAAACACAATTCTGTCCCACGGACAGGAAAATTTGTCCTGTCCTGTCCACCGCAACCAAACAGCTCATTTCTATTCTGTCATGTCCTGTCCTGTCTTGTCTTGTCCACTGTCCATGCCTCTATGGACACTAACCAAACGCAGCGTACGGCTTTGGAGTTGTAATCATTTACGTTATTCTTCAATATGACTGGATAGTTCATTTCCTTGAATTATTTTATATTAGGTTTCTACTTTAAGGACCCTTACTTTTTCTATTGTAACATTTCCTTTATATTTTAATCAATTTTCTTTTTCAAAAACAACTTTAAGTTTAAAAAAGTCAAAATGGAATAGACAAAAGAAATATAATATCTTCCCTTCAAAATTTAACTAATAATTATAAAGTGGAAGTATTATTTTTAGTTTCCTTATTTCATATTTTATTTTATTATTTTCTTGTAACTCATTTCGAGATTGACTGTAATTATGTTTTTTTAATCAACAATTAGTTTCAAAAGAATGCAAAATCTAAGCAAATAAAAAGAATCACATCCCAACTTTCAAGCAATATAATTCGTTTACTTCTTTCATAATTTACCGTCAACTTTTTCTCAAAAAATAAAAATAGCATTTGTTATAGAAAATTGTGAAAAAAAACTAATAAAATAATATTAGATATAAACCAAAATAATAAAAAAGACATCTTCCGAAGTCGAATGGGCAAGCGTTGGTCAGAAGCGACCATAAACCCCTAATTAAACCCCTAGACAACCGAAAGGGAAATCGGAAGAAGAAACTTGCAGAGAAGATGAGTCCAGTAATTAATACTAAAAAAGAAGAGAAGAGCGGAGAAGAGGCTGAGGAGGAGGAGAAGAATAATGGGCAAGTGAACATCAACGGAAAAAGTAAAAGCAAGAACAGGAAGCGTAAAGAAGAGTCGGCGTACGGAAATTACAAGAATTATTACGGGTATAGGATAGATAAGGGCATGGATGAAGACCCCCGTCTTCAGGTTTTGAAGAGAGAGTGGTTTCATGGCAAGGAATGTCTTGACATCGGATGTAATAGTGGCATTATCACCATTAGTATTGGTATGTTTCCCCTTTTGTTTTCTTAGAAAATAATTTTCATTTGATTGACCTGAACTGGGAATTTTCGGGGTTTGTATCTAATGACGCTTTTTGGGTTCAAAATCATGTTTAATGAGGGCTTTTTTCTTTTGGTTAATTTGATGATGTTGTCACTGCAGCCAAAAAATTTGGGTGTCGACGCATTCTAGGGATCGACATTGATGGTGGTAAGATCGTGATTCTGCCTCTGCTGGTTTTGAAAGAAAAAAATTTGGGTATTTCATATTGTTACGTGAGATTGGGAAAATGCATGGTTATTCGCTAAAGCTAAGACTAATAGGGTCTTCTCTTTGAATGTTTTAGAATTGATTCAGCACGCACGTTGGAACTTGAGAAGAATTGTGAGGGAAGATAGTAAAGGGAACCTCAATGTGAAGCCGTCCAAATTGAAGGACAAAGAGAAAGTAAATGACTTAGAGCATGGTCCAACTGTACCATCAGTTGGGAATGCAAAGGTTGGTTCATGTCCTGAGGAAAGTGAATTACCTCGGATAGTTTCTTTCAAAGTAGATAATTTTGTTGAGAGTTGGGGTCCACTGGAGGAACGGTATGACACAATTCTTTGGTAAGCACTTCTTCACTTTCATCGTCTATGTGCTGAACGTATTACTTTGGGAAGATGTATAATTATATAGAAATTGGGGAAGACATAAAGCTCTGTAGGCCGTATTATTAGCCAAGAACTTTTTTCAAGAATTGCTGCTTTGTGTATACCATCTTTTAACGTTTTCAATCATATCAGATGCAGCTTATCAATTTGTAAAGTAGATTTTTGGGTTTCTGTTTCAATGATTGAATCGAGTTTCTTTACCTGGAGGAATCATTTAACATAAATGACTTGTCAAATGTAGCTGTTGGAATACTCCACAGTAGCTGATGGTATTTCCCTTGGTCTAATGCATTGGACCTTTGTTTTGCAGTTTGAGTGTGACAAAATGGTTTCATCTGAACTGGGGTGATGATGGACTGATCACTGCATTGTCAAAAATATGGAAAATTCTCCGACCGGTAAATGTGGTGCCTCTTATTGCATGGCTGAACAGTTTCTTGTCATGAGAAAACTTCTAATACATTTTAAGGGTTTTAATGTGGGCAGGGTGGCATTCTAGTCTTGGAGCCTCAGCCTTGGCGATCATATGAAAGTAAACATCTTGTTTCGGAGGTATTACTTATTTTCCAGTCCTAACTATTTACTAAGCACATGATTTTTCCCAAAACTCATCACAACAGGAAGGTCGCTAAAATTCGTCTTCTTGAGCAACCTTGCAATATTACATATATGTATTGTACTTTTCTTAATGCCACCACTACAGATGCTTTAGCATTATAATCTAAATGCGAGCTTACACCATTTGTAGGGTTCTTTTTACCTACTACGTTTCTAATATGCAGAGAGCTGCAACAAATTACCGAGCAATCAAGTTCCATCCAGAGTGTTTTCAAGAAATCCTTCTTGATAAGGTATATATTTCCCTTTTTTTCTCCTGGTTTGAGTTTGACCTTGAACATCAATCTACATTTCGGAGGGACTGTTCTTAAGGTCCATGGATATCCAACTTTAAATATTCTTTTGCAGATTGGGTTTAGAAAGGTAGAGGACATTACTTCAGGTTTGGCTGGAAGCAAAACCGGTTTCCAAAGGCCCATTCTTGCGTTCCACAAATGACCAACTTGAAGAAAAGCTATATTTGTAGATAAGCCTGACAAATACAGCATAAACACATGGTAATCTCTCATGGATTGAGTTTGTGGTGAATTCCTGGAGCAAAATCTGGTTTGGACGTTGGCCATTACATCCAATTCATCCTGGATTGAGCTTAAAGAACCTTCAGTTTTTCACTTGCACATTGAAGAAATGAACAAGTTAAGTTCAATTTTGTGCTCACCCAAGGCTTGCGTACTGACGATGTCCTCCGTACTGTTAGTTGGATTAGCTAATTGTTTACCATGTTAGTTCATCCGAGTTCATAAGGTGGTCTGGTGAACGAGCATTCACTACAGGCAGGGTATTTCCAACTTCACTATTTTCATGTACACTGCTGACCTCGATGTAGACACGTCGTTAAATTTTGACAAGTGGTATTGTTGAATATATTTATATATGCTTACTTTTTCTGAAATGTCTTTCTTGAAAATTTTGGAAATTCCATACATGATAATGAGATTTTAATTTTTCGCTTATCCCATTTTTCTCTTAGTCATTAAACATGACCATATTTAACGAGGGAGGTTGTGCTTCATGTTAGGAATTAAACTTGTTTAAATTTGTTTCATTGCTTCTAGTGATAAGACTTTTTGGGAGATTTGAAGTTGTTTTTAGAAAATAAATTATATGGAGACTAAGAAGAAATAAAATGATAGATGTACTAGAATTTTTTGTTGGAAAAAAAAAACAACAAAAATGGAGAAGGAAGGCTAAGGAGTTCATCATCTCACGTTATCCTCCACTAACAGCTAGATAATGCACTTTTCATCATGGTCTTCAAATTTATTAATGCATATTATCATCAAATTATAGATATTAGAACACACCTCTTTATGGTGCACTTCTCACCAACTCCTCTAAAAAAGAGTTTCTTCTTGTGCCATTTGTGTCATATTAGTTTCTTTCTCATTTTGAAATATGCACTCTTTTTATAAATGCCCAAACTTCTTGCACTTGAAGCATTACAGTTTTTCTTTATGCTAACAGTTCTTCTCTTTATGGCCGAGCTTTTTACAATTTATACATCGGAGAATTTTACTTTTACCCTTTGAGGAGGAACTCTTAATCATATATGCTTCTTCGACCTTATCACCATTTTTTCCGTCTTTCATTATTCTTCTTCGATCCACAACTTGAAGAGCATTTTATAACTCTACAAAGGTTATATTTGATAGATCTTTAGTAACTTCAAGAGATGAAATTTTTGCCTTGTACTTTTTGGGAAGCTTGTCTATAACTTTTTTAGCTGGAAATTCTTCACCAAATAACTTGATTTGATTGACAATGGATATAAGTTTGCTCTCATATTTCTTGACACTTTCAAAATTCTTCATTTTTGACATCTCAAATTTCTTTTTGAGATTCAAAATTTGCATCATCTTAGTTTGAGTGTTGCCTTGAAATTCTTCTTTTAATTTCTCTCATGCTTCTTTAGGAGATTCACATGTCATTAGACTCGTGAAAATTCTTTCTGTCACGGCCAAATGAAGGCAAGATAGAACTTCTGGTTTCTTTGCCCTTACTTCAACATTCTTCTTGATTTAGTTTAGGGTTAGATTTTACGAAAGAGGTGTAGGCTCAAAGTCACTTCCCTAATCAAAGTGAAATAGGTGGCAGAGGTCGAGGAAGCAAAAAGTAGACAAGAATGTGGAAGTAATACTTGGAGATTTTAGAGATCACAGATTTGATGTTTCTGTTGTAAAAGGTTTGACCATTATGCTTCTAATTGATACTTTAACAAAAACAAAAATGAGAAAAATGTGGATTTTATTAAAAAGAAAATAACGTATAAATACCAATCATGTTGCTTACTTAACAATAAAAATCGTTGCAACACTAGTGTATGGTATTTAAATACCAGTGCATCAAACCATATATATGTGGAAGAAAAGAGTTCTTTGCGGAGCTTGAGGAGAAAAACTATAACAATTTTACTTTTGAGGATTTGTCTCAAAGATTTATTACACTCAAAAGTGGTAAGAAGAAGCTTATCACTGATGTTTATTATGTTCCAGACATGAAAAATAATATTTTGAGCTTGGGTTAGTTACTTGAAAAGGGGTATGATATGGAGATGAAAAGCATGGAGTTGTTTGTTAGCGATAAGAATGATGCTTGGATTGCTTTATTGAAGATGTCGAATAACAAGACGTTTCCCTTAAACTTGTGTGCGAACTAATCAAATTGTTTGCAAGCCTTAATTGATGATTGTTGAGACTAGATTCCAGCTGAAATACAGTAAGAGGAGGAATATGAAATCTAGCAATTTCGGTAGTGTGGGAGGGTAAATTGGGGAATTATAAAAGGGGATGAGTCATGTGAAAGTTAGTTAGAATAAAAGAATAAAAGGTTGTGATGGGGAAAATGAATGACATTCGGTTATGATCATTTGAAAGGTGATTGTATGGAGATTAGCTAGCTCTCGAAGTCTAGCTAAGGAATAACAACTCTTATTGTCTCTTCCTTTCTATTCCATAGTTCTTCCTATTCTTCTGCTGCTTTGTGTCTGTTTTTAGTGCAGGTCTCTATCATTTTGGTTTGGTATACTGTTAGAGCAGGTGGTCTCTAACAAATTGGTATCAGAGCAAGCCTGTGATCGGAAATGGTAGCAACAAGGATGGAAGCTAGAATCGATAATGTCGAAAAAGAAATGTTGAGGATAGTTGAGGATATTGCAGGGGTTGAGGCTAAGTTTGATAAGATGGCAGGAGACATCTCGTCCATCGTCGAAATTTTAAGAAGAACAGAAAATAAGGAGAAGGCTAAGGAAGCCACCGGGGAAGTAGAAGAAACATCTGAACAAAAATTCGAGGGAGAGACATCGGCTCAAACCGAACAGATACGAGTGGAAAAGAGCCATCGGAAGCTTGAAATTCCTCTGTTCTACGGAGAGGATCCTTTTGGCTGT
Organism: Erythroxylum shatona; assembly: GCA_027568895.1. Classification (NCBI taxonomy): domain Eukaryota; kingdom Viridiplantae; phylum Streptophyta; class Magnoliopsida; order Malpighiales; family Erythroxylaceae; genus Erythroxylum; species Erythroxylum shatona. Next base: position 3,627,654 of record JAOSBK010000008.1, read on the forward strand.
GTTTTTCGAGTGGAGCAATACTTTGAGCTGAATGGAATGTCACACGGTCGGTGGCTACAAGCAACAGCGGTCTGTATGGAAGGAGACACCCTCAGCTGGTATCAGTGGAGACAAAACTGGTCGCCGATAGCCGAGTGGGAGACGTTTAAGAGAGCAGTGGTCCGAAGGTTTGGCAACTCCAAGGTAGGAAACTCGTTAGCAGAGCTGTTGAAGATCCAGCAAACAGGGACGGTGGCCGATTACAACCAGAGATTCGAAGTAGTAACGTCGATGTTAAGGAAAGTTTCGGTGGAGGTGGTAACGACGGCATACATGAATGGGTTATGATCATTTGAAAGGTGATTGTATGGAGATTAGCTAACTCTCGAAGTCTAGCTGAGGAATAACAACTCTCATTGTCTCTTCCTTTCTATTCCACAGTTCTTCCTATTCTTCTGCTGCTTTGTGTCTGTTTTCAGTGCAGGTCTCTGCCATTTTGGTTTGGTATACTGTTAGAGCAGGTGGTCTCTAAAAATGATGATTCAACTCTTTGACATCTTTGATATGGACATTTGAACTTCGAAGCTTTGAAGCTTTTGGAGAAGAAGAACATGGTGAAAAGCTTGCCAAAGATTGATGGACCAAATAACCTATGTGAAGTTTGTGTCATCAGAAAGCAGCAAAAAAGTCATTTAAGGGAAGGAGAACAAAAAGGGTTGTATGATAACTTGACTTGGTACATTTAGATGTTTGGTAGAAACATGTACTTCTTAACCTTTACATATGATTACAGTGAAAAAAATATAGTTGTATTTATTGAATGAAAAAAGACAAGTTTTGAGTAAATTAAAGAATTCAAAATTTTAGTTGAAAAATAAAGTAACTCTCATTTAAAATATTTAAGAATTGATAGGAGAGGAGAGTATGATTCAATTGAGTTTTAAAATTTTTTTTAAAGAACATATGATTGTTCACCAACTACAAACACCGTAATAAAATGGTGTTTCAAAAAGAAAGAATATAACTATTCTTAACATGGTTAGATGTATGTTAAAAAAGAGTTATCAAGAAATTTTGGGGAGAGGTTATTGCGACTACTACATATTTATTAAAGAGGTTTCCTTAAAAAAGAACTGAGAATGTTAGACCAGAGGAAGGTTGAAATAAGTGTAAAAAATGCATGTTGTTGGGCTTTGAAGAAAGTAGAATTAGTTACAAACTCTGCAATCCCATCACGAAGAAAAATGTAATGTCGAGGGATGTAGAATTTGATGATGCACCAATTTGAAATAAGGGTAAGTGAATGACTAGCAAATCCTTGCTAAAGTTCAAGAAAAGAAGGAGCTAGATGATAAAGGTGACAAAGAAAGATTGGAAGTCTCATCTCCTAAAACTAGCAGTTCTAGTACACAACCAAAAACGATTTTCAAAAAAACATCCATGATGTCTATAATGTCACACAAAGGATCAAAATTGAAGATGACAAACTCAATTTCTTTTTTCTTTTTGCAGGTTATAATCCTTTAGCTTTTGGAGAAGCATACCTTAATCCTAAATGGAGGAAAGCTAGGGAAGATGAGATTTATGCTATCAACAAAAATGATAATTGGAAACTCACTACACTTTCTTAAGGACATACGGAGATTGGTGTAAAGTGGGTTTTCTGGATTGGAAGTAAAGTAGCCGGAGAGGTGGCAAAACACAAGGCACGACTAGTAGTGAAAGACTACAAGCACATATATGGAGTTGATTACGAAGAAGTATTTGTGGCTTAGGCTTGACTAGATATTATGAGATTGCTTATCGTTTTGGCAGCCCAAAAAAGTGAAAAATTCATCAAATGAACGTAAAATCAGTATTTCTTAATAGAAACCTTGAAGAAGAAGTCTATGTAATATATGCGCAAGAATTTGTTGTTAAAGGACAAGAAGACAAAACGTACAAGTTGAAAAAAGCTCGTTACGAGCTTAAGCAAACTCCACCAGCATGGAATTCTAGAATTGATGCTTATCTTCTACAAAAATGGCTTCACTAAATGTCCTTACGAGTATGCTTTATACATGAAAAGTAACTCAAAAGGAGATGCTTATTTGTCTTTATGTGGATTATTTAATTTTTGCAGGAAGCAAGTCAATCAAGATAAAGGAGTTCAAGCAACTAAAAGAGAATGAATTTGAGATGAATGATTTCATACTCCTGGCTTATTTCTTGGGAATTGAAGTTAAGCAAGGAAGTGATGGCAAATGTGTTTCACAAACAAAATATTCGGTAAGTTATACGCAAGACATTTTCCATACAAGAACGTCAACCAATGGACAACCTTATTGATTGTGGCAGCAAGTTAACAAAAGAAAGAGAAGGAAAACTAGTAAATCCAACTTATTACAAATCTGGTTAAGATACTTAACATATATTATTTGGTGTTGAGATAATGAGCAAGATTATGGCGAATCTCATGACTTCATATCTGAAGCATGCTAGCATGAGAATTCTAAGGCATATCGAGGGACTGTTGAGGATGGATTGTTTTATTCTTTATTGCAAAATCTTGAACTTGTTGGATATAGTGTGATAATGATTGAGCTCGAAGTATGGAGAATTATTAAAGTATTAGCTAGTTTCAATGAGTTAAGATTGATGAATAACATTCCAATAAAATATTATAAATCCTAAACACTACCTTCTTCCTCAATATTCTGAAGTAGGACTCTTTATACATAGATTTAGTTACACTAGTTTACCTCTTAATGTGTAGAGTACGATATACTTGCGTTTTGCTGTCCTATAATTTTTTGGGAAATAATATAATTATGCTATCGTCATGTTCTTAGAAACGGCAAATACCCTGTCGATGGACTTGAGCTGAATGGAACAAAATCGAAAAATTATACCGATTCCCATAGTATTGCCTAACAAAGAGATGAAACCCAAATGTCCTGGATCAGCCTCCAGATGCCAGGGAAGGAAGACTAAACACTAGAACAGCAAACATAGCTGAGAAAAAGGTCCCTCATGTTGATGTAATCTGAATTTCCAATCTTTCAAACTATTTGCCCAACAAAAATTGGACGCTAGAAAAGGTCTCCACATGCTTCCATGTGCCCTGATATTTCAATGCCTCGAACTGTTAACTACTTCCTACTCCTTTTCAGACCCAAAAGGGAGAGCTTAGCTCAATAAGAGGGTATTCAATGTGGAACTCTTGCTTGATCGATAGCCAGATATGCATTAGCAGGTTACATTTGTTTGTAGGCTAAAATTGGGCGTACCTCTAACTTTCTGCAGCTGTTTGTTGCTGATTCTAGAAGATTAAAAATGAGTAACCACAATAAAATTCAAAAAGCGGCGGCTTCGTTAGCTGTCATAGAAGGGAAACGAGAATGTTGATTTTTGAATTGGATCCAGCCACAATTTCTTCTTTTTGTCAGGCATGTCAACTATCTTCGGAAATCACCCGATGTCCAAGTAGCTTTTCCAAGCTGTCAACTACTGAGAAAATTTTCCACACACCCTCCATTGGGTTGGCTTCCACACCGCTAAAATTGACATCATACTACCACAAGGATAAGTTGAGCAACCTTCTGGCTTGATGCTCTCCCCGTATTCTCGTCTGAGTCAAATTTTCACACCTCACTTTCATGGGCTTGCATCAGAGACATGCTTAATTCACCTTCAGAAGATTATTTGACCCACAGGATCTTTATCAAATGCAACTCAACAGTGCAAGCAACCTGTGATAAACATATTTCAACATTGCCACAGTGAGGATAACAACATAACCAATGAGGATCAGGTGCCCTGCTTATCAGATCGGCAGCCTCATCCCAACACTAGTAAAGAACCCAAATTCAAGAGTTAATGGTCTTCATGTGCCATCCTTCCTAAACAGTTCCTTGCATTAGAATTGGTGCAGAAAAAAAGCCATAGGAGGAATGAATCCTGCAAACTAGAAAGTATGAATCGATAATCGAGAGGTTTACATTAAATAATTATCCAAAATGATCACAAAAACATAACAAAATCTTACAATCTTTCTACCTATAAAATGAAATCAATCGAGGAAAACTCGTGCTCCTTTGGCAAAAGAAGTTCTATGTCAAATCTAGAATAAATGCAGCACAGTACTTGATGGAAAGATGAAATATAAATGCCAAGCAACTAATTATATCAATAATGTGAATGCTCTTTCCATATGTTAGCAAAGGCATGGTAATACATGCAGCTAAAACCAACTTCCCTGCATCACCATGAGGATGACCTAATTATAAGTTGGGAAGACATGCAATAATCAAGAATTAACATATTGCAAAAGCAAAATCACCTTGGACAAACAGATGAAAGTAAATAAAAAATTGGGGAATTTATAGTGCAGCTGCTATCCAGATTAATTTAAGCCAAAACTCGAGCATAAAATAACCATTGACTTGTAACATATAACCCAGCCACTCATATGCAGTACTCATACTTAACATATTAAGCTATAACATCTATTAGTAAATGAAATTTTCAAATATACATGAGCACAGCTGATCAACTTAAGATTTATCCTGCTCATTACCAAGGCATTTGGCAAGACATTACCTTTGTCCCTAAGTTGAAACAAATGCCAAAATGACCCCGCATAACTCTCCAGTTTCTTAGGCTAGTTAAAGCATCTCATATGCGTGACTGTGAATTATACTCTGACCTTATACACTTTTACAATATGGTCAAAAGAATGGAAATGAAGATGAAAACTGTTGATGGAGATTCTCAGGTTTCACTCCATGATATTAAAATCTTAAGAGCAGAACAGGAAATAAATACCATTCAAGAAACTTTTACAGATGTCAACTGGCAAAAAGAAACTGCATTCTGGTAAGAAAAAGAAGAAAATGGACCAGAGCTTCAAATTCAATTCATAATACATGGAGCCACAAATACAATATGTTTGAGTCAATTAAGATATTTATGTACAGCACAGGAACCAAACTTATGTTGGTATCCAATGAAAACCAATGTGTTTGAAGTCACCTTGTAAAGTAATGCAACCTGGTTTTCATCACGTAAGAAGTATATCAGAGTCCAATAAATGCAACAGCGATCTTGATGAGAAACATAGCAGGAAGCACCACACCATATGACCAACGATTTTGTTCTTCCAATGGATTTACCAAGAATCTTCTTCACCAGATCCACAGCAAAATCACATCGTATGGCATTGTCACTCTTACTATTAAATGTAGCTCTACAGCATTCCCATAGAAAAGGCAGTATTGAACTTCATCCAAAACTCATCTATTGACAATAAATTTTACCACCTTGGTCATTTTGCAGGATGGCGCTGCAATGCTGAAATCCAACTGCTTGAGGGGCCAACTTTACTGTTATTCCCATGACCGGGATTTTCAGCTTCACTTTGAATAATAGCTTTTGCTAAATTTCTTTTTGAAGCACTGGTGTGTGGATATGAAGTGGAGGCCATGTGCGCATCACTTGCCATCTACAAAAGTAGGTTTTTGATCAAATTCACACAATGTAGGAAAATGGCTCTAGAGATATTGGGACGGCTTTACTGAACTTTTAGAAGAGACAAAGCTTGTGCCAGAAGCTCTCCCAGAAATCAAAATTTTATTTTCATAAAATCATAAGCAATAATGAAAAGAGGTTTTCAAGAGAAAAAATGGCTCCAACAAATTTTATTAGTAAAGTTACATAATCTGATGCTTACTAGAGACTTACATGCTTGTCAAAATGGCTATCAGATGTCAAATTTTTGCCAGGTCCTGGTTTCAATTCCATTCTTATGCCAGCAGTAGTAGATCGCAGAATATCAGTTGAGTAAGGAGGATTACTACTTCCTGCAAGTCATAACAAATATTATTTCTCTAAACAAGGACAAAACTTTAGCCAAAAACCAGCTGTTAATGACATCTTTTAAGGACACAGTCTACTCCATGGATCATTATGCGCTTATTTTAAGACAGACAAGAACAAATGAAGGATTTATCTTCACAAAGTTGATCTTATAGTGCTAGCGGCTGGATCATTTTGTAGGGTGATAAAGCTTCTCTTGATTTATTACTTTTTCCACCATGCTAATCCCAGAACAACAATCGCACTTTCAAATGATGTCATTGCAAAGAAATAGCTATCACCTTCTGAGAAAAATTATCACTTGGATGGAAGGGATTTAAGCACGCTGCCGCTTCTAGCCAATTCAGGGCTAAAGGGTTACCATAACTACCATGATGAACAAATTGAGAATGATGTCTCATGAGGATCACTTAACTAGGTTGTCATTTCAAATCACTAAATTTTCACCCTAATAAATACTCACCCTAATAAGTACTGGATATTTGTCGAATATCCTTCAATAAAACACTGCCCTTGGATGTGTGATCAGTATATGACCACAAAAATGATAACCAACATAACCTTAATTTAAATGGACATTTTACCTGTCCTGATACAGTACATCAATCACAAATTTACTGAACAATACAGTTTCTCAATTAATAAGAAACAGGAGAGTTGATAACTTTCAAAATTTTTAAAACTGAGTGGTCTAAGCACTGGACTTGAAAGTTCATATTGAACTAAGAATTAACAACAAGCAAAGAAGACACTCAATCATGAACATCTGCAGAGAACAAAACGCAATTTCTAACCTTGGGGATTCTCCATCTCTTTATGCACTGCATGACTACTACTTGGTCCAGGAACTGACTGTAATAAGAAAATACAAGGCTTCAACTTCTGATAAGTTTGTTCATCCTCAAATTCAAACTAAAAATAAATTGCTTCATCGAGCAATTGAACTTTAAGCCAAATACATTCAACATTAAGAGAATAAAATGGAAGTGTAAGAAAATAGAAGTCGGGAGTTACTAACAGATAATCGAGGCTGAGTTCTTCCCTTCTGGGACTGCTGGTACTTGATGATGGTCCAATCAAAAATGTAATCAAATTCACATCCTGAGAAGAATCGTTACCGAGATTTCCATTAAAATATTGATTTTATTGACTATATGACCATATTTATAAAATATGGTATAGTTTAAATAATAACATAAATTTTTGTAACTATGACGTTTATATATCATTGTGATTTTAAATATGTATTATAATTCTTGTTTAAACAAAAGAACTTACAGAAAAGTGAAATTAAATTCTTTAAATCATATTTTAATTCTAAATGTGAATTTGAATTTTGTAAATATGTAACTAATTTGTAGTATTTAACATCAAATAATAAATCTTTACCTCAAATCTTAAAAGTTTTGCGTATCTTCTTCTTAAACAAAATTTATACACTAATTCACAATTTAATCCAACGTCTTATACTCTTAAAATATTTAGCCTTTTCTTCCCTCAAGTTTTTACTCGCTCTCCCCGGTTAACACCACCAATTTTCCTCTTTTTATTTCTCTTCCAGATAAGTAAGGGATTGAAGCAAATTTTATTCCAAGCTCGTTTCACCATTATTCTTAAATTTTTCTGTCATCCTTATTCCCTCTTCGAACAGTCCCATAAATGCTTGGGTCACTCCTCCCCTGCTTACCAACACTGCTCTCTGTCTTTCATTGTACTCGAATCTGTGTATCTAATAACTCCTCTTCCTCTCTCGTTAATACGTCTTTCTTTCAATTCTTTGTTTAATGGGGTCAACATATCTCTTCCTTGAACTTCATGGCTAATCAAGCCAATCCATCAACTTTGATAGAACAGAGAAGGCATTGAACTGACACGAGGTAATTCATCTAAACTAAATAATGAAATTGTTGAGATTATTGAGAATTATGTCAAAATACCACAGAATTAATTTCAGTACGAAAAAAAAATTCTTCACCCTAATATGCTATTGATAGCTCAAATTCATCAATACCTTCACGAGCGAGCAAGTCCCGGAACAGACGCTTCAAAAATCCATAATCAGGTCGCTGATCAAATGTAAGTGAATGGCAATAATGAAGGTAAGAAGCAAACTCCACTGGATGACTTTTGCACAGAACCTACAAAGGAATTATGTGACAAAATTGTAACTTGGCTTTAGAATAATACTTTTAGAACCAGAATCAAACCTTAATTAACTTGGCTTTTAATTAATACTTGCAGTACTAGAATCAAACCTCGATTAACTTAGCTTTTAATTAAGACTTGAAGGAACTAGAATCAAACCTCAATTGGAGTTGATAATTTCTTCTCACAAATTTTGTCATACTTCTGTTTCTTCGTGGCAGCTTTTAAGCCTTGCCAGGGAAGGCTAAACAGAGAAATTTAGTGAGCTCAAGACACAAAACCTAACAACATTTCATTGTGATAACTTGACAATCGCATTGGTTTTACAAATATGGCAAAAACAATTCAGACCAGAAATGAACTTTAGGTAAGACATACCTTCCCCTAAGAAAATATAACAGTAAGTAACCAAGTGACTCCAGATCATCACGACGGCTTTGCTCTACAAAAATGGAAGGAATGAAGTCATATGGAAGCTCATCTTAACTTGATTTTCAGTAATAGTATAATTTAGCTTACCAATTCCCAGATGAGTATTGCAACTGGCATAACGTGCAGTTCCAGTTAAGTTCTTGTTCTCCCTGATAAGAATACAGAAGAAGAATGGGTTACATCAAATCCCACTTCATCACCTTCCCTCTTTTTATCTTCATCAATTTTAAGTAAAACAAATTCAATTTTTCTGCTGTAAGCCACAGCTGAATATACATGAAGATGATGGATAGGAACTTAAAAACAAATAAATAATTACCTATAAGGAATATGTCGATTTGTAGTAGCATCTCGATATCGTTTTGCAAGCCCAAAATCAATTATGTAAACCTAAAATATAGAATCCAATAAGCCCAACAGTATAACCTGATTCAAAGTCTATTGCCATACCAAAAAGATGCCACAATCACCATTACCTGATTTGCTTTCCGACCAAGACCCATAAGGAAGTTATCAGGCTTTATGTCTCTATGCAGAAATCCTTTGGAGTGAACATACTCTATTCTCGTAATCTGAAAAAAAAAAAGAATTCACAACATATCAATCATAAGCTATCGTAGGGGCAATAATTAGGACCAATTTTGATGATCACTGATACTGTCCACATTTGAACTGAAGATTGTGAAAACACGACCAAGCCAAACATACCATCTGATCAGCCAACATTAACACCGTCTTCAAAGAGAACTTCCTCCCGCAGTAAACGAATAAGTCCTCAAGACTCGGACCTAGCAAATCCATAACCAGAACATTCTCTTCCCCATCTAGACCAGACCACTTTATGCTCGAAATTCCACCTACCGAAAAATTGCACAACAAAAACTTAAGACACCAACTCATTTCTTCAATAACTGTAACCACAAAAATAGCAATTCAGACACATACTTCCTCCTTGAAGAATATTGTACAACTTAGCCTCGTAAAGCAATTGCGGATGCTTCGTCTTAGTGTTCTCCTGCAAATCACACACACACACACACGCACACACACAAAATTAAACATAAACACCAAAAACCGACTCCTAAGCAACAACGAAATAAGAAAACTTACGATCTTAACCGCTACGATCTCGAACGTATCCATATGCGTAGCTGCCAAAAATAATCAAACACAAACAAAGAACCCCAATCATGAAAACCAACCAGCTACCAGACATAATAATATATATATACACATAGAGAGAGAGAGAGAGAGAGAGTAAAAAGCTGTTAATTGGAGAAATGACCAACCAAGAAAGATTTCGCCGAAGGATCCGCTGCCGATCTTGCGGCCGAGCTTGAACTTGCCGCCGACGACTCGTTCCATGTATGTAGGGTTTTGAGCAATTGAATAGTAATGGTTACAGTAATAGTATATGCGAGATGATTTGGCTGGGACCGTTTGGCTTGGGTGTTGACGAGAGAAGACTTAGCGAGGGAATTATGAGAGTCTCCGAGAAACGGAAGCCACACACACAAGGAAAGCTTACCTCGCCCAACAAACGACAGATAAGAGAGTCAGAGAGAGAGATAGAGAGAACAAGTTACGACGGATTTGGTAGGCTGCTGCTATGTAAGGGGCATTTTGGGGGTTTTACTTTCGCCTTGACCTGTTGTCTAATACATTTTAGTAATATTTAAAATTTTAAAATCTTATAATTATTTTCCCTCAAAAAAAAAATCTTATAATTATTAGTTACTTTGTTGAATTTACGTATTCCGTTAATTGTTTGGCACATCAAACAATAAAAAGTGCAAAATTTACGACTTTAGCCTTGAAATTGAGGTTAGGGGTTCTGTTCTGCATCATGAAGGTAAAGGGAGGGAACAGGGTTCGGTTTGTTTGCTTGCCCGTCGTCAAGCACGAGCGGAGTGCCCTACCAAACGTACAAAATAATAATTCGTAATACCGTTTGCGATTATTGGATTGGACTTGGACATACACTCGCTGCCTCTAAAACACTATAATTAAATATTAAAAATTTCTATACTTATCCATCTTTCTTATTATTTTTATTAAAAATAATAAAAATGTTGCGTAATATCTTTTAAATTATGTCACATATTAAAATTTTAACAAAAATTATTTAATGATATGAATTAGTTAATTAAATGTGGGGATTTTTATTAAAAGTTACCTTTAAAATATGTCAAATCATTTCTTAATTATAGTTTAATAATTTTATGTTAGAGAGCAATTATATTGTAATAATTTTTAAGGTCAACAGCTTTTGTTATCAGCATTTGGGATTGTGTCTGAACTCTGAAAGAAAACAAGTGTAATTTCAGTGAATCGGAGAAACATGGAACTTGAAGGGAAGACGAGATCAAATTCGATAAACAACAGAACTTATGATCAAATCTCATTAGGAAAAAAATGAAGTTGCGAAATTTATTCGTATGAGAAGGCAAAAAATTAGTGATGCTTTTTTCACTCAGAACTGTGGCTTGAAACATTCAGGAGGCATCTGTCCCTTGAATCTTTTAGTGTCTTTACAGTAGTCGTAGATCATGTAGTTGTCTCTTACCCGCTTCATTTGGCCTTGCTTGGCAGCACTTAACTGGCTGTACATGGGGGATGTCCACCAGTTAGCTGGTGTTTTAGATGAAGCACAGTCGGTGATGCTCACTGCTCCATTCCACATGCAAGCTCTTGGCCTGAAACGACGGTAACTTGCTATGAATGGTGCGCCACTCCAATCAATCTTAACCAGTCCGCCTCTCGTTGCCCAGTTATCTGCATTCCATAAGCTGGAATACACCCTCATACCCTGTTTATTTGGATATACAATCCCCTCATTCTCGTAGTTCCGGTAAACTCGGATAGGAATACCATCAACATACCAACTGAAAATTTTGTAGCTTTTGGTTAAATCTCAGAGTGACTAAGATTATTTGAGTAATCTAGTTATATAATCTGCTAACTTACACAACTTGTGTAGGGTTCCAATGTATGGTGTAGTTGTGATAATCAGCTGATGGGTCAAACCATGGGTAGAATTGCTGTTCCCTGTTTCCATTTCCTTGAGTATATATGTTTGTGTGGATGATATACGGTTGACCTGAGACATTTCCGAGGAACTCAAAGTCTATCTCGTCATGCTTGACTCCATTAGAGGATAACTGCATAAATTGAAACACTTGAGTGTTTTGATTGCTTTTTCAGTACTGAAACTTGAACATGACAGTATACTGAATAAAGGGTAAGTGGTCAATGATTGAATCGTAAATGATGACTGACATAGTAGGCGGTCACTGTTCCAGCTGAGTTCCCAGGAACCAACTTGATCAACATTTCAATGCTTCCAAATAGGAATGCTCGCTTTGATCGAATGCCAGAGCCTGTAAGCCAAGAGTACAAGTCAAACAAACCATCTATGTGATGATTTGCTTTGATTATGAAGACTGAAGAACTGACAGATTATTACCTGAGGTTTGATCTAATACAAGTTGAAGATCGTCACCGTTGCCTAGAACCTTAGAATGATAACCACCCCAGTAGAAATACATGCTCTTGGGGAAATTGGCATCAACTGAAATAGGAACAAATGCCATTGCAAAGAAGAATGGAAGAACTACCAATAGAGGTTGTGAACCTGCCATTTCAATTAAAGTGCAGAGTCTTGTTTTATTCATCAACCTCGGAATTTTCCAACGGCTTTATAGGTTTTTAAAACCAGCAAATGTGACGCGCCCTTGCTAAGTTGAACTTTGTTTTAATAATTTTCTTTTCAGTTTTAGAATTATCCTCATTATATTTATTAGAGATTGACATTGTTGGTATCTAGGGGAATGTTAATCTCCACTATTCTTTTTCTCCTAAACTCCATATGATATTGAAAGTTGACTCTGTGTTAGTACTCGGACTAGGTAGTAGCAGAGCACAAAGAGAAGGGAGTAGGTGATTGAAATTGAACCCAGCTGGGACGCGGATGGAAGTAGGAGAAGGCATGAATCGTGCGTAAGACTAAATTGAAAACGCGCGACAACTGGTATAGCTGTTACGTAGATGGACATGAACTCCAAGGAAACATGTCATGGAAGTTGAGTTTTACTACATTTCATGGAAGTTGAGTTTTACTTTCTTCAACAGGGATTATTAGTGTTGGACCTCACCCCCTACTCTTAGGTGTTTAAGGGTTATACTACGGCGGGTGTTTGCGGGTTATACCACGGCATCCAACACAATCAGTATTGTCCTCTTTGGTCAAGGGTGAGGCCACGACTCGA
>JAOSBK010000008.1:3656775-3672038 GCA_027568895.1 Erythroxylum shatona
TGATGATGATGATGATGATGATGAGTTTAATAATATAATTAAGAATAAAAAATTGCTTATGTGGAGGGAGGGGTATTTTTGACATTTCTTTATGTGTTTTATTTTTGTCATTAGGACAATAATTCTTATACCACAATCTTGGAAGGAACAAAAAATTTCTTTCTTTGTCCTCTGAAGATGGAACAAAAATGGGTGAGGATAGCAAGCAAACATTACGGAGCACAGAACTTTTGTGTCCTTGTCATTCGTTTTCACTCCTGAAGACGCTAACCAAACACTGAATTTGTGTATAACTTGAATAATTCTGAACTGAATTGTATGAACTTTAATTCATTAGAAACTTAAGACATATAGGAACATTGGTTTAGAAGAAAGTATTATCTAAATACCTCATTTTCCTTGTCTTAATGACCATGCAAAATTGACCAAAAAATCTAAGAAAAGCTGGAATGATCGATTCAAAGTACGAAATGCATGAGTATAATGGGAATAAAGTTGTTTATATGATAGTAGTTATGATTTAAAAGAGATGAGCAATATGTGTTAAGTAAAGGCGAATGAGAATTTGATATTTTGAGAGCATATACAACTAGAAAAGAAATGACGAGTAATTGAATTATGATATTAGAATAACCAAGTGTTCTTAAGGTGTAAACCTAAGAATAAGTTAGACACATAGAAATGATAAGGTTTGATTGGTCAAGAGACGTGATTAAGAAAACATATCTGAAATAGTCAAATTGAGCATGCATTATACATTAAACATATACATATATGTACATTTGAATGCTCATGTAATTGTGCAATTAATAATGTGTGTGCAATGTGTGTATTGCATAATGTTGATATGCAGGATAAAATGTCCGTATACAGACGTTTCCGAATCATGGAAGCTAATGCTAATTTAGAGCGTATTGCGAGTCGACCTAGATGGTCTTACTTTAAATGATTGTTTTCTTTAAATTTCGGTATTGAATTATTATGTGAATGTGATTGTGTTGATTCCAGACATTGAATGTCCGAGGTGTTTGATGTATGAAATATATATTGAAAGTGCTCATTGAATGTGAATTTGACGAAATAAGTGATTACTTAACATTTTTGTTAAATGTCGGACTTAGGTCCGATGACACGTGACAGTAAATGTGTAAAGTGAAATAAAGTCACTGATTGATCTTATGTGATTTGATGCATTTCATTACATGAATGCATAACAACATAAAGACTGTTGTGATCGGAGTAGCTACCGCAAAAAAAACTTAAAGCTCATAAAGGGAAGAATAGCTTAAAGCTCATATGTGATTAAGAGCCAAAGGCTCACTATGTATAATAAGCCCGGTACCCCTAACGAATATGAGACAATTATTAATGAGCTCGATATTCGCAATAGATACGGGATAGTTATAGGCACTAGGTCATAATAATACTAATTAAAAGTGAGTCTCATGAGCGTTGCATATGCATTTGATATGTATGATTTAAATGGTTTAAATAAATAGTTTGAATGATTTCTGAATGTGATATATGATTTAAGTAAATATGAAATGTATGTGACTCAACATGTTGAATTGATAAAATGATGTGCATTATGTGATTATATAAGTTAACGTGTTATGTGGTTAAGTGAGTCATCGATGATGGTCCACTCATTGAGTTCGCAAAATTTAACCCAAAATTTGCAATATTTGTTAGGCTTAGAAAAGATCTCCGGTTAGAGAAATTCGAATCTATCCACTGCATTCAAGTAAGAGATAGATATTAGGATTAGTTCGCGTCTGCATAGATTTTTCATTATTTTGCATTAAAGAATGTATTTCGCAATTATTGTATCGCGTGTATTTGAATAATTATGTTTTATAATGACTTTTCAAAATGAAATTGTTTGTAAATTAAATTGATCAATGAGTGCAACAACGCTTGTGAATGAAAATATTTATAAATAAAGCCGGCCCAATTTATTTATTGATTTCCTAAATATGCATGTGATGTTTGAAAAATTTGTAACATGTTACTCTTACGGAGTATGTACTCAGATATCCTTCAGGATGTCGAATAAGTGTCCTGTAAAAGTGGGGTGTTACGTGCATTTATAAATAATCGTGATTAATATTAAAAAAATAAAATTTAAAATGCATGCAGTAATTACTTACGAATTTAAAAAGAAGCCCCTTACGGAGTTCAAGACACGGCCCGTATGACAAGAAACAAAGCTAAAAGAAGCCCAGTGCACTTGTAAAAGAAGAGGGGAAAAGGAAAATATTTCTCGTTTTTTTCCCCCCTCTTTAACATGGTAATGACAAAACAAAAATAGTAAAGTAAACAATGATTGAAGAGGTTAGGACGTTACGTATTTACTATGTAAATCTGATTCTGAAAATATGACATTGGTGTTAGAACTCAAGTAGGAGCATGTGAAAAACAACACTCTTGATGGCTCCATTGTTGTTCATGAGATCCCCATTCATTCATGTACTCAAACTCTGAGAAAGAAAAAGGTTTTTAGGTCTTCTTCTTGACTTTTACCATTCAAAGCCATCAGAAGGAAAAATGAGTATCACATTTCTGGCGTGAAAGAAGCATATGTCCTGTGCCAACAAACCGACCCGTATTTCACATCAATCATGTAAGTAATCTTACATATATTCTTGCCCACATCAGTATTTATATTGATTTGACGCTGAAAGAATATGTATTCTGTTAAATAAAGACAACAATCTGCACATTATACAATAATAGTTGTATCAGCTAGATTTTCTATGAGAAATTACTAAAATCAGTGAACAAAATTGGTAAAAAAATATCTTTTGTGGATCGATATTCATATTTTAGTAAGCTTTCGTGCAAGGAAAATTTAGTGCTGGGATATTATCTTCCAATTAATTATTCTGATATATTCAAAACCGAAAAACCAGGTACGTACAACACCAACTACTGTTTTCTTCAAAGATATCCTGCCAAATGTATAGATTCTTTCAACTATTCTGAAGAGAACTTGTCCCATATTCAACCGCGGACCAATCACTATCATCAAGAGAAAATAGACAAATGTTGGCCAACAGGATAATCTCCCACGGTATTTCCTCTTACACAATCTATATGTTTCGTTTCTTTCGCTGGGATCTTTCCAGGGTATGGTTCGTGGAAATGAAGCCTTAAATATGAAGGTCAGGGTTCGTTTTCATCAACCTTATACTAGCTAGTTATGATATCATGCACATTACATCAATGTTTTAAAATCTAAAATATTTGGATTGATTTACCTGTGAAAATTTAGAATCGCTCCATTTTTTAGTTCTATTTTTAATTTTTTGATTTAATAATTTTTTTATTAAAAATTGATTAATTTATTAATTAATTAACCAATTTTTATAAACTAGTCAATTTTTATAAGTCAATATAAACTAATTAATTTTCATTCAATTTTTTTTAAATCAAACATCGATAAATTAGGATAACCTTTTTCAATCATTTTTTAAATGTTTCATTTTTTTCAATATTTAACTGGTTTTATAACAGTTTAAAATTTTTTAAATCTTAAACTCCTTATTTTACTGGTCTAATTTACAGATTTTGAAAACATTACATTACATTAAAGTTTATTAGTAAGCATATTTCAGAAGCATATAATTATAATTTTAAACTGCAATCTACTGTGATTTATTATTGTAATTAAGTTTACAATTACTGTCTGCTACCCGAAATTTAAAATCTTGCATATAATTAACATAAACTATATATGATTTAGGCTATTATTAACTTTATTGTAAATGTGTATTCAGTTATATATATAATAACTATAGTTAACTGACAGCGCAGAATCCCTAGTAATCTTGATAGAGATGCACATTAGACAACGATCTTAACCCTAATAAGACAACATGAGAAATCTTCTAGACTATTAAAATATTAAATACTCGAAAGTACCAGGTTTACCATTTTCTTTATCACGCTTTAACATTCTTGTATCTTCCTTTTATATACTTTTAATAAAGTTGATGCTATTGATGAAGGGGCGTAAGTGAAATTAAAAGAACAACTACTCCAATACGGTGAATGTGATCTCTTAATTTCCATTCAAGAAAGTGTTTTTTATCAGAAGCTGTACCATGGCTATCTATAGAATTGTATAAAGGCAGTAACTAGCTAGGGAGAGAACTGTGTGACTTTTTAACTTTCTTTGTGACAATTCCATGGAACCAGCTGAAGAAAACTCCATTGTCTTGTGCAGAAAGTCAATGCATCATTTTTCATTACACAAAAGATCCTTTCCCAATTGAAAAGTCAAGCAAGTTCATCACCTTCTCTAACTTGTTCTACAGTTTCAGAAAAAAAAGGAAACAAGCGGAGATCATGAACTTCAAATACAATTAGTAATAAACCACAAGATGTGATGAAACGGGTGCTTTTGATTCTCAGGAAAGTTCCATTTGCTTAGATTGAAAGTCTGAGCTCCAAATCTAGTTCTTGACCATCGCTTGATTCAGAATTCTGGCTACTTGAACCCCTGGAGTCGTTAAACTTTTTCCTGTTCTTCTTTTGCTTTGAATCCTATTGTATGCCAGACAGAAATAGACATGGACAGTGAGTATCGATCATTCTCAAATCATTAGATCATCAGCTAACGATTTAGATTTCCTAGTTAGATCGGAATCTAATTCTAAATTTACATGAATCATAAAAGGAGTACCTCATATGGTGGATTTAAAACGTGTCGAGCTGTGCTTGGCTGTGCAAAATGTTGATTCTCCAAGAAGCTATTACTTTGATTCCAACTGGGGTTTACATGAAAATTCAAATTAGCATTTTAATCATTAGCATGGCTAACCCGAGAACAGGAAATAGGCTTTCCAGCTACCGATAAATGAATCCATTTTCTTAATATCTTTAAGACTTTCAGATAACAGGAGTAATTACCTAGCTGCAGTGGATGCTAGAGAATCACCATATCCGATGTTTGTTCTTTCATAATCTCCAATTCCCATCTGCAATACCCGATAAAACTGGTGGTTTAGCGACCAGATAAGAATGGAATTGCAAAACATTCAACTACTTTTTCAGCTCCTTTAAACGATTTATATGTGGAATAATAAACGATAGATGACCTGCAAACTAGGGTTGAACTAATTCCGTCTCATCATCTGATACAATCAAACAATAGAGAGCTTTTGTTTCTTCCTCAACTCAGACATATATAGTGTTTTAGATGGTTTGCAGAATAAAAGCGATAAGAAGCACCACTGTTTGAGAATCGCATAACACTAGTAATACAAGTGAACACTGCAAGAGATGATTGCTTCTAACCTGGAAATCACATAATTCTTTTTTTTTTTTCAATCTTCTTTTAGTTCCAAATTATAGTGATGTAGATAACCGTTCAAACGTTTCAAAATCCTGTCCGGATTATTCATGATTTAACATTAGCTTAATTATACGCTAAACTGGAAGGATATGGAGTCAACATACCATGACATTAGGGGGGTAACCATATGAAGGTGAGGAAGTCGTTGGTGAAGAATATGAGAAAGAAGATGATGGTGCTGAAGAGAAAGCTGCTTGCACTCCTATATCCTCCTGCATGGATTTTCTCACATTAAACGAAAAAAAACCCTATGAAACTTCACATATACTAATACCAGCAGGTCATCAAGATGAATTAGATTGGACTCTGACAGAGAGAGAGAGAGAAAGAGAGAGAGAGAAGAGAAGGAGGAAGGTAATACCTGGTTGAAACCTGTGGGGTATGTACCATGAAGAGAGGGATGGTAGCTACCCATTTGGCCATGTAATCTGATCTTTTCCAGTTGAGCAACTCCAAGCCCTCTCTGTGGTTGCTTAGGCTTGTCTGAGTTGCTCTTCTTGCTTTTTCTTGAAGACCCACCTCTCTCATGGCTCAAGTTTGGCTCTCCATAATAACCACTCCCCATCTTCCCCTTAATTTTTTAGTGATAATCTGTGCGTTCTCTGAGACAAGAGATAGAGATCAAGGCACAGAGAGAGAGAGAGAGAGAGAGAGAGAGAGAGAGAGGGAGAGGGAGCAGATACCCAAATCAAGTTGCTTGTCAAGCTCAAAACTTCCTCCTGACACAAAAGATTTCCTCAGCAAACACCACCTTCAACCGACGGAATCATAGATCTCCACAACACCCCTTATAAGCTGTTAGTAACAGTTGAGTAATTATGCATCGCTGGAACAGATTGCGCACAGATTTAGTAAATGTATATACTTAGATTTTATGCTCCTTCCTTCTCTCTTTTGCTCCTTATTTTTAGAACTCCAATAAATTACATTATACTGACTCACTGTGCCTGTGTGTACATACATAACAAACACAATATGATAATTTTGCTTTGTCCATGGGCTTCGTGGACTATGACCTGAAAGCGATTGTCTTTGATTTAATGCGTTTTAATATTCTAACGCTGTGTACGACACGACATGCTTACTCTACGCGCTACCTTAACGCGTTCTTACAAAAACTCATTTTTTAATTACTTTATCTCAAAATCTTACTTCTAATGTTTTTCTTTGCCGAATTACCACTTTAAATATTATTTATAGAAATGCTTATAAGCAATTTTAAACAAGAAAAGGTTCAATCCAATTTTTGAACTTTTTACTAAAATTTTAGTTAAAACTTTAAACTTTATTTTTATTATAAAATAGAGAAAGTAAAATATGTAAATTTTATTTTTTACATTTCTTTCAAAAATCATAAATTAGAAATAAACTTACCATTTCATAAGATGTATACTATGTTTTTATTAAAATTTAAAATATAATTTATTTCATTTAAAATATCAAATATACTCTTAATAAGAAATTCAATTCATTTAATTTTAAATTGGGTTTCAATAAGATCAATTTGGAATTGAAGTGGTCCCATCTTGCATGTGGTTTCTCCCAGTTCCAATGTTAAGTAGACTAGACACCCCACAGCTGTAAAAAAATCATATGAGCAACTCAATAAAAAAAATGCAAAAAACATAAAATATACATTAAGATAACATTACAGATTAAACAATTCTAGATTCTAGAAATCTTGCTTTGCAGTTTCTTAGGGATTGGCTTCCTATTTGGAAAAAAGAAAATTTCTTGACATCATAACCGAAATAATAATTAACTAATTCAGTGACATGTTGGCGGGTAGAATTAGATATTAAAATCTCTTTTCCTTGCAAGAATCTTGGATTAACAATATGTTCCTCAAAGAGTTATAATACGTACAACTTTTTTTCATATTTGTGTTGTGAATTCCTTATCTAATAATTTGATAATATTGACCACAAGATCGCTAGAATTCGAAGTAGATATGGTGGCATGAATTGGCGAAAGAACCAAATCTAATTTAGCTGTTTCACGCATGATTTTGTGGGTCATATTTTATGAGTTGTTAATGTGGTGGAAAGTGAGAATCCTCCAATTTTCTTTATACACAGTCATGTGAATGTGAACTCATGAAATTATCGGAGACCCCACCAATATCACTTCGTAAAACACATTGCGTTTGCGAGATATGCATAAAGATGATCACTAGCTGATAAATTTCTTTGTTAGGAAACAATAGTCTTTTATATGCGTCAAACCGTTAATTATTCTCATCACAAGGTGTTTGTGATTTTGCTTGGTGCAGTATTTGGAAGAATTAATTACTTGCATTGTATGACGTCAATCACTTTTATGAAATAGGGAATTCATAGAAATACAAATGTCTCCTCGTGTCTGATCAAGGATGCATGTGAACTAGCTAATTAAGATCAAAGCAGTTGAATGTCTCCTCCTGGACCAATGTTTTTTTCTGTGTGTTCCGCCGTGTTGAGGACTTGCGCTGGTGCATTCCGAGCACTGCTATAATCGCCATTGTCACCAATTTCTGAGATCCTAACTATGGTTTTCCGGCAGGTGGGGGTGGCAACTACAACTCTTCTAACAGCTAAGTTGTGCTGACCTTTGAAGCGTTGGAGAAGATTGCTCTCTGGAAGGTCATTGAATTGCCCATTCAGTACAAGCCTTTTAAGCACACTACTATAAGTACTACCAATCGATATATTTCTTTGAAGCCTTGGAGAAGATTGCTCTCTGGAAGGTCAGTGACATGTTCATTCGGTACAATCCTTTTAAGCAGACTATTATAAGAACCAATCGACGTGTTTCTTATATATCTCCAATGTACTGTGGATGCTTTGAAGTCACATGAATGTCTAAATCATGAAGTGTGATAAATGGATCCCTTCACTTGGCTAACATATCATACAGGATTAATGCTGGTACAGTATCGCTTAGTTTATATGAAATTCTAGTTGCTTCATATGAGCTGCCAAAATACAGCATCTCAATTATAGGAATTGTATATAGTCGTCGTTTATATGTCCTATCGAATATATAAAATTTATCTCAATGGTCTTGGGATCGTTTGTGTCCGTGACTTTCTGTCGTTAGGTGCTCGTGTCAAGTGTGTATATTTGTGTTGTCTTGAGAAGAAATTCAATCCATTAGTGCTCTCTTCCTTCCCATTGTTTCACATCCTAACTATTCTGATGCGATTATATGATAAATAGTCAAAAAAAGTTATACTCGTATAATCAAACTTAAAGTACGAGAAAAAAAAAAGGCTTTTAAGTTTTCCACGGGTTATACTTATTTAACAATCAATTCGAATTGGGTTTCTAAGTTTGACCATCTATGCATCAATTAAGCGAACACTCAAAAAACATTCCATGTAAGAAATTTCTACTGAACTACCTCGACTAGGATTATTGTGGTTTTGAATTGAACACGTATTGGCAGCATAGAAGATATAAATTAATGAAGATATGGGTCATTTACATTAGTCAAAATAGGGAATGTAGACCAAAAGGCCACAAATTTATACAAAAGTGTACTAAAAAAGGGTCTTCAATCACTCGTTTGTCAAAACTAGCATAGAAAACGAAAAGGGAACATCCTAAAATATTTTATTGAAGTGGAACATGCAATGTTAATGTACCATTCACATTCAGCAATTCTGCTTCCATATTCTTGGGGCCAGCGTGCAGCCAAGGCGATAAGACAATGTTCGATTACCGATGCTTGATGCAACCGCGGAGCAATTGCTTAAATATAATAAGAAGTCGTCTAGTCTCCAAGAAATAGTCAATACAAACATTAAATGTTTTCTTTTGGTTTCTATTTAAAATCATGTCGTGATTCAAAACAATTTTTTTCCCCCTATAATCAAGTTTTGGCCTTGTTTTCTTCTAATAAAAAAAACCCATATAAAAATAGCACCAAAAAAGACGGGTTAACAGATAGTATATAGTTTATAAACCATGTTTTTTGTGCCTCCATATTTATATATACATAGGGGATGTGTCTATATAGGTGTAACGTACAATCAATGAACTTATTTAAGAAGTAAAATAGAGCAATTAAGTTTGTGTATAAGTTATGGACTTTCAATTGCGTAAAGGAATTGCGGCGGCTAGTGATGAAATTAATTAGGGCTTAATTAAATTGAGATGATATTGTCATCTTCATGATGAACACTAAAAGCTTGCCTTCCCTCCCGGTCAATGTTGATTAGGTGTCACGATCTGAATCGAGGGATGCTCTTAATTCATATACTTATCATTAGACAAAGTTTAAAATGAATTAATTGTTAAAGAAAACAAAGTTTAGTGGGGAGAGGTGTAGAGAATATATCAACTATAGATTTGGTGGCACATGGAGAAACATACAGGGCTGCATTATTGGATCCATGATTTGGTGCTATTTCTGAAACTTATAAATTCATTAACTATACAAAATTCGATCTAATTAATAGTTAAATTTATTACTCTTTACATCATTCTAATGCATTAAATTTTCATTTAAAGATCAGCGAAAACATAGGTGATTTACAAAAAGAGAATTTTCACAGTGTCAATCTTAAAAGTGATATATGGGAACCTAATCATATAATGGAAATTATTTTGATATATATCTAAGGTTATTAAATATTAAATATTTACAATTCAATTGCATAGGGACGTGTTATTATTATTATTATTTTTGTCCTTGTGCGTGAGAGAAGTGATGGAGATTAAACATTGGTATCTCAGAACTTTATGGAAAGATGAAAGTTTAAGATGTACATTATATATATAATAGTGAACTTTCAAGATTCCTGCAAATGAATGATCTAAACTCACAAATGCTGTGCTAGCTAACGTGTTGCGATCTTTACATTCATTGCCGATCTTTCTAGGATTATGTAGTTTATTCACTCTTTGTCATTCTGGCATGTATTTCATATTTTGCGTTCTTACAAATTTGATAAATACATAAGATAAGAATTCTATAATTTTTGTTTTTCATGCCAAAAATCGAGTTTAATACATATTTTGATAATGAATTTGATATCACACCACCTATATACAAACTATAAGTTATTTTTAAATAATTTTCCTTACGTATTATGGAAAGGAGGGTTAATTTGTTTAATTTAGAACTATACATATATATAGAAAATATTTCATTAATTACGATATGACTAGAGAATTATCCAATTACTTGGAGTTAATGTTTATGTTTTGGAAATTTGAAAGCTCGTTATCCAACAATATATAGGAAACGTATAAATATCTTCCAGAACAAGAAATGAAACATAGAAATGGCAAATACGTCAAAGGTTCGACGATACGATTTGATTATGACGCGAACATAATCCTAAAAATACCCCTTTTAGAAAATCATGAAAATGTCAGTTTCACTATGTCGCAATTATTCTCATCCAAAACGAATTCACTCGCTCAACTAGTTTTTCCACTTCAGTGAAACCTGATTAGCCTAAAAACACCCTTTTCCTACACCCAGGCCAATTCAAGAGAAGAAGCAACATATATAAGATGGCCATTTCCGTTAGTTTCGTTCTCTTCATGCCATGAGCAGCAACATATATAATATGTTGCATGTGCAGGAAAGCTATAATATATATTGCATACCGCAGCAACAGCTTGCGATTTGATGAATCATGTGAATTGCGTACGTGTACAAAAGGGCTTTAGGTAGTGACCAAGAACTGCCCATATATGCTTAAACTAATCTCCATGATTGGGGCTGGTAAGAATCTTATAGATGCCTAGATCTTCTTATAAACTTGCAGAGGTCACCAAAATAAAATAACACTCGTGAATCCAAGTTTCGCGTGTATGGAAGATTTTGCAGTATAACCCTAGGAAGGTCTACGTGAAATGTATAGTCAGGGACTATGGAGGCTTGTACAACTGGCGTGGGACCTTGGAATAACCTCAAACCTATAGTTCCTGATACCGTCTCACGTGCAGAGATGCTGTAGAATTCAACACTTGGGTTGCTGTAGGATATTGGAAGTCATAGTCTTCAACCGGTGACATGGAAATGTATCACTAGCATTAACGTTCTTGTATGTACACTGTTCCTCGTCATGGCCTCGATCTGGGATTGCTTTGAAAATACTACTTTCGCCTTAAACCAACATACCTGCTCGGTGCTTTTATAATCTATCTTGGTCTTGGATACGGTTTCTGATGTTTTTCGATTCTGTGTCAAGATTGTATTAATTAATCTTGTCCAATAAACTTTGATTTTTAAAATGTTATTACAGATAATCAATTGAGCATCTTGTCAACTATAAAATTTTTAATTTGTTACAGATAATTAGATAAAGATAAAGAGATTTTCCCTTTAAGATTATTGAAATCCATAGAATAAATTGAATTAGGAAATAAATAAGAATATTTATAGATTTAAATTATAATTTATTTGTATCCTGACAATTTAACTTGAACTAGAGATTTGATTTGCTGGTGAAGAAATAGATTACTTTTTCACTTATCAATATTTTAATTTTTATTAGGTGCATGAGTAACATAAATTTCTATAATATATATATACATTCTTAGCAAAATAAAAATAATATTTCAAAGTTTATGGGAATTAAGTTTTCCCCATCACTAGGTTTAAGTCTTGGAGATACAAATTATGGTTGAGAATAGATTAAGAGGGTGTTAGGCATCTGTTGACTAATTAACAAGAAATACCAACAGCTCCTTTACATAAAAATTGTATTCAATACAAGTAGGAATTGTAGTTGCTGGCAGGCATGTGTCACAATGTATCTTATTTCAGTCCTTCCACATTACTCACGTCACGAAGTGTGATTTTGTAGCAGTTTTGCCTAATGCATTTTCAAACACCCTCTCAAGTCTTATCCCAAAACTATACAAGTCTGAGGCGTAATTATATTAGAGCAGTGGAATAACAACCCTGAGACTTTTGGGAATGCCTTGATTAAACTTAATTATCCGAGTTGCATTTAATTAGTTAACTAATGCATTGCATGTTATGTCGTGTAAAACGTGGGGCGAGGAATTATTTGGAAAAAAATGCACATGACTCAATATTCACCAAAATGATGAGTGTAGCCATTGAAAATTTTGCCAAAAAAGTTAGGTAGCTTCTTGTGACCAACTTGAAGTTCTTTTGCAGTAATCCAAGTAGAGATGAGATCTTCCATGAAAGCCTTTTTCAATAATGGGTCATTAATTTAATGATCCAAGCTCACTCTAAAAATTCTATTTTATTGACTTAGTGACCCATCACTTCCTTTTCAAGTACAAAAGCCTAACTAGGTTCCATGCATGCATGTTGTTTCTTCTTTGTGAATTACATATGTAAGTGTTCACATCTGAAGCTTTATTCAATTCATCATTTTCTGGAGAAAATTAAGCCTAAGATGTGAACACTTACCATGAATAAAGCTTCAGATGTGAACACTTACCATTTGTAATTCAAAAAG
Source organism: Erythroxylum shatona (assembly GCA_027568895.1). Classification (NCBI taxonomy): domain Eukaryota; kingdom Viridiplantae; phylum Streptophyta; class Magnoliopsida; order Malpighiales; family Erythroxylaceae; genus Erythroxylum; species Erythroxylum shatona. The sequence continues at coordinate 3,669,570 of JAOSBK010000008.1, forward strand.
AAGAAACAGCATGCATGCATGGAACCTTGTTAGGCTTTTTGTACTTGAAAAGGAAGTGATGGACTTACCATGATGTAATTCAAAAAGAAGAAACATAAATGATAGAATCAGTTTACTTATTCAATTCCTGGTGTTTTTCCATGGTAAGAACATGAGAATGGGGTTTAGATGAAAATGGGGAGGCCTTGCTTTTTTGACGTCATGTGGTTTTAGAAAATGATGAATAAAGCTTCAAATGTGAACACTTACCATGTGTAATTCGAAAAGAAGAAACAACACGCATGCATGGAACCTAGTTAAGCTTTTGTACTTGAAAAGGAAGTGATCGGTCCCTAAGTCAATAAAATGAAAATTACAATATACATAAAATTGCAAAAATATAGAAAAATAATTGTAAAACTATTTACATATCAATTACAGAATTAAAAGAGTAAGATTATGTGAATGATTTGCTGAAAATTAGTTTGATATTCTAGTGATTATAGCTTTGAATATTTGATGTGTTATCAAAATAATCACTTAAAGTGTTAAATATCTTTATATTTTCGTCTAATTCGAAATTTTAAACAAATATTTAGATTGATTCTTTCAATTGATTTGAATATATAATATAATTAATTATTCAAAAATATATAATTTTTAAAATAGTATGTACATATGAAAGTTTATCATCTTTGTTAAAAAATGTAAAAAAAATTAAGAGAAAACTTATTTACAATTTGATTAATATTATATTTTTTTCCTTTTCTCTAAATCCTTTGCCTCTAAACTTAACATAAGCATAGGACCAAAAACAATATTAAATATTTGTATCAAAACAAAGTTTCAATTTATATTAATTGTATAAATCAAAAAATTCAAAAATATTAAATGAAAATTGTTAATTAATAAAAATTAAAGAATTAATCTGAAAAATATTTAGATAAAGTTGTTGGGTTAAAATGAATATTAATTTTATATTTTAATATAAAATATTTTAAATAAATAATTATTATGTTTAAAAATAAAATATATTAATTTTAATTTTAATATATAAACTATTGAGTTAAAAGTTAAAATATTTTAGTTTTAATTATAATATAAAATTCATTTAATTATATAAAAATTAAGACAGCACTTTTTTACTTTTAAAAAATTATTTAAATTAATATTCGATTTAACAAATATCGATCAATCTTATGACAATGTTCTCCTTTTATATTTGGCTTTTTATTTGTTGTTTTAGTCTTTGACCTTTGCTTCACACTTTGTAACTCCTTTGCAAATTCTTATTGGTAAATTGAATCTTATTTTCACACACACACACACACACATATATGTATATACGCACTTGTTATTATTTTTCGTGATTGCTTTCATTCTTCCTTTATATATATGCACTTGTTATTATTTTTATGATTTCTTTCGTTATTCATCTTTATTATTGCTATTTATTTCCCTTTTATTTGTCTTTTTTAAGCTCTAAGCATTGTTTCTTTTTTTAGTAGTTTTAGTGTCATTTAGGGCCTTGTTGTGCTTGACTTGCACAACTTATGCTAGGTATTAAGATAGGAGTGGTGGCTTTGACTTCTGTTAACATTGTTAAGACTAATCCATTGAGATTTGAGGCTAAGAGGAGAGAAGATATTGATAGACTGTTAATAGGTTCCTAAAACATCAAAACTCTTGGAACAAGTTATTGGAATTAGTAGAGATTTTAGATAATTATAAGATCCAGATAGTAGGCATTTAGGAGATAAATAGATGGAGACTAAAGTGAAAAAGATCAATGAGTTCAATTTTTGGTATTAAAGATGTTTGAAACCAAAAAAATGATGTAGGTATATCGGTTGTCAAGGAACTCACACATCATATTGTGGGGGTAAAGAGGACTAGCAATAAGATTTTAAAAAAAATTATGATAAAAGATTTTGTTTTCAATGTGGTGCGTACTTATATACCCTAGGTAAGGTTGGAATTACATATTAAATCTTAATTCTAGGAAGATTTAGATAAGGTGATTTAGTAGATTCTCTGTAATGAGAAAGTTATTCTAGGACGAGGCTTTAATGGCCATATAAGGGCAACTTCAGACAAGTATTCTTGTGCTCATAGTGGTTTCAGGTACATAGATAAGAATGACAGTGAGATTGCTTTTATTTGACTTTTTGATAGTGTTTAATTTGATAGTAGCCAACCCTTTTTCTAACAAAAAAGAGGAGCATTTGGTGACTTTTAGGAGCAAAATTGCCAAGATTCATATTGATTACTTCATTATAAAGAGAAGCGATTAACAAAAGTTCTTGGAGGTGTACTGAAGTTAGATGGTGGAATCTAAAAGGAGACACTATGAAACAACTTGAGGATAGAGTAATGTTTGGAGAATAATAGAAATTAGAAGAAGATGCTAACCATATATAGGAAGGAGTAGTAATTCTTTTGAGTGATGCAAATAAGGAGATCTTGGGAGTCACCAAGGCTATGTTTGGT
>JAOSBK010000008.1:3685674-3712551 GCA_027568895.1 Erythroxylum shatona
CCATATTAAAAATTTAACATTATCCTCAATGTATATTATCTTCCAAGTTTAACATATGTCCATCCATGTACAGGCCACCTGCGGCAACAATCTCAGCGGCTCTTGTTAAACAACTGCGGGAAGAAACAGGAGCTGGGATGATGGATTGCAAGAAAGCTCTGTCCGAAACTGGTGGGGACCTCGAGAAGGCACAGGAGTATCTCCGGAAGAAGGGTCTTTCAACTGCGGACAAGAAATCAAGCCGGCTTGCAGCAGAAGGCAGAATTGGTTCTTATATTCACGACTCTCGCATTGGAGTACTGATAGAAGTCAACAGTGAGACTGATTTTGTGGGCAGAAGTGAAAAGTTCAAGGAACTAGTTGATGATCTAGCAATGCAAGTAGTGGCGTGCCCGCAGGTACAATATGTTTCAGTGGAAGACATTCCAGAGGACATTGTGAACAAGGAAAAGGAGCTTGAGATGCAGAGGGAAGACATTCTATCAAAACCAGAGAACATTAGAGGAAAAATTGTGGAGGGGAGGGTCTCCAAGAGGCTAGGAGAGCTTGCCCTTCTAGAGCAGCCTTTTATTAAGGATGATAGTGTCTTAGTGAAAGATTTGGTGAAGCAGACCGTTGCTGCCCTTGGAGAGAACATCAAAGTTAGGAGGTTCGTTCGGTTTACTCTGGGAGAGGCCACTGAAGATGCCAAAGCATAAGAATCAGGAAAGACAAAAGTTAAAACAAGATAGTGTAAGATTCCAAAGCCATGACATGAGATTGGAAGCATCCACAAAACTAATTTTGGAGTTGAGATAAAGAACGTTCTCATTCTTTTCCCTTGCGATTATATCTTTGTGTGATTATTATCCCAAATGACTTCTGGAATCCCACTTCTTCAAATTCATTCTCGAGAATCTTAGAATCCAACATTTGTAAGCAGAAATGGATTGCAAAATTTCAAATCCAAAGGTCTACCGCAACATCCACCTTCGTTTCCTCGTGAAATGTGTACAAAGGAAATGAAGTTAGCACTTAGCACTGTTCCTGCTCTGCATGGAGAATGCTGGCCAAACTTTATCAGATGAAGAGAAGAGGAGGACAATCGTTCGACACACACACATTTAACAAACCTGACAACACCTTCAGGTTTGAGACAGTACCGTATTTTGAACTAATGTTGTAAAATGGAGAACAAAATAATGATGGTAGGATTTATAATTGCTTTCTAAAAATATATATTAAATAAAAAATAATTACAAGTAATAATTCACAAATTATATATTTTAAATAAATTATTTGAAGAATAATTGATTAAAATTAATTAGCAAAGCTCTGAGGCATTATCACTTTTAAACTAAATCGAAAATGTGCAATTAAGATATTAAAACTGTAATATTAAAAAAAGAGAAATTGATAATTGGTTCGTCCAACATTCAACATAGTTATGTGCTCCTATTATATTTCATTAAATTACATCTATACATTTACAGGATTTCATTTGTACAAACAATACTATATAAACTTAAATCAGCAATTAATTCAGAGTGGACAGACACGGTGATGGAGAGAAGACAAGCCTATAAACAAAACCTGCTAGTACAACCTTTTCTTAATAATACAGCTAGTCTTGAAGCAATTATAAGAGATGGTACAGGGAAAAAAAAGAAGAAGGAAACAGTTCATCCAAATTGGAGATCCATTATAAGTTCTTATCCATACACCAGCAGCAGCTTCAATACTTTGAATCAGTTGTTACAGTTACAGAAGCATGCTATGCTAATTATCACTTCTGCACTTCTCCGATGCTCTTGGGGCTGCAAGGATCAGATCAAGTTAAAGGTCTCGATGCTTACTGTTCTAATCACGAAAAGGGTTCACTACCATGTAGTAAGAAAGATTGAAGTGCAGATGAATGCTCGTTCTTACGACGAGACATGATTGAAGTGTTTCTAGCAGTTTGTACCAAAAGTGGAAGAAATAACTTATGTCCGATAGAGGATACCTAGCCCAATTGCTTCGGAACTCTTCATGATCCTCAGCCTCCTACAGGTATCAGTGAACATCCTGCAGCAACAAAGATCAGTATAAGTGAGAAATAAATACAACCAGAACTTTTCACATCTACCCAATTTACCAGCACTTGTTACATAGCAGACACCTTGAGTGCCCAACTATTGGAATCATATAAAAAATTTGCCAATCGATGCATGTTTCCAACTTCCAAGCACATCTAATATCGCAGGTTTGAGGAACACTGCTTCTGGGTTGAACAAGTCACTGGTTGGTCATAAACTAACATATCTCAATTTTTCTAATAGCAGAGATCCTGAAACCAACTAGTTAAACTCTAGTTTAGATTACTATGAAGGGGAAGCTAGGAAATTCTCTGAATCCAGTTTTTTGACTAGTCACATATCATGAAGTCGGTAGATGCTCAACCAACCTAGGTATACATACAAATATCGACTTAACATGACTTCTTTGTTATATTGTCATAGCTTACGAGTTGGAAATCACACTTACTTCCAAGGAACATCACCAACAAGCATCCAGTCACCATCTTTATCTTCATAGGTGAGTACATATTCAGAACCATGCAAGAGATCCATCAATCGGCTCTCGCTCAGGCCATCCCTGCTGGAGGTTCCATGAGAACCACTCTGACCTGAATCATCCATTTAATAAGTTAAACACCCTAAAAAAATATAAGCTTTGGGAAAAGCTGTTGAAGGAAGGACGGTGATGATGGGATAGAGTTGGAACTGACACAAAATGAGCAAATATTCACAAATACCCCACAAAACCACAAACTAAACTTATCAGACTCAACTCATAACACCCGTACCAAATTCAAGTACAAGAGGTAGATGGCTCAGCTCATCAACCCTGTTAGGCCTAGAAGTTGTTAGGACCATAAATGTCATTTATTGCCAGGAGCAAGGTACCGAGATCGAAGAGACTGAGACAGTGAAATGGAAAAGGACATACAAGCCATAAAGAGTGCTTACTTACCAATAGTAAAGCCCCCGAACATCTTTTCTAGTGCTGTAGAGAGATCCGCATAGTTTCCATAGGTTTTCAGATCAATTTTTCTCAGATATGGGGCACCATCCATACTAACCTTAATATACAGACACCCAGATCCCAACTTAACTTCTTTGTCATCATCATTCTTTGGAGGATGAGAAGCCATTGTGTTCCTCCGGAATGAACGAATTGGTGGCCATCCCACAACTTGTGCCCTGCATCAAGGACAACACGTAAGTGCAGAGTTGATTTTTGGCACTTGTTAGGAAGAACAAAAAACATTTTCTGCCACCAAGTCCAGCAATCCTACACGTGATTACATCTAGAATACACTTGGACGAACCAACTTGTATGACAAAAAAGATCTTGCAAAAACAAACGAGGTTTTCAGATGGAACACAGGAAAGTTCCTCATAAGCTCTATCTGTTTTCTGAAAAAAGATTTTCAGAACATCATGTAGATGTTTTATTCTCTTGCAAAAAATTAAAAAAAAAACATTTTTTTACTTATTCAATCAAGTAAAAAACATCATATAGACGTAAAACTGCATGGCGAGGACAAAACAGGAGTAGAAAGTAAGTTACTTGGAAGCAGGAGCAACTCCATGGCCTTTAGCACCAGAAACCTGAGTCTTGTTCTCTTGCACCACCGGCTTCGAAGACTGGAGGAACCCATCTTGTCCATTAGTAACTTTGTCAGCATTAGAACCTCTGAGAGAAAGTTGAGGATCAGATCCAGAAGTATCAGAAAAGACCCACAGACCAGAACCACCACCATGAATGGCAACAGAGTAACCCCTCTTTGCACCAGAAACAAAGCTCTTGTTAACGGCGGTGGTGTTGTTATTTAAGCCAATACCAAGTTTGGTACTTTCACCATCTCTTTCCGGTGAGTCGGACCCAGGTAAGGCGAGTCTCAGTTCGGTGGCTTTCAAGTTTGCCATTGAAGAAACCTCCTTCTGTGGTCCTACGTAATCATGCTCTGCGGGTATAGACATGAAAATATTGACGGAACGCTTGAAAGGACAAACACTTTTATCTGCAAAAAGATAGCTTTATTTGATAAACCATGCAACAGTTACCAAGAAGAAAAAGAACAGAACATGAAAGGAGTTTCAAGGCAAAGCTCCCAAGTTTCCCTGGTTAGTGTGTGTGGGAATTTAGCTAACAGCAATACGTGGATTGAGTTACAGGGTGGTGAAGTGTTAAATTGATTAAAATTTGAAGGCAGGGAAAGCTTGATTTGGAGCTCTGTGACTGCTCTGTTTCTTGGTTCTATACGATCATCCCTAGTCTAGTACGTATATATGGAGTGTAAAGTGGGTAAGATTTGCTTATTGGCTGTTAAAAAGTTGTCAGAACTTGTAGAGTGATGCGAGTATTTGATCCTAACCAGAAACGATTTCACTTTCCTTAAACTTCAATGAACCTCTGCTTTCCATTTCTTTACCTCAATTCATGTATCCACCCGCTGTTATTACATAATTGGCCGTCGCTCATAATACACTTATATACTAAACTAAATCCTTTTCTTTTTTCCTCTACCATTATTTCTACTCCAATATTCCTGCCAGGGTAAATTGGTAAATTCCCAAATTTAATTTACAGGTATATTGTGTATTTTTAATTCTGATTTTCTTTTTTTGGGGGGTTGGCTTTTTCATTTATGTAAAATTAAATAGAACCAAACTTGAATTAACAAATTTCTAAAACGTTTTATGTTTTTGGTATAAGATTAAATCAACTTGAAGTCTCCAACTACTTATTCAGCCTGTAATAAATTTATACATTTTTTATTTAATGAATTGCTTTTCCAAAAATTTTTAACATAAAATTTAAGTTATTCATTGACATTTAAAACTTGTAAATTTTGTTTTTTAAATATAATTAATAATATGATCTTTTACACAAAAATTCAGGTTCTTAATTCACTTCAAAAATATTTTTTGAATAAAAAATATTTTTTAAAATTAATTATTTGAAAGCAGCTTCTATTTTTCCTCAGAAATCATTTTACACAAAAGTGAAACTTAAAAATAATTATAATATTATGAAAAAAGCGATGACAAGCAATTTACACAAATGTTGGGAAAAAAAGAGTACAACAAAAAGCTAACATGTTATTTAAGAGATCTTTAGTTCGCTTCTCTTTTTTCTTTGGCTGATGTCTTTATTTTTATTTTATGTTTTTAATAAAAAACAAAATTTTGTTTGCTTTTTAATATTAATATATTACCGATAAAAATTACATATTTGATAAAATTTGAAGATAAACTATTTAAATTCATTGTTTTTAATTTTCTCCTATATAATATTTATTAATAAATTATCAATAAAATTTATTTTATTTTATTAAAATTGATATTTTGAATTTTATTAAAATTAATATTTATTTTAAATATCGATTTTAGGTATAAATTATATTTTTTAAAGATATTTTAAATTTAATTATATTCATTAATAATTATTAAAATAATTTATTTAATTTAATTACAACAATGAAACAAATTATTGAATAAAACTAAATTGTTCATAATTTTATTAATAATTAATTTATTTAATTTAGTATATAATATTAAATTAAATTATGCAACATTCTTATTAATAAATAACATATTAAATAACTAAATAATATAATTATTTAATATTAAATTAGATTATAAAAACAAATTTTACTTTTGTGATTTTTGTAAATTTTAAAAATGGAAAGAAACAAAAAGCTAAAAACTCAAACATATGGTTTTTTTTACTAAATTTGAAAATAAAAATAAAAACAAACATGCCTAAGCTACATAAAATATGATCGAATCTAATTAAATCATCAGTTACGCACTGACCCCAAAAAAAAAAAAATCATGTCAAGAACCATTGAAGTTTAAGTCCTCCTTTTCTTTTCTTCATTTAACAATGTGAATCTCTAACGCTGCGCTGACGAGTAGCCGAGAATCCATGACAGGAAAACGATGGAACGGTAAAAAAAATCGCCAAAATCTCGCGCATTTTCAAGCTCTGAACAGAAAAACAAAGAATCTGCAGAGACTCGACAAACTTACATGAAACAATATTATATTTTGCAAGGGATCCCTCGTGGTCGTCGACGTTGCGCTGTTTGGATTCCCAGAAAAAAAAAAAAAAAGAGCAAGTATTTTGGTGGGGGTTGTCCAAGAAAGTGTGAGAATTTAGAGAAAGCTGACAAGATGCACCTGCCCAACAAAAGCCAAAAGATTTAGCAAAATCAAGAGTAATAAGAATTGGTGAAAGGGTATAGGAAAAAGAAAACACGAAATTTGTCGAATATCATGTAGTGTGTATACTATTTGATCGTTTGAGTATCGGTATTCGTATAGGGGAAGAAGCACGAAAGGGAACTGACTCTGCATGTTGTTGAGTGAGATATCATTACAAGTGAATCTTGTACGTATTATGTATTGTTTTGGTGTTTGAGCCCTGCAAGAGGCAGTGATTTGTGTTTCATGCATGTTGGATTTCACACATCTCCTGGAAGCTGTGCCATGTCTGCTTGGCATATATCTTCGCTTATCATTTTTTATTATCAATGAATGTTTTTGTTTGGCTTTTTGGCTGCTTGTTTCAACACTTTGTTTCTTTTTGCCAAATAAATACGAAAGAGCAGTTGCATCATATTCAAGATTCTTCACCGATTCTTCATCGACTACTTCTCTGAGGTCTTTACATGCAGTATCTATCTTAACCTAAATTTATTAAAACACTTTGATGATACCATCTAATTTTTATCTAGCTTGAATCTCTCTTGCTATATCATAACTTTATATAAAGGCAGAGGTGCAGGAAGGGAAAAGAGAGAAAGTAAAGGTTCAGTAAAATAAAGAATCTTATTATTATGGAATTAGTTCTTGTCTCACGAATGCTGAGCACAAGCCTAAAGGATTAATATATATATAGCACTTGTACAAGATAAGGAAGGAAACTGATGGAGTTTTCTTTATCTACCACATCTCATGAACTACCATTTTTATAGGAATTTGTTAGCCTTTGGAAGTCCTTGTCACTAACCATATCTCCTTTGATAATTTGTTAGTACAATCAACCTTATCACTTTATGAGTTGTGGGGCTTCTTATTATCATCCTTATCACTCCATGATTTATTCATAGTATCATCCTTATCACTCCACGGAGGCTGTAGATTGTTAATATACCCCTGCAAACTGAGCCGGAGTTGAAGACACAGTTTGTTGCAAAAATATGCGAGGGCATAGCCTTGGACATAAGTTTAGTAAATATATCAACAACTTGTTTATCAGAGAACACATGTTTAGTGATAAGTTATCCAAGTGCAACTTGTTCACGTACAAAATGGTAATCTAACTTGACGTGTTTGCTCCGAATATAAAAGGTAGGATTGATTGTCATATATAGAGCACTAATATTGTCACAGTAGAGGATTGGCGGAGATAAGAGAGAGATGCGAAAACCTTTAAGAATATAAGTGAGGCGTGTAAGTTCAGAAGCAGTATTAGCCATATCACGATACTCAGCTTCAGTACTAGAGCGAGAGATTGTGTGTTGTTTCTTAGCACGCCATGAAATGATATTTGTGCCAAGAAACATGCAATAATTGGTGGTAGATCTCCTTGTTGTAGGGCAGCCAGCCCAATCAACATCAGAGAAAACAAACAATTCGATAGTTGTATTGGAAATAAGATGTAAACCAATATTAAGTGTTCCCTTCAGGTATTGAAGGATTCGTTGAACCAATTTCAAATGAGCAACTATAAGAGCATGCATAAATTGTGAAACATAGTTGACACTATAGGATAGATTTGGACGTGCCAGTGTAAGACATTAAAGAGAACAAATGATTCCTCGAAAGTGACTGGGATCAGTAATAAGAGTAGTATCTGTAGCAGGTTTGAATTTGACCTCTAAAGGCATAAGCAAGGGGTTGCAATGAAGCATATTGGATCTTTCAAGAATGATAAGTGCATAGTATGACTGGGATAGATGTAGCCTATCTACTGTGTTAGAAATCTCAATACCAAGAAAATGATGCACCAAGCCTAAATCTTTCATAAATAACTCACAAACTCAAAATTTGAATAAAAGAGGAAACAAGTTCTGTGGATGACCCTGTAAGAATCATATCATCAACATAAAGAAGTAAAACAAGTGAACCTTGATCAGAATGAAAAATAAAATGAGAAGGATTAGCTAAACTACAAAAGAAAGCATATGATAAAAGAAATTCACTTAGTCTATCAAACCAAGCACGTAGTGCTTGTTTAAGTCCACACAAAGAACGTTGGAGCTTACATACATGCATAGGTTTCTGTAAATAAGTCATACCTGGCTGTTGTTTTATATATATATCTTCAAAGGTGTTGCCATGTAAAAAAGCATTTTTAACTTTGAGTTGACGAATGGGCCAATGTCTCATAAGAGCATTAGTTAAGATGAGTCGAATTGTACCTGGTTTGATTACAGGAGAGAACGTCTTTATGTAGTCAATACCATCAATCTAATGATGTCCTTTGGCGACTAAACATGCTTTGAGACGATCTACTTTACCATCAGGTTGTAGCTTGGTCTTAAAAATCCATTTGGATCTGATTACATGCACATCTGGAGTGCTTGGAACTAATTTCCATGTTTCATTTTGATGTAGTGCAACAAGTTCATCAAGTGTAGCAGCTTTCAACCCAGGATGCGATAAGGCTAATTTAATATTTTTCGATTCACGAGTTATTGTGGCAGATGACGTTACTGTCAAGGCATATATAGCATTTGGTTAACAACTCCAAGTTTGGACCTAGTTATCATGGGATGAGTAACTGGTGCTTCATGAGGTGGCATTGTATTTATATAAGGAAGGGACTCAGGTGCAGGCACATGTTTAGAACATAAGTCAGTCAGTAGGGTAGGTAGATTCGAATCTTCAGAACTTGGATGATCAAGGACAGTCCTAACATTATTGAGCTTAGGTGCATCATGTGATGAATTTGGTATGGATTCTAAGCCATGAATATCAACAGATGGTAATTGAATGGAAGTTGTCGATGCAGACATATGCGCATGACTACATGAAGCAAGACGATTGTCAGAAGAAGGCAACCAATAATCAAATACATGTGAGTTAGAAGTGGAAAGAGATGAAGACTTAAAAGGAAAAATAGTCTCATCAAACACAACATGACGAGAAATGAAAAATTTGTGACTAGGTGGATGGAAGCACTTATATCCTTTATGTTTTTTACTGTATCCTACAAAAACACACATTATAGGTTTAGTGTCAAATTTATGGTTTCTTGTATTCCATGTATATGGAAAACATTTAGAACCAAAAACTCGAAATGATGTGTAGTTAGGATGAGTTCCATGTAACATGAAATATGGAGTGTCAAACTGAAAAGACGAAGACGGTAACCGATTAAGAAGAAAAATTGTTGTTGTAAAGGCTTCTACCCATAAAAAAAAAGAGGTGCATGACTATGGAACAACATTGTCATACCCAGTTCGCGTATAATTTTATGTCTTCTCTCAACTATACCTGTTTGCTCCGGAATGTAGGGGCATGAAATATAATAAATAATTCCTATCACAAGAAAATGTGATGATAATCTAAAGTTAACAAATTTTCCACCATCATCTAAGTGGAAAATTTCTATTTTCTTATTGAATTGTCGTTCAACGTACTGTTTAAATGCTAAATAGGCAAAAAAATCATATTTATGTTTTAATGGGATAATCCAAGTATACTTGGAAAAATTGTTAACTAAGCATGCATAAAATTTAAACTTGTCAATGGATAAAACAAGGGCAGGTCTCCACAAATCACAATGAATCTTATCAAAGATACCAGAACTGGAATGTTCAGAAGGAGCAAAAGGAAGTTTACTTAATTTTCCTAATTGACAACTATCACATAAATGTTTAGTCTGTAAAGGACCTTGGACTTCAATTAATCCTTTATTTTTTAACAACTGAACTACTGAAGCTTAAGGGTGTCCTAAGCGTTGATGCCAAATATCTACAGTGCCAGACTTGAAACAATGAGAGAAGTGTGCTTCTAGTACATCAGATAAGATATACATGTCACCCTTCCTTTTCCCAGTTACTAACAGATGTCCTGTTTTTCTTTCCTTTATACAAAAATCAACGTCAGTACAGGAAACTGAGAGGGTCATTGACTTATTTAAAGCAATTTTTTTAAGATTTGGAACTGAAAGAACATCATGAAGAGACAAAATCTTTTCTTTTTGCTTAATTTGTGAATCACCAATACCTGTCATAGGTATCGAAGTACCATCTCCATTTACGATTGCATCAGATCCGGAGTATTTATGAATATTAGTCAGTATACCTTGCTTTCCTGTCATGTGATTTGAAGCTCCTGCATCAGAAGTCCATTATGTTTCAATTACGAAGTTGTCTAAAGTGAGAGCTGCAAGAGCTTGTGGAATTTCATTATTTTGAGTCGTTTGTTTTGGTATCTACCAACAAATTTTAGCAATATGGCCTGGTTTTCCACAATATTGACATGTTTCATTACGATTCAGGTCTCGCTTTGCTGCTATCATACGTCATTCTCCTAGAGGTGGTGATCTTCGTCGTTGTTGTGTAGCTGATGTTGAGTCTTCCGAATAGCTTTGATTTTGGTTTCGAAACTGTTGTGCGTGAAATCCACGATCTGAGGAAGTAAAGGTATTATTGCGATTTCTTGAACTGGTACTTTGAGATTGATTCTGTTGCTAGCTATATAAGGCTAAATGTGGAGTGAGGTGAGATAGAGATGCATCTGGTTAGTTTAAATATCAGTTTCGACGCTGATCAAGATTTTGCAATTGCGAGATCAGCTCAGAGTAAGTTGGTCTTGGAGGTTTCAACATTGTTGTTGTAAAGGTCTCATATTACGGTCCAAGACTTGTGAGGAGACATAAGACTTTTTCTCTATCTATTATAGGTTTTGATTGTCACACAAACCTTTAAAGACACGTTTGTGATCTCCAATGGTCTTGTTATCATCCTTGTGAAGGTAAGTCAGTTGTTGCCGTAGTTTAAACTCTTGCTCTTGAGAGTCTTGTACTTAAGTATCTTTCAGTGCTTCCCAAACTGCATGTGCTGTGTTTAAGCCAATGACAAGTTCAAGAGCTTCTTCAGAGAGGGTTTCGATGATCCAATTCTAGAGAAGGAGATCAGGCTTTTACCAAGTAGTGAATTCTTTTGTGAATTATGGTGTGGTGCTTTCGATGTTTGAATTTAAGTTAGTATATTTTGTTGAAACCTGTGTTTCATTAGTGAAATGACCAAACAAATCTTGGCTTTCTGCTAATCATAAAGCTTGTTATCTCCATAATGGATAATTAGATTGTGTGATTTTAATGTGACAAAATTTTCAACATTTAAAGACAACGAAGTCAGGCCTCTGATACCAAGAGAAAAAGTAGAGGTTCAGTGAAAAGAAAAGAGAAAAGGCAAAGGTGAAATGCGAGAAAAGAAAAAAAGTAAAGGTACAGTAAAAAAAAGAATCTTGTTATTATGGAATTGATTCTTATCTCATAAAAACTGAATACAAGCTTAAAGGATTAATACATATATAACACTTGTACAAGAGATAAGGAAGAAAACAGAAGGAGTTTTCTTTATCTAATAAACTATCACTTCTAATGAACTACTACTTTAGTAGGAATTTGTTACTCTGTGGAAGTTCTTGTCATTAACCATATCTACGATCAACCTTGTCACTCCATGATTCGTGGGACTTCTTATAATCATCCTTATCATTCCATGATTTGCTCATAGTGTCATCCTTATCGCTCCACGAAAGTTGTAGATTGTTAATAATTAGAAGAAATTAAAATTTTCATAATTTATAATATAATTTAAACTAAAGAAACAAGATAAGAATGTAAATTACTTGTATTTATTATAAGTGGTTCTCCAAATTATAAAGAACAATAATTATATTTTCTAATTAAATATTCTTACAATCCTTTTACTATTTATGTATTAATTATTAAATTCTATTAAATGCTATTAAATAATCGTATAATCTCGTTTAACATATAATTTCTACAACAACTACAATTAAGATTCTTCTTTTACAATCAGTACCCGTCCCTAGTGTAAAACTTCATTGTTGCGGCAATCTTGCATACGAAAAGAATATCTCTAAGCTAATTCTTTTTAAAACTCGTTTTATACCGAAAAAAGAGAAGAACATAGGAGTAGATTACTCAGTGTTAATGAAGAAGGTGAGGAGACGGTGGGGCCGTTGGGAGACGATAAAGCGTCGTGTCGTCTTACAACGACCATTAACTTAATAGCAAATTCTGATGATTTTCAGTAAAACAATGCATCAGTAAATTGCTTTAATTTCAACCCTTGGAATTTTGTTTAAAGCTTCGTGAGTCCAAGGGTCCATGTCTGAGAGCATCACAATAGCTAGCCGTGGTTTTCCTCTGGCCGAGAAGCAGCTTGCATTGGGTTGTCAAACATCTCTCAGGTTAAGCACCAGAAAAATGCAGCGTAGAAATTATAATAATTCAGATAAAACAAAATCCTTTCACTTCTTCGATGTTGACATCTGTTGTTTGCCTGATCTGGGCCTTCTCGATACATATAACACATGTTACAACTGAAAAGAAGTTTGTGATCTTACGGTTTTCTTCATCTTCCGAATGAAAAAGAAAGGCAGGTCATTCTGCTGCATATTTAGGCTGGAAACTTTTGATTGTATCTAAACCAAACTTTCAGTGAATCTAATTAAAGCTTCCAAATGCTTTAAGATTAGGTTGAAAGAAAGTGTGAAATCTGAAAGTTCAACGAATTCTCGATTCGTTATAAGTTAAAATCGAATAGAATAAGTTAAAACTATATTTCACAGATAATGGATTCTCACAATGTCTGGATGTTGTCTTCGGACAGATACGTAACGTCGAAACAGTCAGAAAAATCATTAAAAAAGAAGATACTTTCAGACCCAAAACCTAGAAAGAAATACTAAATAGGTGGTAGCTCTCCCGTCTAGTGTCTCCTAGTGGTACTAGCACAGAACAAAAGTAGTGCATGTGCCCATAACACGAGCAGATGTCTGA
This sequence comes from Erythroxylum shatona, assembly GCA_027568895.1. Lineage (NCBI taxonomy): Eukaryota > Viridiplantae > Streptophyta > Magnoliopsida > Malpighiales > Erythroxylaceae > Erythroxylum > Erythroxylum shatona. The sequence continues at coordinate 3,698,758 of JAOSBK010000008.1, forward strand.
TTGTCTCTTCCTTCACTTCGTACGTACAAGCTTTCAGGTCCCATAAATCAGTTTTCTTTATCAAAATGATGCACACACTGAACTAGAGAATCTAATCTCCTCAGTGGACCCACCATTGCTAAAAAATTAAGGTGGTGGCCAACCTCGTCTTAATTATTAAAAATACTTCCTTTTATTTGAAAGAAGTATCGTTTTAAAGAGATACACACTTATTAAGAAAGCTAGTGAAATGTTTGATATATCTTTATTAATTACATGTTGAATTGACTTGAAAATGTAATCTGTATAATTAGGATGTAAGAGAAATTAAAGAGTAATTTTATAAATAAAATTATAAACATGCATGAAAAATCGTGAACGATACTTATTTTAAATAATTAAAATCTCTCTAAAATAACACTTATTTTAAATAAGAAGAAGTATTACTTATCAGAATATAAATAGATTGTAGATTTAGTTCACTAGCTCGTAAAGCGAACTTCGGATGTAATTTTGTTTAATGGCTGAAGTAACCATTGGATGAGAGTTCAGAGATTGTCCCACTCTAATGACCATTACTTTGAATTGGACACGATAAAATTGAACCGAAGTGCGTAAATATATAAAAGTATCTTCTTATTTGGTATAATTGTATGAAATAAGGATAAGAGATGCATGTATGAATTTGTGTTTTTACGTGTAAAGAAAATAAAGAAATAAATGTACAAAGCATAATTTGGCCTTCACACTTCTAGCTTTTCATATGAACTCAGAAGTTATTTAATAAAAACTTTGCTACATACTTATACTTTATAGTCTATTTGTCAAATTAGTATAGTTAATAACACAACTTCCTTCTTTTTTCCTCTAATAATTTGGATAAGAAAAAAGAGTTTCTTTTTTAAATTTAAAAAACTGTATCAAAATCACAATTTTTCTTTACATTAAATATATTACACACAATTTGAAAAAAAAATCTTGTCTATATGAATTTTAAATATTTAATTTATAATTATTGTGTATACTTAAAAAGACTATTAAATACATAATAAAAAATTATTATAATTTTTTATATTAAAACACGAATTTAATGTCATTTATTAAAATTAAAGTGCATAAGCCTTTTCTTTGATGAGTCACCGGTAATATTAACACCTTTCATCCAATACTTTTTGGAGTTCGGCGGATTCCAACTCATATTTATTCTTTTATTTTTAACATCCAACTATCCATGTTCTCTTTTTTCTTTTTTCTTTGTGTAATTTAAAATATTCATATCCATCCACTAAATTAATCCCAAGATTGATGATGGGAGTATAAATCGTGGGTCCTATATGCTCTGCACTTTTGTTACAGTGATCCCACGTGATCACCAAGATAATGGGACAAGTTAAACTAATAGCTATAACACAATTGGCATCGAGCATTAAACCCCCCACTCACCTACACGATGATGAGGATTCTCATCTCTTTTCTCCTTTCCATTTCCATGTGTCCAATGCCAAAGCATAAGAGACGGTATCCATTTCCTTTTGCATGGGAATGTAGTTTAAGTGGTTGTCTTAATCATAGGCTCTGGGGAGCTCTTACATTCTCCTTTTGTGTGGTTGGACCTCGCAAAAGTGGTGGAGCAACTTTGATCTCTAACACTATGCATAGATGATAATGTGAAGATTGGTCATACCTTTGTTTATGTTGGAGAACATAAAATTTGGGTCAAAATACACAATTAAATGTAAATATTATGTTAAACTTCATCTAGCCGCTAACTAGGAAAGTAGATGACACGTGCAGATTGATCACCACAATAATTCTGCTATTGAGATTGTTTTTAAACATATCAATGGTCTAATACGTGACAAAGCCGGGTCTTGGCTCGCTGGCTTCTCCGGCTTCATCGGTGTTACCAATATCTTGCTTGCTGAGCTCCTCGCGATTCAGCATGGATTGAATTTAGCGTGGCAACGTGACTTTAGACAAGTCGTTTTGGAGTCGGACTCCCGCGAAGCCATTGACTTGGTTGGAAGCTCTGGGGTTTGCTGTCATCCGCATCTGCATGTCATTGAGGACATAAGGCTGTTGGTGAGGCGTGAGTGGGACTGTTCTATGGTTCATGCTTATCGCGAGGGCAATCGTTGTGCCGACTTTCTAGCTCGGTTGGGCGCTTTGCATAGCCAACGTTGGGTACTCTGGGACATTCCTCCCCTGGGTCCGTCATCACCTGGCTCATGATGCCTCTAAAGGGGTTGTTCTTCGAAGATAGTTTTTTCTTGTGTTTTCTCCTTTCCACCAAAAAAAAAAAAAGTATCTTCCTTGTTCTTTTCCAATATAATATGGTTTAGCTTTAAGAAAAAAAAAAGGATTAAATCATGGTTCAATGCTCTCTTTTGGGGTAAATAGCAGGGAAAAAAACTATACTTTGGAGATGGGGACTAACTCCAAACAAATGCAACGTTAGACCAGATTCAATGGTAGCCATTATTAGGTCCAAGACTTTTGGGGGGAAGGGATAGGAGGGAACAGCATGAATCATGAAGGAACATTACTACATATTTCTGAAAACTATTGGAACCAACCAATCAAAATTTTGAAAAATATTATGACATAAGAAAGGTGGAGTTACATTATTAAAATTAGAGAATGAGATCAATATTTTGTTATTAATTATGTTAATTTTAATTCCTGTTTCTGATAAGGGAAATAATGGAAGAATCAGGTCAGGACTCCTCTTACTTTGGTTTACATAAAGAGGTGAATAATACAGTCTTGTTAACTTCACATCAGACATCAGACATACACGAGTCGATGATAAATATCAGAAAAATGCCTCAGATGGATCCCACCACCACCTCTCTGTGGAACCTCAATATTCCTGTGACATTCAAGATGCTACTTGCTTAAAATGAAGGGCTGCCAAGTCCATGGCCACACAAATCCTTTTCAATCTTGGATTGGTACCACCAAAAGATGAAAAGAAACCAACTTGTTGCCTTACAGAGGGAACTAAAGAGTTGAAAAGAAGAATGCAGTTCAGTTAGATTTCAACACAAACGTCATGCATATTGGTTTGCCTGTAATCTTCCATGTTACCTGTCTTTTTGGTCACCAGGCATATTTGGATATATAGATTGCGACTAACACATTATCAATACAGGCGCATGTAGTTTCTGATGGAATATGCTCTTCCCAACAGTTACACAAGTAGGTTGACTTAATGGTGATGTTGATAATATACGTTTTCTAGCATGCAAAACCAACAGACCAGTATTGGGACATTCTACGTTTTCGACATAGAAATTCAATAAAGTTAGTCTGTGGCCTACCTCTACGTTTATGAGCTCAGAACGATTTTGGTAATATGGGCTTTTTAACTATTGGACTATTTCAGTTTATCTGTCTGTAGTTTCTAGACAATGACAAGAAATTAATTTTTTCAGACCTTGACACTGCCATGGAGATTTTAAAGAAAGATAATGTTTTATGGATTGTTAAATCTTAATTAAGAAGTCAATACTAGCGCAAATTTTCAAACAAGTACTTCATTTCTCTTCTTTTGGCAACTTCTCTTTTCCCATAGAAAGAAGTGAAGTAAGATTAAAAAAGCAATAATTATTGCATTTCGTGTCTTGTCAAGTGGGCTATGATGAGGCATGCACCAGACATCCAATCGATCAGGTATGATATGCCAAGGTACCAAAATCAGAAAAGAGGGAGATCAGAAACTAGAGAAGGAAGTCCAGTTCTTCCTGTCTAACATCAGACGGATGGAACCATATCGAAATCAACTCCGAGCTGAAACAATGGAACTTGAGTGTAGAACTTAACATCAGATGAAGCGGTACTTTGGAATTGGACGTGTGGAAGTGGAGGCACATGTTGGGATAAAACCAAGCTGCATGCTTATCAACTAGGAACCTGTAAGTGGGCAACAATCAATCTATATCACTATCCTCTTTTCCAGAGCCCATCAACAACAGCAAAAACACAATAATTAAAGTTCCAGCTTAGTGAATAGCTCAAAACTATTAAATTACGATCAGATTAATCTTTTTGCTCCAAAGCAAAATTTGGAGCTCTGGAATATCTGATCGTTCACAAAACCTTCTACGGAATAATAATAACAATTCTTCTCTGGGAATAATGTGTTGATATATCTTTAAGTTTATGGGAATTAATTCATCACAAGGTACAACGTATTTGGGAATCACTGTGTCGTGTATAACTTTGGAATTCTCATACTTGCGGTCAAGATTTAATCTTAGTTTATAGTGAATTTATAGCTTAGTAGGGAGGCCATTTCAGGCATAAAATAGTAGCTGAATTTAGCAAATTTTGTAGCGGAAGCATCAGTTGCAACCCTTAGACCTTAATGCGTCGACAGGGCAGATTCTACAAAAGGAAGGGATCCAACGAATAGTGGAAACTTGGTAGATCACTGAAGTCAGCTTATAGTGGAAGACTTAGACGATAGCAACTCTCAAAAGATGGACGTTTGACTTTTATGCACAGCCCATCAACTAAACCCTGCTTGCTTGTGGAGACAATCCTGAGTACACTTGAATGATTCGCCAAGAACCGAAACCAAATACCTGAAGAAGCCGTCTTGCAATGAACTTGGTCCTCATCAAAGACATCAAGTAAGCAGGGAAAGAAAAAGAATAGGAACACGAAAGTTGATTCCATAGGTCACGGTAATTGATCAAGACATCAAATGATGTTACTACAAGGATAAGTAATATCGATCGGACTTGACATCACTACTCCTTAAATTGACCGGAGTGACAGAGCACCTTATAGAGAGAGACACCAACGTTGGCGAGGGCACGAGTTCGACCATTGGTGCGCCATAAGGTGGACAGATTATGATTTATGAGCCAAGTGAAGAACATGCGGCTCACCGCAACATGCAGAGAAGTTGCTTTCATGAATTAAACTTTGGTTATCTTGATGCTTATCAACTAATTAAGCATCCATGTTCATCTACAAAGCTGCTGTAAATGTTGATACTCTTGAACCGATGGCAATCTATAAGCTTAATGGAATGGGAGTGACAAGTCAACTAGATTAGGCATCAGAACACTACAGAGTAAAGCTGGCCGATATTCGTGGATAGCTAACGCCCATGCATGAAAGGTTTCAAGTCCTTCATCTTCTTCCTCATTTAGGGATGACAAAGATAGGATTCTCATATGATCCAATTCAAAGTCAAGAAGTTAAATTTAAAAAGAAACTTTTGAATTCAATGAATTTAGATATAAATTCATATCTTAGGAAATATAAACTCAACCTAACACATTATTATCTATCAGAAAAACAGCTTACTGATGACATAGAAATAAACTAAGACAAGACAGCTTTTAAATTGCATATTTCTTTTGTTCCTATTGTCTCGATTAAATTTAACTGGTCCTACTTCTTTCACCAGCCCATTCTCTTTTTCCATTCCTCATTCCGTCAAGTACAATTTGCTAATTATGAAATCATAACCAAACCGACCGACCTATGCTATCCGAACAGATTCTTGATGTCAATCAATTTGCAGAAACACAATTGTTCACATATAATGAAGTAATTCTTATCTAATTCTTTGAAAGCAAATTTTAGAACAACCAATAAAGTTACTCCTTTATAATTAAAAAAAATCACAATTTTAAATTACGGAAATAATCTTTCTGTAAAATGTAAGGTGAAAGTTGTCTATAATTAATGTCCCTTTTCCGATCCTTTCAAAACGAAGAGCCTTATATTCAGGAGTTTTTGTTGAATTTTTCCTCCGAAAAGAAAACTCCACCCATTTTTCATTGTAGAATCTGGAACACCTGAAATTAACAACCTAAATTAACCGTATCATATTGAGGTCGGACTGACTTCCTATTTATCTTAATTAAATCGATGCATGAAAAAGAAAACTGGGAAGATGCCACACGAAACAAATTACATTGGTGGTGCATACAATTATGTCATGAGATGAGAGGCGTAAGAATCAAAAGGAAAAAAATCTTGTTTTTTTTTCCCTTTTGTTTGTGTAAAAAGTAACCTTATTTTTAAGGATAGTAGGTCGAACTAGGAATTAACTCTTTTAATAGGAGATTCAAATTTAATTAGTGAGATATTGTTTTAATATTAATTTTTAAATTTTTAAAATTAAAATTAAAATTTATAAAAAATAAATTAAAATAATGTCGTATTCAACACAAAATTTAATTAATTTAAAATAGATTAAAATTGCCAAGCCTATCTGTTTTGCTCCATCTTGTAAGACGGCTACACCCTTCAATACATTGGGCCTTTAAGAAGCAGTGGTCTTGATATTTCAGTTATCTTTTGGGCCGTATGAACTATATTTCTATATTAAAGCATGACTATTTCTACCGAAAAAAAAAAACAGACGACTTTGAAGTTACACTAAAAGCGTAAGCTAATACTAATATCCATAATCTTGTTTTTGACTTCTACCTCAGTCCCTCCCTAATTTGTTCTGCTTAGCTTAGCTTGTTTAGCACTCATACTTGTTTCTAAGTTCCAATTCCCAAATCATGACCAATGGACTCTTACCTAAGCTAAGTAACACAAATTTGTCTTCAATTATGAGTATAGTCATGAATTTGTCTCCTAGGACTAGTTATTGGTCATAACTTATTTTCAATTCATATTAATTAAAGACATTATTTAAGGGGGAAAAAAGCAATTGCTATATTGGCAAGATCCATTAATTTACATGATAAAAGGTTTATATACTAATTATATATATGGCAAAAACACGTCATTTAAAGTTTAAATTTCCCTAAAATTAAACTTAATTTGTGCTATACGAGCGGTGGATTTATAGAAATTTTGAAAACTGTTATTTTTAGATTAGATAAAAATAAAAGTACCTAAAAGTCGATCATAGAAGTGCGGATTTGTTTGTTTACCTAATACGTTTCCATGACTTGCAACTCAATCAAAAATAATATTGGAGTGATGAGAAAGTCTTCTCGGAGGTCAACTGAAAAAGTAACGGTAGAAGTCAAGATTAAAGCAATTGCATCAAGCAGTTTACTAGATAAGCAACCATGTCTCTTGTAGTCCTCTCTTGACATAATTAAGAGACTGATTCTAAGTAGGACTACTTGTGTTGGCTAAAACAATTAGCTCATAACATTAAACGGTCTCATGATTGCTTTAGACGACCATAATAATATTAATAATAATAAGTTGAATTAGGTCTTGGTCTCTAATTAATTTATTTAAAAAAAGAAAAATAGTACTTTATTTTCTCAATATTTATCTTTTCAAATTAAATTTGAATTAAGAATACAAATTCTGTACATTATTTTAAAATTCAATCGATAAAATAGTAAAGCCACCGTAAACTTGTTTGAATACATCCAATCTGGTATTGATAAGAAGTTGGAGTTTAGACGTTTGAAGAAGATAGCTCTTTGTATTTAAATAGATGTCATACATGTCGTAAGGGTGACATAATAAAATGAATAATAATAATAATAATAATATGTAAATTTTGGAAAGGAAAAAAAAAAGTAGTGATCACAGGAATTATAAAACGAACAGAGACAGAGAAAGATGTTGTTAGAGGTCGGTGTCGTCTTTTGTTGTTTAACAGTGACGAGGCAGAAGTGGGCCCCATAAGCAGTGGAGTCCAAATACTTTAATGAATCAGTCGCTTTCATAGAAAGAAAAAGTCTTAAGAGAAGACTTGAAACTGTAGCATTCTTCTCCGGTTGCCCCCACCAACCGCCTATACGACTTCTTTGGACAGAGGTCAATCTCAACTTCTTCTTTTTTCTCAAAATTCTTATTCTTTTGTAATTAATACCATATCCAATTGCATGTGATAAATTTATTTTTTAATTAAAATATAAGTATAAGCTTAAAATGGGTCGACTTTTGTGTGATTAACAGCTAAGGATGGCAATAGGTAGGATTGATTCGAGTATTACTCTACTTATATTTATATCTACTTTTTACGATTCAACCCATATTTATATTCATCGGTTTTTACGATTTACTACCCATATCTAAATTCATTGGATTGTTCGAGTTTTCGGATATCTATCGGGTTGTATAACACATAAAAATATAACTTCTAAATAGAAAATATAAAAAACATATTTTTGCGAATGCTCCAAATCAAAATTACTTTAATAATAATAATTCAATATTTTGATTTGTATGTCTTAAAAAAACCATAAAATTGAAATAACAAAATCATAATGTCTAGTGCAAAGACAGCATATATTCTTCATAATAAAGAATTGAAACAAATACTGAAATATTCAAAGCTTCGAAATGTCTTTACGTGAACTCCGCAACATTCAAAACTTCATCTCCATATCATTTGCATTATTATTATCCTATAAGAAAATAAAATATGATGAAAAAAGTGAAGACCGGGAGTAAAGTGAGAATTTTAAAGTTGACTATTCTCATAAAATATTAATATTTTATTATATTAACCATAAATATCCAAGAAAAACAGAAAAAATATAGTTAATAAAAAGGATAGAATATGGGTATCCATCGGTTCGAGTTATTACTAGACTCATATCCACATCTATTTTTCAGCATCTATTTAAAATCTATTTTTTAATATCTATGTTTATTTTTCGAGTCGAGATATTAATTGGGTTTAAAAAATTTCTAGTCAAGTAGTGTAGATATTAATTGGGTTAAAAATTCACTGTCATCTCTATTAGAAGCAAACAATTTAATGTAATTTTAAATAAAAATAAAGCTATGAACTGTTCGTGATGGTTTGGCATATTAATATCGATTAATTACCTTTTAGATTAATCTTCCGTTGACTTTTCAATTGATTATGCGTTGACCGATTAACCTTTACTCTTGTACTAGATCAGGTCGGACTGAGTAATAGCACTAACATTTACAAAGAAAAAAAATATTAAATAGTTTGATGTTAACGGAACGAAACTTGGATAGTTTTAAAGAAGAATCTTTCTCGAGACTAATAATGAACCGTTGAAATATTGATGTAATGTGACAAATATTATCAACCTTTTTGAAATTAAATAAAAAAAGAAAAACAAAGGCAATCACTACTATTGATAAAACGGTTCATAAAACTGATGATGGGAAAAAGGAAATCACAAAGAGACACCACGCAAAAGTATTATTGTAAACAATGATGTCCTCAAATAAATTGAATTGACCCACCAAACTATTTACTAAATGCTTTTTCTTAGTGGCCAACTATACACTATTCTCTTTTTGTACTTTAAGGGAAAAAAAAAAAAAAAGGGAACTATACACTATGATCATCTAATTGAGCTTTGACTAAGGATACTACTATTGTTTGTTATCCCCATCCAATTAATCCAAGTTAAAAAAGGATTACAAGTTGACATGTTAATGGGTGATTGCCACGTGGAATTGGTCTTCGTTTCTTTAAATTAGTCGCCACCCAACCCAAGACAGACTTAAAGAGAAAGGATTGTATTTAAGGATCTTAATTAATAGTTTCTGGTGGTCTGGAGTTATCTTGGCCATAAAGTTGTGCTGTACTTATGACTTCCTGCCACTCACTTTACATTTGCACGTGAAAGTAAATCACACAGACGACCCCACCCTGTTCTTAATGAAATTGTTAGTATTAGACAGCATTTCATTTCATACCGTGTATAATGGTGTGATTATAAGCATACAGTGCACATGAAAAAGACGTTGAAATTCCCTCAATTTCAAACTTCTGATTAGAAAAAAAATATTTTGATGTAACGTATATAGCAGATTATGGCAAGAATCGTTACTGTAACAACATTTTTATTAGTTAAGTTAGTTGGAATAGGATGATTTCAGGAAGAAAAAGGAGTACGATGCTTCAAAAGTTGGAAGTTAACAAAATTATCTGCAAATCTTTTCTATATCTCTACAGGCTCCAAGTCCTTTCATGTTTCGTGAAGTCCTGAAAAGTCTTCAAGTTTTGGTCCTTCTTCTAAATTCTATCAGATTAAAACCTGCACATACAAAATCACGCCTTCAAAACCTCGTCTCTACAGTCATTAATCATTGATCAGATGATCTTTTGTTTTCTTTTATACGAGTCATAGGAATCAGAAAGAACATAAAAATGCTAAAAGAATTTACACCAGTCGTGTTACTTATACTGAAAAGTACTACTTAAGCTCAACTATAGGGTTAGACATACACGAGTATTCCCGTAGTTGCTGCTTTGAGGTCATCTACGTCTCTTGGCACTAATGATTATGAATAAATAAACAGAAACAGAGAGCCGCCTCTCTTGTGTCTTCTCTCGTCACATTTTCCATTATACGAAAAGGTGACCGATCGATTCTAGGACGGCCATGCCTATGAGCAACTAATGCCAATAAGAAGTTATAATATTTCTCTAGTTGGGAGTTATTATTAACTATCGAGACTTCATGATATGTAAAGTTCTAAGCTGTTTCAGTGAAATTTGACTGAGTTAATATCTCCGAAATATGGAATGTTAGATGTGTAAATTCCTTTTTTTTTCTTTTAAACAATTTTTGTTATGTCGTTCTTAATTATATAAATCTAACCCTGCCAAACGACAATATGTTTCCCTCTCTTTTGACATTTGTAGTCTCCTTTTATTTCACTTTTGGCACATGAACCTAACAAAAGTTAACAAGGAAATGATTACCCTTAATTTATTTCCTAATGTTATAAAATTATATGCTAGTTGGGTCATAAGAGAAATATTATACATGTAGTGATGGATGAAAGACGATTAAGTGGGGTTTTCTTTTTTTAAGTGGTTTGGTGTGTAAGAGGACAAAAGATTAAGGTAGAAAGACGTGGAAAAACCATGTTGTGTAGAAGTATTGGGATCAGTGATTGAGTTGGATTATTTAGGGAGAAAAAGGAGATCTGATTATTTATATCATAATGAGAGTGATTGTAGGATTTGTTTATCATCTACTGAGATACGGTTGCTTCATTTTTTGTCTATGCCAAGATTGTTCCTTTAAACATTTTTAATTATGCTGTCAATTCACTCATACATTGCTTTATATTATATGAGAGTGCAATTATTTGAATCTAAACCATTTTTTATATGACACCAAAATGAAATTATTTATGTTCAGTATTTAATATAAATGAATGTTTAATCGTATAATAAGAAAAGTGATTTATGCAATCGCAATCGTGGATTTGAAAATGTGAACTGTTGAGGAGAAAGACTGAGAAGTAAAATTGAGGCTTGATTAGCCGTGATAACCTAAGATTAATGCTTCGAAATACCTGCGTGCACGTAAATCCAACATTGTTACTGATGTGTATCCTCTTGTAGAGTCAAAACATCACTTCCCCGTACCGAAAGGCTTTGGACATGTCCAATCCTACCTAGACAATGCAAAGGAATTTTAGTGGATAATTTGACAAGTTTACATTATCATCATTAACATGATAAGAAGAGAAACACAGGTTCAAAGGTTAAACACGATTGCAATTTTTGTGATCTAATGGAAAAATCTGTTTGGCCAGCACTTTATTTTTTATAGACTGACCCGGTACGAGTGGGGATTAGTTTGAGAGTGGATTGCTTAAAGGCGCCTTCCCATAGTTGGGACCCTCTTAGGATACCTCGTGGTCTAACAAAAAAAATTTTATTTAATATTTTAAAAATATCATTTATCTTCTTATAATATTGTTTAACTATCCTACACTTTTCTTTACCTTATTTCATAATTTTTTTTACATATTTTTCACTTACAATGATGTAATATTAAAATTTTAAGTTTTAATATGATGTTATTTTGAAAATACAAATAAAAATATAAAAAAGATTTGTATAATAACTACACAACATTATAAAAAATGATAATTTTTAAGTTATAAAAAATAAAATAAAAAGCGATCAAATTAAATCACAAATAGATTTAGTTTAATTAACCATACTTTATAATTATTTAAAAAGATAAATATCAACTTTTGACGTAATATAAAAAAGTTATTCGCAAATATTCTACCATTTTCCATGAAAATTCTGTCTTCCTATGTCATCTTTAGCTTTTCTCGAATCTCCCGAAAGAAATGGAAGCTCGAAAAGGTGTGGAGTCCCTGGTTCACTAGCTAAGTCTGGTTATCATTAAATCTATGTATTAGAACTTTTTACCCTAATTTCAAAAAAAAAAAAAAAGAACTTTTTACCCTAAAATCCCGATTTATTACAAATGTGATTCTTGAACTATAAAGGGGGGATCTGCCCATCAATCCCCACTCAAAGCTACGGCTATGCCACTGTTAAGAAGTATGAACCCCAGCCTCCAACGACAAATTTTAAAGCAAGTAAAGGGGAATAGCGGAATTGACGTAATAAAATGGTATATTGAAAGAAAAAAGAAAGCACTAGATATGGAAATCCCTTACCCTTTCTTTCTTTTTTTCATCTTTGTTTGTTTTCAAAAATATTTAACTACACACAGCACTGATTACCTTCTCATTAGGGAATTCTAGCTTGGGTTAGTGTTAGGATTCTAAACTAGAGGTGGTTTTTTTAACAACTAATAGAATGTGCTTTATCTTGGGATCATAAAGAATAATATTATTGATAGTAATTAAGGGAATAATGAGGCATGTGATTAGGAATCCGATGATTAAGCATGGAACATATTGAAACAAAAGAACACATCCTTTGATGAATAATTTATATTCGGCTCCAAGGAAAAGACATACCAAGTTTCAAAACTGTCGACTTCGTATAAATTATAAACTGATTAATTTTGTTGATTCTGGATTGAGATGTACTCCATAGTAGGTAGCTAATTGAGATATTTAAAACAAGCTACTAGCTACTCATGCCTGTCTGTTTCAGCAAATTGTGTCGGTGTCATTCTAAGATTTTTGTCTTAACAAAAGACAGATATTAATGACTAAAATTTCCTCATCTTGTTGCTTGAGGTGTGCGACTTACATTCCTTTTTCTATTCGTTATTAAAGTTAAAAGGACGTACACTCGACTCCTATAAATACATAGAGTTACTAGAAGTAGGTTCTTTCTTTTTATGTGTGTTTATTTATTTATACAAAAATTCATATATGGTACTTTTTGATGTGTTGCGAAATATTTATATTTCTGTATAGAGGTTCCACTAGTATATGATCAACTCTAATCTAACCTCCTGTCCTACTCCTATATGGAGCCACTAGCTAGGCTCAATAATTCCTACAGAATCATATTACCGTATCCTACACCTTTATATTTATTAAGTGTTTATTAGTTACTAATAGCCACATCCATAAACTTATAAGGATGAATCTACTTATAAAAATAAATATAATTAAGCATATTAATACAACTTTAAGTATGACTTAAGACTGTAATACCTTGAGTTGGGCCATGAAACTGTCCGTACCTCAATTGGCTTCTTAAATTACTTGTATATTTTCCTTACATGTGCCAGTTGATATAGAATAAATAGCAAATGTAGACAGCGAGAGGGAGGAATATAAGGAAAAGAAGGTAAAGACAAGAGAGAAGAGTTGTGTTAGAATTTGTAATTTTGTGGAGAGAAAGGAGAGCCAAAAGGGACTGACTTGTAAGAAAATAAGAAAACAGGCAAAGTGGGAAAAGAATTGTATGGGGGTGAGTGAAGACTGAGGTGATGGCTTAGAAAAAGACACTGCACCTCCGACAAAGATTTGGCAGTACGGACCAGACATCCCATATTCCCTTCATCTTCTTCACTAGATACACATGACATGGTCATCCATAAAACATGCTTATGTTAATACTCTCGAGATTTAAGGGAATGTTTTGTTTGTTTCTAACATTGAAATGCGGCTTAAGAGAATGCATGCCAGGGA
>JAOSBK010000008.1:3720392-3730440 GCA_027568895.1 Erythroxylum shatona
TGCAGAGTGAGGCTTGACTCTCTGTCACTCCTTCTCTTGCTCATAACCTGGACAGGAAGGGGTGAGCTTAAAAGCTCGTGGGTAACAATTTCATAATCAAGAATAAGCAAAATCTTTGAAATATGTCGCTTGTCATTGAAACTTTATAACTAATAACAAATAAAACCGTTCAAAAAGTTCATTCTTATAGAAAACTCTTATTAAATCATAAAGCACGTGTTTCTCAAAATTCTTGTCATGAAGTCAAAGTCAAACAACACAATTCATGCATTTTTAAACACAAATTGCAAAACTTGAATGCATCAAACTTGTCAACAGATCATACTCACATAGGCACATCAGGATGGTTTGGGTGGATCCGTACTACACAATTCCTATAAGGGTCTTGTATAGCTGTGAACTTATGGGAGTCCATGGAGGAGCTCTATGCCACTAGCGGACAGGTGGGAGAAGTCTTTACTTTGTCAACGTGTACATGACTGAACTTAGGGGACCACCACAAACCCACATAACATATATATTTCAAAATCTTGTAAGCTTATTGCCCAAAATGGCACTTATTGTAAACTTGCTTTTTCATATACTTGATATATATCTTGAAAACTATTATTGAAAACATGATTTCATAAACATGCATCTTTTTTCAAAAGATATCACTCAAACCATGTAACAAACATAGCAAATTTCACAATCATTCGTAAGCAATAATGCAACACTTATGATGCAGATGAAATCAGAAAACTTCTTTGATTTAAGGAAAACAGTAGTGGTTTATTTACTTTATTATAAACATGTAACCCACCTGATTTCCTTGCTTATAGGCTTGCTCAAACATGCCCCTTCTCTTGTTCCTCTTGTCTCCTTGATCCCTTGATTCTTCACCAAATGAAAAGATCTTTAGCTCAAATGGAAGCTCTTTTTTTCCTCTTCCTTTTTCCTTTCTTGAACAACCTCAAAATCTCTTTTATAGGTTAGGGAAATTGAAACGCTAGCTTGTCTCTCTCTTTCTCTTCTTCTCTTTGTACTACTCTCTCTTTTTCATGACATTCTCTCTCTTTTCTCTCTCTTTTCTTTTTTCTCTTCTACTTATCTCTCCATTCACGTTTTTCTTCTTCATTTATAGGCAAGACACACTTCTTCTTCCAATTATACCCTTAATGATTGATAATTGTCCTATTTGCCCTTCCATTTATGCCTTATGTCTTTCACACATAAGTGTCTTACCAAAAACACCTTTGAACATTTTGACATAGCAGCTTTATTCTAGAAGACTCTTCTCTATTTTCTTACATTTATAAGGAAACCAAAATCATTCAATTTGGTTCAGTGATTTAAAAGATACACTTCAAACATTTTTAGACTGCTCTTGTCCATAATAGTATACTATACATAAATTCTATCTAAAATTTGAAAGACTGAATTAGATTCCAATTTCTTCATACCATCTATAGCTCCATGTCTCTAGTTTATCCCAAATCAGAAATCAGCTCATTTGGAATTTTATAGATTCAGATATACTTAAAATACTGGAGTACATTCAGTAGAAAATACCAGTTCATACTATTTAAGAGTACACTCGTTGTACCAGTCCCACGTTTTCCACTCAATCTTCCTTAATTCATCTCATATGGATATTATTTTTGGCAGAGACATAGATCAACATCTTACGAATCCAATGGTTCAAGAATCAAATCATTCGGGTGTTATAGAAGAAGTTATGGCTAAAAGAATCAAACATGGCTTGGTCCTCAATCATATTGAACCTATCTTGGGACAATTAACGTAACGTTTTGTAGCAATTTCTGATTGATGTGTTCATTGAATGGTTCGAAAGAAGACTTCAAGGGCTACAACTATCATGAAGACCTTGGAGACAAATTCTATCATTTGAAGGGTCAAAAATAGAACAGAATATATGACATCATTTTGAGACGAAGTGACGTCGTCAGACAATACAAGGTTGGGAAAATTACCATAACTTTCCCTACAGATATCAGATTACGATGTTATTTATATGGTTAAAAATAATACTCCAAGAGATACAACTCTTATGAAGATCTTGGAGACCAATTCTATCATATAAAGGGTCAAAGTTGGATTAGAAGATGATTTGTTCAAACTAAGATGAAATAGAAAGTCAACCTAAGACAAATTGGAAAAATGGGTATAACTTTCTATACAGAACTCGGATTCAGGTTTTCTTTGGATGAATAGAAATAGAACTTCAATATCTACAACTCTTATGAAGACCTTAAAGACTAATTCTGTCATCTAGACGATCAAATTTAGACTAAAAGATGTCTGACCAAAGTGAGACGATGGTGACGTCATGAGATGAATCGCTGATGTCATGAGATAAATTAGAAAAATGGTCATAACTTTCTGTATAGAACTTAGATTCAGATGTTCTTTATATGAATAGAAAGAGAACTTCAAGATATACAACCCTTATGAAGATCTTAAAGACCAATTCTATCATCTAGAGGATCAAATTTGGAACAGAAGATGTTCTAACCAAATTGAGACGATGCTGACGTCATGAGACGAATTGTTGATGTCATGAGACAAATTGGAAAAACAGTCATAACTTTCTGTATAGAACTCGGATTCAGATGCTATTTAGATGAATAGGAAGAGGACTTCAAGATCTACAACTCTCATGAAGACCTTAAAGACCAATTCTATCATCTAGAAGATAAAATTTGGACCAGAAGATGTTCTGACCAAAATGAGACAATGCTGACGTCATGAGACGAATTGCTGACGTCATATTGAGACGAATTAAACCTTACAACTTGTAATGCTAGTATCTCTTAACTCCGACATCAAAAATTTGCAGACTTTATATAGTTGAAAAGCTAAAAGAAAGATCTACAACCTTTATGAGAACTTAAAAATAATTTCTACCTCTATAAGGGTCAAAATTCCAAATCAATGTGGTTGTCCCGAAAGTTCCATCCTAAACAGCATCACAACTTCAAATGATAATATCTTCCAACTCCATTGTACAAAAATTTCATTCTTTATATCAAAGGAAAACTAAAAAGATTAGTTACAACCTTTATGAAAACAATTTTACCAAAATCTCTCTAGATCAATCCAAAAAATTCATAGAACTTTCAGATCAAAAATCCAACTCTGCACTACTATTCATTCCCAAAATTTTCAGACTTCAATTTTTCAAAAACTAACATTTCAATTTCAACCAGCTCATTCACCATAAATTCATACTACTCCAAAATATATTAGTTTAGTCAATGAAATCATCAAAACCCAAAATTCATAATTAGCCTATTCATGCTTTGTCACTTGTCTGCATTTTCAACTTTCATGCTCAAACATTATTCTTCCTCTCAACTTCATTTCAAATCAATGTCCTCCATAAAGAACAATTTATAATCCATAACTAATCATGAACATCAATGACAGAACATACACATATATATACCGATTCTCCATCACTTTACTACACAAATATTGCTTTCCTTTTACTGCTAACTTTCACCTTAATTCCTTCTATTTCAAAAATCTTTTGTCCACCAAAACACCATAGCAACTCATAAATCTATCCACATCTCTCATTTAATAGTTCTAATCTTCTAAGAAAAGTTCGGGGTCTAACAAAGCATCAACATAAAGTTAGTCCAGCCACCCTTCCATCCAATTGACAACCAACGACAAGTAGCTAATGGCCTTTAGTACATCCACACTGCAACCAACCTCCACACAAATCATGATAGGCAAAAAGGAAGGAGTAATGACAGAATATTAGACAGCAACAACATTCAAAAAGCTGCCATGAATCACACACCAAAAGACAGCACCCACCCGTGAACCACTCACAAGAAACCCACACCTAGTCGTGAACAACACACAAAGATATCTCGCGCACATAATCAATCCATGCACGTTAGACCTATAGAGCTCACGACAATCAACCTCACTGACATCATGTGCAAATGATCTTAACTAGATAGAATTCTAACTCTATACGTTTGTCTAAGATAGCAGATATTTAAAATTCAATTTTCAGATCATATAGAAATCTAAGTCCACCTTGATTTGGATTTTAAACTAATTATTGATAACAAATACTTTTATCTAATTATCGAAAAATGTCAAAACTAAATAATAAGATATATAACATATGTCTTAATAGGAACTTTTAAACTTATTATTATTATTATTATTATTATGATCATCATCATCATTAAACTTATTATTATTATTTTGGTTGTTATTATTTTGGTAGGTGTGCGACAGAGTGGAAGAATGAATGCATTAAGAGGAAGAAAAGAACTGACACGGGAAGCAAAATCAAAGGAAGATTCGTTAGTTTAAATCAACGAAAACGTCGACGTTTTATACTGGGACAGAGTAGGTACACGTTTAGTGGGACAGAAGATCTGATCCCCAATACCCTCCCCATCCTCTTAATCATGATGCCTTTTTTTTTTTTTTGCACAATCGAACTACTCACCACCATTCAAATTGAATCATGAGAGAACACCTACGAACGAAGAAACCCACGGTATAGTGGCATCAAATCATCTAGAATAAAAAGATCCCTCCTAAAACTTTCTTTCTTTTATGACCGATTCATCTCAACATTGCTGATCGCCTCAACTATTTAAGCATCAACACATCTTGTCCTTTTTGTTCAACAGCGAAGGAAACCAGAGATCACTTATTTTTCATGTGTGAGATGACCAACCGCATATAGGGGAGCCACAAAGTGTATTGCATCTGGCCCTCTCAAGAACACTCACTCCCTTATGCTATTCACTGGCTCTCCTCTCTAAGAAGTTCTCCCAAGTTTATCCATATAGTTGCTGTTTGCATGATTGTACAAATCATATGGAAGGAGCGAAATCTTAGACGTTTCAACTACAAGTAAAAATCTATCACAACCCTTATTTCGAACACTATGGAAAACATCTGTGAACTTGTTATATTGGCCTGTGCAAATTGAAGACCCAAGTTCTGAACTTAGCTCCCCATGTTCTCTAAATCTATACTCTTAGTAGAGAAATATATTTAAGCTTTTGCACGTAAAAGGGTAGCCCCTATTTACTCTTTTGTTTTGTACTCTTATTTTTTATTAATGGATTATTTCTCTTTATTTCTTTAAAGAAAAAAGTAGGTAATGTACTTGAACTAAAATGTCAAAAAAGAAAAAGGAAGCAAAGAGAAAACAAAAGTTGACTTGTTTATGTTCATTGTTCATCCCAAGTATCCAGTTCAGTTGGTTACTTGGCTAGTGCTGGAAACGTTTATTGTAAAAGCAAACAAGTGATTTAACATACCTTATAATATTTAATATATACAATATCTTTATAATTAGGGCAAATTTCAAAAATTAATAAACCTCAATTTTGAATAATGCGTTTTAAATAATCTAATGCATACATATCCTTAGTTAAATTGGCAGAAACATTCAATTACTTTGAAAAGTTTTGCACGTATTTATTTAATATATTCAAATTTCCTAGTCTACGTAACAATAGTTATTATACCTTACCCTATATTGGGCATCATTTTTTACAAGTAGCTTTGATTCTTTAAGTTGATACCTAAATCACAAGAATTTATTAGAAGCTAGTAAATCATAAAATTGACATGTATTTAATAACTGATTTATAAATTTTATTGATATATTATTGTATTATATTAAAAAATTATATAAGAATATGTATTATTAATTAACTTAATTTTATTAATAAATAATAAGTATTAATTTATTATATTGTATTAATAATTAATAGTATATGTAGTAATTTTTTTGGATCATAAATTAATATTTAATTAATTTTTATTTATTAATAATACTATTATAAGTAGGATCTCATTTTTTATATTTTATATTTTATAGATAATTAATAATTAATATATTAAATTTCTTATCACGGAAATCCACCAAAGTTAGTTAACGTTGATTAATCTTTTGGTATTATATTGCCCTTCTGAATTTATTGAAATTGCTTATTTATTAATAATTGGTATACAAATATACAAATATTATTTATTAATAGGAAAATTAACAGTAAACTAAATAATAACTATTTATAGAAATAAAATTATATATAAATAATGAGAAATTGATTATTTTATCATGTATAAATTATTAATAAAATGTATTAAAATGATATTTACAAGTTATTAAATAATGAATCACGGTGTCATATTAATCGATATTATTATATTTTTATATATGCAATGATATTACGAAGGATCGCAATACGCAGCAGAAATAAAAAATATTACATTTAAGAATTATACTTATAATTAGAAAAGGTAGAAATAAATACCTGAAATTCATGAGTATTGATCGATACTGAACATCGAAACTACGAAGTCTCTATATGCTCCACACTGAAAAATATGTCTCACTTTCAACACTTGATATGACTATGTATAAATTTAAAGAACCCTTTCTTCAAGAGTAGAGAAAACAATTTTCTCAAACTTTTTCTCTTGTTCATATTTCAGTACAAAGAACAAAAAAACAAAGAATATTTCTGGTTAGGTCGGCTGTGCTAGGCCCATGGCCCAAGTCCACACGTCCACGGCCCAAACACAAGCCTACACGTCCACGACTCCTACACAGGTGTTAGTCTCCTATGCAAACGTAAAGATCTAGGTAAAAACCTAAACTTAGTGTTTACTTCATATATAAGGTACTATTCAGCCATGAAACGGGTACGTGATCATAACCCTAGTTTTCTCCACCACAGCGATCCTACCCTTACAAAAAGACTAACTTGAGCGTCGGAGAGGCTTTCCGGGAACCAACCCCGGTGTGCCTTTATTGTTTTGCAGGTATCTCTTAACCAGAATCAGTCAAACTCATGGATCCAAACAGTAGCAGTCTGCCTCACTAGAATCAGGCAGAACCAACTATCATCTTGTGTAAAATATAAAATGCAACTGTTTTATACCTTTTCTCATCAACTCTTATATGAAAATTTCAATCTTGAAGTTTTTAACAAAGTTGATTTAATTGTTTGATTCTAATTCTGAATCTTCAGTTTATTAAATTTTTATCAATTTTATTTGTAATTATGTAATTTGTTGTTTACAAATGATATATTAAAATCGAGGATCTCACAGGTGTGATTGAAAATGTCATGCTCGTGATATTCATGTTTATATGCTTCAATAACAGCTATTACATTTGTAGGATTATATTGTGTTAATGTATTACATTTTTAGGATAATACTGTGTTAATGTTTCATTGATTATTATCATCTTTTGTAAAATATAAAATGCAACTATTTTATACTTTTTTTCATTAACTAAAAATTTCAACCGCCAGCTGAAGTTTTTAAGAAAGTTGAGTTATGTATACATTTTATCCTATATAAACTATTAAAATCTTACTCCTATTCTTTCTCTTCTAACCATACAAATGTTTAATTGATTGATTCTAATTACAACTTTACTTAACAGCATAATTAATTAAATTATATTTCAATTTTAAAAATAAGACCTTTCATAAAAAAATTTATTTACTGATTATATAAATAATTGATTAATTTTTAGTACATTTATTTTCTTTTTTATTGTTTAAGTTAAATATTTTAAAAGTTTCTTATGTTATTAATAAACACTATTATCGCTAATTCTATATATGATTAATTATTAATTATAATTATTAAAGTTATTAACTATTAATTGTTGATGATGGTTATATATTAATTATTCACTTTATATTATGCATGCCCGATCATAGCTGTGTTTAATATTATTAATTATTAATTCTAATTATTAAAGTTATTAGTTATTAATTGTTAATCACTATTATATATTAATTATTCACTTTATATTATGCATTCACGGTTGTGACCAATAAGTTACAGCCGTGCTTTTTTTTATAGTCAATTTTTATTGTTACGTTTCTATTGTTATTAATTATAAATTATTATTAATTAATTAATTCCATTAACTTTTAAACATCCCACAGTCCCTTTCCCTGTATTCTTTAACATTTAAGCTAATCCTCAGGGTTGTGATACTTATTAACTTTTATTTCCTTTTTATTTCTTTCTCTATTTTTGTAACTATGATCATATACAAATCCACGGTTCTAAATTTTTCTTGACAATTGTGTTTATTAATCTTATTTGTTAAATGTTAATCTATATATTAAAAGCCATAAACGTCCCTTTTAATATTGAGTTATTTTAATTAAATATTAAATATAATCATTATAATTATTAATTATATATTGTTAATCACGATTGCAACTTATAAGAATTATTAATTATTATTATTATTAATTATAAATTATTCCCTTTACATCATGCATGCACGGTTGTGACTAATAACTCACAACTGCGCATTTTATTTATTAAAATTTATTCTTATTTTCATAATATTCTTAATTATAAATTATTTATTTCATTAAGTTTTTTTTTTCCTGACAGATTTCTTTTCATAACAAATTTATCTAAATTCTTATGCAAATGATCCATAGGATAAACCAAAATTTTGTAGCTTCATTTATTAAAATTCAGTCTTATTTTGCATGTTATGACCCCCTTCAATATCCTCTTTTATTTCATCGTGATTAATCTGGATGACATCGTGGAATTAAGCGGTTGATTTTAAAGAGAAACAGGAGCAATGCTTTGGATGAAGGAAGTGATGTTCATTTCAACTCCTTTACTAATCCATCTGAATTGTTCATTGTAGAAAACAAAGGCAAGTGTGTCTTTTCAGTTTGTCATTTCTAAAATATTATTTAATTTCACCATTTTATTTATCAAATTCAACTTCTTTACTACTAGCTGCTGATGAAGAATTCTGTGAAGATGGTTTTTGTTTATGTTAGAGAATATTATTGGTATCGGCTCCACATGAGAGAAAATGATAAATCTATGCTGCTCCATAGCTTAAGACTACTTCAACAATTTGTTGTGGGCACTTATATAAAGATTGAAACATTCCAACTTGATTTCCATATAAAAAGACAAAATGAGATATGGACAGAAATACTGCATGATGTTTTAGATAGTATTATCGTTGGTCAAACAGAAGGTTCTAGAATTGGTCATCAAGTTGTGCGCCCAACTTCATTTATCGGTAGTCTAAGAGACATAAAACGATGTTATCTTGATGCAATGGATCTAGTACAAAAGTATAGTATATGCGAAAAGAGATACAAGACAATCTTAAATCTCATAAAAATTCACAAGATAAACTGGATTTATTGGCTAGAGTATTTAGAGCTAAATTTGGAATTCTCAAAAGTGAGTTGATCAAAAAACAAAATTTTGGAGATGTGGCTGCATTTGTTTATGTTATTAAATTTTAGAAGCGTAGATTCCTTCATGCTCATTTATTACTGATACTTAAGTCGCATTCTAAATTGCTAAATCCAGATTTTTATGATTAGATCATATCTGCTGAAATACCAAATTCTGATCGAAATTCACGATTATATTCTCTTGTCATTAAGTATATGATTCATGGTCCTTGTAGTTTTATGAATAAAGATTGCCCTTGCATAAGAAATGGTGTGTACAAAAGCCATTATCCCAAGAATTTTGCTCGTTTTACTATTCACGGTGAAGATAGTTATCCATGTTATAGATGAAGAGATGATGGCAAGAAAGCCAAAATTTGTAGGTAAGAGATTGATAATAAGTGGGTGGTTCTTCACAATTTGTACCTCTTGATGCTAATTGATTGTTATATAAATTTTGAAGTATGTTCAGCTGTAAAGCTTGTTAGGTACTTATACAAATATGTTTTTAAGTGTTGGCCTCTAAACTTTTTTCTTGATGAATAAGCATGATTAGATTAATTTTGGGGTCTTGCTAGATTAATTTGTGTTGGAATTAATTATCATGTTAATGTGAGTGAGATTATATGACATAAGTTAATTGAATTAAAGTGTTAGGGTGGTAAGATTGCATGAGGGTCATTATTGGAACATCACTTATGTAACACCCCACTCCTGCAAGATCCGAACCCGACATCGATGGTGATATCCGAGTCCGTGCCTTGCGAAGGTGGCGTGCTACATCACTCAGTCAAAACTCA
>JAOSBK010000008.1:3730540-3742758 GCA_027568895.1 Erythroxylum shatona
CAAAAGTTATGGCTAAAACACTGAAGCATACTCAATGAACATATACATTTTCCAGCTTTTAACTTCCAACATATCATGTATACCCCATCTTGTACCTAAACCATTTTTGCCATTTTATTTCAAATTCAGGAGTTTTCCTTTTTCTACACATGAATAATCACCAACAATCTCTCATTTAATAGAAAGGTTCGGGGTCCAACATTAGGAGAGGCAACACTTGCATCAGGGAGCACAAGAACTATTTTTATATGCTTTACAAGCATCCCAATATGCTATGTGTGCTAATTATCACTTATTAAAATTAGACATCACAAACTAGTATAGATTTATGTTTGCTTAGAGTTTTCAAGTTCCATAAAACATGAGTTTGAGAATTTTTTTTAACCTAGTAAATTATGACAAAATAATTAAGTTATTAGTATATCAAAATTAAATTTACATATTCAATTTCAATTATTAGAATGCATGTTAAATATCAATCTTTAACTTGCATTCTAATAATCAAACTCCTCAAAACAATAAGAAAATATATTTCAGAAAAAATGAATTAAACATTACAAGAAACTTAAAATCAAAGAACATAATTTAGGAAAAAAAGTTTCAATAATGCTAACATTAATGAACCAAATTTGACATTAGAATATCGTTCTAAACTCAATATGTATAAAAAAAGGAAAGTCCAAATTTATCATAATATTAAATATGTGAACATTATCAATAAACAAAATATGTAAACCTAATCACTTATACTTCATAACTCAAACATGAAAAATAAACAAATGAAGCAAACATAAAAGACTAAATATGAAGAGATTTTACCCTAAAAATGGAAGTTGGTGTGATTATGTTGTGTTTATTTTACGAGGTTCTTCAAGATTTTAACTCTAAAGATCCTTGAACCAAATAAATAAATAAACAAAAAAATAAACAAAAAGTCATAAAAGAATGATAAGGCCAAAAAAACAATATAAATATGATACATAAGAGAGAGTCATACCTTTGTTATTCGATCTTTGTAAGAACAAACAAGGAGAAAAATAAATGTTAAAGGAAAATAATCATAAAGATAAAGCTTTCTGGTTATTTAGAGAAAAAAGAGGATTTGAGCTTAAAGGGAGATTTTCTCAAGAAAAGAGATGCATGATTGATCCCTAAGGAGAATGAAAAAAATTTTATTTTTTATATTAGGATTAAATATCACCAAAATCTCAAAATTTTGTAGTAGAAGGTGACATTTTCTAGGTAATTTGTTGAAACAATGACAATATTCAATGGTTAAGGTTGGATTCTAGAGAGAGCATAAAGGACAAAGTCTTGAAAGAGGGAGGAAGCTACAATTATTTTGAAAAAGGAAAGCAAAAAATGTTCACAGAATAAACAACTGAATTGACCTCTCAATGTAATGAAAACTTAGGTTAAATCTCTTAAAATACTAAAACATAAATTTTAAGAAAAATATACTAGAGAACACAAAATGCTCGTAATAAATTGTTATCATCTTATGCAAAATCAATTTCGTTGATTCAACTTATATTCAACATATTTTTAATTGTTATTAAGTTTAAATGACTTTAGTCATTCATAATTGAATCATAAATTAAGATTTAGATGTAAAACCAGTGACTATGATGAATACAAGTATGAGATTAACGATCAATATCATTTGGTTATAGGACCTTATATGAGCATCTACCCAATAGTGTAGGTAATAGGTATTATGTACAAAATCATGTGCATGTAAGCTATTGTCAAACATAGTTAACCACACTTCTGTCTGGTCAAACATGATTCAATTTTAGATTATTGAATGGACTACACAAAATTTAACTACAAATTTGTACTATTGATTAAGAAACTTTCACGCTTATCTTATCATTGCAAATTGAATACGTTACATTAACTATTTATTTGCACGAGAAAGATTACACTTAGGAGCTAGATCTATCTTTTAATTTAGTCTTATAATTTTCAAAATATTTTAAGTATGAATTGTAGTATGATAATGCATTGATGAATATATACATACCAAAAATATACCTAGTTATATCACCTTACATAACAACAATTCCTTTATGAATGCAAGGACCAAACCATATATGTTTGTCATTTGCTACAAGCTTGTGTATTATCCATTCATGGATCCTCTAATAGTTTACCACAGCCAATAACAAGTTAAGCATATACTGATCATTGATGACTAATAAAACCTCTTATGAACATCCTTTATATTTGAGTTACTTGCTTTGAATTACATTATTTGTTAAGATGAAATGAATAAATCATTCATATATTACTAAAATTGTTAATGTTTTCTGAATTGTGGTATATAATTTAGAAATTTTGAAAACATATAAGGCAAAGTAGATAAAGGATTGAAGATATCTAAACTTCAAAATTAGTCTTATAATTTTTAAAATATCATAGGTGTGAGTTATGTTATGATAATGCATTGACAAATATAATGACGTATACAACCAAAAACATGCCCAATCACATAACCTTACGTAGTATAGTTCCTTTTTGAATAAAAGGTCCAAAGGTTTACTATATATGTTTGTTGTTTGCTACATACCCATGTATTGACCATTTATGAATCCTACAACTGTTGACCATAATCAATGATAGTTCAGCATAGACAAATCAATAATGACATAACCTTTTATGAGCAACCTTTGTATTTGAGCTGAATGCTTTGAATTACATAATTTGTTTAGATCAAATGAACAAATCACTTATATACTACTATTCTTATGAATGCTTCCTAAATCAGGGTACGTGCAGTTAGAAATTCCTATGGCATAACAAAAATAGACAAATGGTTAAAGATATCTTAACTTCTAATTTAGTCTTACAAGCTCGAAAATAATAGGTATGAATTATGTTTACTAACCTTTCAAATACAATTATACTTTACATTATTTAAGCATAAGAAGGATAAGAATTTAAAAAGTTTGAAACATTGTGGAAAACTTTTATGACTATAAAAGGTTTGACAATAGTGATTAGAGTAAAATTTTCTAATTGTGTAAGATAAATGATGGTGACAAAAGAAAAAATTTTAAAAATGTATTATGTGTCTTTAAAAACTAAGAGAAAGTGTTGATCACTAGCATTAAACCATGGGTACGAATGTCTTTAGTGTTCATACCTACCATCCCATATGGCCCATAAACTTCATTTACCCTAACAAATTGATATGACATCTCCATTATCTTATAACTCAAGTAATGGTTTAGTGTATTAAAGAAACAATCTTATAATTATTTATAGGTATACATTGTTTGGTGATCCTGGCTTTGTTTTACATGGAAATTATAAATTTTAAGGAAAAATTGAAACAATTTACTACTTGCTACAACACTAACTATATAAGCACTTAGTTTTACATAAAGTCATCAACAATTTCATATTACATTTTAAATAACTGAGATAGACAAGATAAATAACATAATTACTTTTATAGATATAATAGGTAAGTTAATTGTGCTTTAGTTTGTAACATGATGAGTCAAACAATATGGAAAATATTAGTTGAACATTAATTTTTCAATGTAATAGTATCATTGGCATATGAAATTATTTTCTTTTGACCACTTTTAACACCTAAATAACAAAAAATGTGGTTATACACAAATGTTATTTCCTCATTATATAAAAATATATTAGGGAACCTAAGCTCAAGTTGATATTACAAAAACACATAAACTAGAGACTTCACAAGGAAAACTACCTAGTGAAGTCATAAGTAATTTGTGTTGAACAAATAATTTATATAACAAATTTGTGTGTTTCTCTTAAATTTATTTTCATGGTTATATGATTACAGGTCCTCGGTGTTGATATTAACATTGAATAATATGTCCATTATTGGGACATCTAGAATGAACAAAAGGTGTGTGTTGACTGAAAAAGCATCTTGACAAAGAGATAAAAGGTTAAAGTGGTCATCATTAGTAATGACTATGATGGGGACAAAAAATGATGGTCATCATTAGTTATGACAATGATGAGGAGAAAAAATGAAGGATATAAAGGTAGAAGTGGTGGACTTAACAACTTAGTTATCAACTGTTTATGTTTGGTAATCTTTTAGGTTATATAGCAAAGTTGGGATGATTACATGTCATGTTGTAATTTTTATAAGCATTGTTTCTTGAACACCAACTACTTTATGTTACCAAAATGTTATGTACTTATATAATAGTTATGGGATATTTAATTATCATTTCTTTAGTAGTTCCCTGTAAACTTGTTAAGCCATTCATTTAGATATTAAATTTCCATTTTTGTTTAAAATTTTGATTATCAAGCTAGAACGCTGGAGGGATATGTTAGAGTTGAAGGAATTTAAATTAAGCAAGACTAAGACTGATTACTTAAAGTGTAACTCTTTGAGCCACAGGGTGGCTTTTGATGTGGAGGTAAAAATTGGTTCAAAAGTTATACCATGAAAAGAGTGTTTTAAGTACCTAGCGCCTATCATCCAAAGTAATAGAAAGATAAGTAAAGATATAGTCCACCGTATCAAATTAAGGTGGTTTAAATGGAGAAGTGCCTTAGTAGTTTTATGTGACAAGAGGTTACTACTCAAGCTTAAAGGTAAATTTGATCGTTTAGTGATTAGGCTACCATGCTACATGGGGTGAAGTGTTGGCCTATGAAACAAGTGCATAATTATATGCTAATGATGGCAAAGATAAGAATGCTCTGTTAGATATATAACCTTACTAAAAAATATAAGGTCAAGAATGTATACGTAAAAAACAAATCAAATGTGGTCAGTATTAATGAAAAATTAAGAGAGACGAGACTTAGGTGTTTTAGACATGTTAAAAGGAGACACCCTAATGCTCCAATGAAGTGTTTCACAATTTGAAGATTAGAAAAGGGCAGAAGTATGGTTTGGGTTTGAAACTTGATATGGCCAAAGCCTATGATAGAGTGCAGTGGATATTTTTGAAGAAAGTTATGGAGAAAATGGGCTTCAATTCAACTTGGATGAGGTGGATCATGGAGTGCATTTCCTCTATTACTTATAATCTCAATGTCAATGGTAAGAAATCAGGTCTTATAACTCCATCTAGAGGTCTTAGGCAAAGGGATCCTCTATCCCCTTACTTGTTTTTGTTTGTGATGGATGTTCTGTCCATAATGGTCAATCAAGCCATTGAGTCTAGGCAGTTAGAGGGTCTTAGGTTAGTAGGAGATTGTCCATTCCTGTCCCACTTACTGTTTGCTGATGATGCCTTATTTTTCTTGCCTGCTGATGCGGCTAATGTATCCTTTATGTTTGATCTTCTTGATAAGTACTGTTAAGCTTTAGGACAGAAGGTGAATATGTCCAAGTCAAGGATTATTTTTAGCTCCAATACACCTGAGGAAAAGAGGAATGAATTGAAGTTGTTGTTTGGAATGAAGCTCCTAATCCTGGGACTTATTTGGGACTACCTAATTTCTGGGGACAGACAAAGAGAAGAGCAGTGGAATTAATCAAAGAAAGAATCATCAAGAAGATTAAAGGATGGAAGACAAAGTTTCTCAGTCAAGGGGGAAGGGAAGTACTTATAAAAGCTGTTGCCTGTGCTATGCCCATTTACCTTATGTTGTGTATCAAGTTTCCTAAAAAAACATGTGATGAAATTAATGTTGTGCTTGCTGATTACTGGTAGGGGCAAAAGGATAATGAACACAGAATTCATTGGGCTAGCTGGATAAAGACGACAGAGAGTAAAAGTGCTAGAGGCATGGGTTTTAAGGGTATGCAGCTTTTGAATATTGCTTTGCTTGCAAGGCAGTGTTGGAGATTTTTTACAAATTCAACTGCTTTATGGGCAAGGGTGTTGAAAGGGTTATATTTCCCTAAAACTTCATGTTTGCAAGCTAAGAAAGGCTCAAGGGCCTCCTGACTTTGGTCTACTATGTTGGAAGGGAGGGATTTCTTGAAGCAACATATTAAGTGGTAAGTTGTGGATGGCAGAAGTATTAATATTTGGGATGAGCCATGGATTCAGGGCATATCAGTTGCTAAACCTGAGGGATTACCTGCAAGTGCTCCTAAGAAAGTGGAGTTGATTGATCCTTAAGCTGAAAGGTGAAAACTGGAGGCTATGAGTGATTTTCTAACTAGTGAACAGAAACAAATGATTGAGGAAACTCCTTTGTGTGGTAAAGGGTCACAGGACAGATACATTTGTCTAGTAGATGAAAATGGAGTTTATTCAGTTAGGGTGGGATATCAGGCTTTGAAACAAGCTGCAGCAAATATAGTCAATAGAAAAGCTGCAACTTCTCATTATGTGGATAAGAAACTTTGGACATGGCTTTGGAAGCTAACTCTCCCACCAAAGGTTAAGGTATTTCTCTGGAAAACACTTCAAAACTTACTGCCTACTAAATGTAATTTGGTCAAAAGAAAAGTAAAAATTGATGACTTGTGTCCTATTTGCTATTGTGAACCTGAGACTCTTGAACATATGTTGTTATTATGTCCCTGGGTACAATGGGTATGGTTTGGTAGTGAATTGGGTTTAAAAATAAAAAGGGAAAGGCTGACCACTTTAGATAAATGGATACTGGATATGAGTGAATCTTTTCAGAAGGCTGATAATGGCAGTGATAAGTTGGTGTTAATTGTTGTTCTGCTTTGGAACATTTGGAAGCAGAGATATAAGTTGGTTTTTAAAAATGACTAGCCAGATCCTATTAGATATATTGTGAAAAGTAATGAATTGTTAGCAGAATGTAGACCTCCAAGACAGCAGGTTGGTATAAATAGAGTGTAACATCAGCAGATTCAATGGACCAAGCCAGCTGTAGGATGTTTGAAAAAGAACTGTGATGGAGCTTATCAAAATGGGGATGCAGGTTTGGTAGTTATTATAAGAAATGATGAAGGAGCCATTGTTGATGGTATTGCTAAAGAATGTAAAGCAGGTTCAGCACTTGAGGTTGAAGCCAGAGCTATGTATGAAGGAGTGAAGTTGCTCGATCACAAAGGATATCAAAATGTACAGATTGAGATGGATTCACAGATTTTTCATAATGAAATTCTTAAGAATAAAGGGAAAGGAAAGTGGAGAATTCAACCATATATTGTACAGAATACAACATTTGCAGGGTATTGATTTTGTACTAATAAAACGTGAAACTAA
This sequence comes from Erythroxylum shatona, assembly GCA_027568895.1. NCBI lineage: Eukaryota > Viridiplantae > Streptophyta > Magnoliopsida > Malpighiales > Erythroxylaceae > Erythroxylum > Erythroxylum shatona. Next base: position 3,737,692 of record JAOSBK010000008.1, read on the forward strand.
TAGCGCCGCTGATTGGCTAGCAAAGTAAGTCAGCAAGAAGATGTGCATTGGTAGTTGGGTCTAAGCACCTCTATCTTCTTTGGTTGGAATCTTGAGCAGAGATGGATTGCCAGCACCTCCTTAGATGTTTTGAGTTGAAGTGATATGCTAGAGTTGCTACAGTGTTAGTTCTCATCTGTGTATTGCTTCTTTCTTACTCTGATATATTGTGTGAACCTGTTGTAAACATTTTTTTCATATTAATGAAAATTCTTCTTATTGGCCAAAAAAAAAACGCTCCAATGAGAAGGTGCAAGAAAATAATGTTTAGAGATTTATGAGGAAAACAAGGAAGACCTAAGAAGAATTGAGGGGAAATGATCAATAATGATATAGCTTTGGTGGAACTTACTTAGGACATGACCCATAAAAGAAAAATTTGACTTACTATGATATGGATAAAGGATCTCACATTGTCGTTCTCTTAATTCTTTTAGACACTTTCCTTTGAGTCTTTCATTTTATAGTTAACCTTAATTTTTTTTTTGAAAAATGAATGTAATATCACAATAGATAAAACTACTACAACGTGCCAAAAAACATGAGATCTAGGTAATATATGCCTACTCTTCAATTATAAAGTTACTAAAAAAGGTAAGGAATAGAGATTACAAAAGAAGATAATTATAGGTTCAGAAGTTCATAGTTGCCATCTACTCTTCATGTCCAAGGAGAGGTAATGATTAATGTTCTTGGAAATTAAACTAGCTCTAATATGATTTGTGATGCTGTCCGTGAGTTTATATTTGTCCTCCTTTATTTCTATAAATCGTCACCAGTTTCTTTCCTTCCAAATGTTATATATGGTAATGGTGAAAGTTGTTGTATATAGAGATACATTTGGAGTCCCCTTCTTTGTTTGGCTTATAATCGAATACAGTGCTTTAGTCCATTCATAGCTATCATTAAAGGAAGATAGTAGGTGCCAAATGCGGCTCCAAATAGCCTTAGAATAATCACAAAGAAAGAATAAATGCTTACGGCTTTCACCTGCCAGATTGCATAACAAGCATAAATCCTTAACGCTTCCATACCATTGATTCCATGTTTTTAACCTATTTTTTATTGAGTTAGAGAAAAGCTGTATAAATTGACAAGTTTCTATTCAATAAAAATATGAGTGTTCTACGACAAAACCTTTTCTTTTTCTTTTTTTTTTATTTACATATTATGCTTCAGCCCTATAAAAACAACATGGTATCAAAGCATTTGTCTTGAGGGATCTGTGAGATGAGTGAAACAAAAATACAAACCTGATTTACAACTCAGAATTACAACAAGAATTACAACCATCTTCAAGCAATGGAGATTGAATCACAATTGTCTCAAGGCGCACCATCAATTTTTGATGGTGAAAACTATCAAGTTTGGGCTGTTCAAATGAAAGCTCATCTTGATGCTATGGATGTCTGGGAAGCTATGGAGGAAGACTATGAAGTGCCTCCATTGCCAACAAATCCTACAATGACTCAAATCAAGATGCACAAAGAAAAGAAAAACAAGAAGTCGAAAGCCAAAGCCTGTTTGTTTTCTGCTGTTTCAAACATTATATTCACAAGAATTATGAATCTAGAGTCGGCAAAGGATATCTGGGATTATCTCAAAAAGGAATACCAAGGCAATGAAAGAACAAAGAATATGCAAGTGCTCAACTTGATCAGAGAATTTGAAATGCTGAAGATGAAAGAGTCAGAAACTATTAAAGAATATTCCGACAAGTTGCTCGGCATAGTAAACAAGGTGAGGTTATTAGGTAAGGATTTTTCCGATGAAAGAATAGTGCAAAAAGTTCTTGTAACCTTACCTGAAAAATATGAATCTAAAATTTCTGCATTGGAAGAAGCTAAGGATCTATCAAGCATGTCTTTGGTAGAATTAGTAAATGCATTACAGACACAAGAATAAAGGAGGATGATGACAGAAGAAGGAACCATTGAAGGTGCTCTTCTAGCAAAAGAAAAAAATTCAAGAGGAGACAAAAACAAGAATTTCAATAAGATCGACAACAACAACAACAGAAACAATGATGATTCATATTTACCATGCCCACATTGCAAAAAAAAAAAAAATCACCTACAAAGAAAATATTGGTGGATGGCTGATATTAAATGCAAAAAATGTGGACAAATTGGGCATATGGAGAAGATTTGTAAGTCACAAAATGAAGAGGTAAAAGCAGCAACTGAGCAACATCAAGAGGATGAATAAATTATTTTGAAATTAAAGCTTTGCAACTCCTAAGGCAAGGAGGAGTTTGCTGGAAAATTCCTTAGGCTTGTAGATTATTACGAAATAAATGGTCAAATTGACTAGGTCTTAGACAAATTTGATATAATATTTAGTGCTTGCTTTTAGGAATCAGTTTTGAGATATTCTTATAATAATTAGCAAATAAAAAAGATTTTCTATTAAATTTCAGCTCTATATAATAAGCTTTGTTGTTGTCAATAAAGTCTTGTGTTCTACAAGAAAAATATCTTTTTCCTAGACTTCTATTCACGTATTACGTTTCAGCTTTAGAAAAACAACAGTATCAATCTAAGGAGCAAGGTTGTACTTTTATCCACTTTACAACTTACAGCTTTACTAATTGTGTATTTCAGATGGGTTGCTTGACATTACGTTCTACATAAAGGATATTAAGAAAGGTACGAGAGACCTGAGAAAATCATGTCGATTAGCATTTGAGATCATTAAAGTTGTAAGTGATGGGCAAGACCCTAGTGCTGTAAGTTTCAATATCCAACCAATAATAGAAGTATTGTACTGCAAATTGCTATGCTCGCATGATGTTCTTTTAGTTTTCAGTGAACTAAACAATGACAAGAAAATTCTTTTCGAGCATCAGGACTTGTGGAATCATAAAGAACTAGCCCTAGTAGATTGCAGTGAGAATGGAGAAGTGTTTTCAATTGCTTGCTTAAATGACAAGATTTTCTCTAGGCACTTGGATGGAACCATAAAGGTAACTTCTATGAACAATTTATCATGTTCTAATACCCAACTTCCATTTTTTTTTTGTCAACCAAGTTGGAATATAAACACCACATCAGAAGTTGGTTCTCAGCTTCTGAAATAGTTGGAAGTTGCTGGTTCTTGCAACCATTTTACAAGAAACTTGGCGAATATCAAGCTTGATGATATTCTGTCTCTCAAATTTCTTGAACGTTTGGACGACCAGGACAAGTATTCTTCAACTCATCCAAGTAATTCGTGAGCATACTAAGGCGGTCACTAGCTTGACAATCTTACAATTAGAAGAAAGATTGTACAGTGGTTCAGCAGGCAAAACATCAAGGGTATGCTCTTCCAATTCTTGTACGGGGTAGTGAGCATTAGTTTCCTAATGTAAACCGAGACTGTCGTCACACCTGGGAATGCTTCTTTATTGTAATGAACAGGTCTGGTATTTTAGCGGTGAAACACTGCACTGCGTTCAAATGCACGATATGAAGGATCTAGTTCTGAACCTAGTTGTTGCCAATAGCATTTCATACTTTATTCCGCAAGGAGCTGGTGTGAAGGTAATCATATAAAATCCTGTGCTTTCCAAATTTTCTACCTAATCTTAGCCAAAATCAAGGTACTTTTTATTCACATGTGTGACTAATGACAGACATCTGTGTCCTGTCACGTTCACTCCTGGAATGGAGGATCCAAATTGTTAAATCAAGCTCAGTACGTGAACTGCTTGGCTCTCGCTCAAGGAAAATTATACTGTGGATGCCAAGACAGTAGCATTCAGGTATGGCACCTAAAAGCAGGACATATCTGCATTCATCAACTTCAAATGATTCTTACTGCTTTCTCCAAATTGAATTTCTAATTTAAACCCATCTGGTTTTCCGGAAATAGACTTGACAACTGAAACAATCACTAGCATTCAAAGTGGATCTAGGAAATTACTAGGAAAAGCAAATCCTGTAAACACACTGTAAATTCGTGAAGGGCAAATTCATTCAGCGACATCCACAGTAGATGGATCAATAGTGAAGGTACCTCTTAAACTGAAAGTATCCTGCAGATTTTCTTTATTTTCCTACCAGTTTCCATATTGTTATGGCTCTGCACACAACAGAAACATAGTCAGAACATATCAAATTAATCAATTGAATGGCCTAAGTACTATGACTATCAAGATCCAGAGGAACTCATCAGGCTTCAAACTCTGTAAATTCCAAGCAAGTAGCAGCTATGATAAGAAGTTTGCCAAAACAAAACACAAGTTGAGTTGGGGCCATTGAGCTGATTCTTAGATAGGTTTCTTGTGACTAACAACAACGACCCATCTTTTGGCTGCCATAGATTTGGAGCACTTCAAATTTGATCTGGTTGGTACACTGTCCACAACATTGTAATTGAGGACAATGGCAATTAGCTCTGATATAATATAATTGGCATGACTCTTGACACCAACGAAGAAGTGCTAGTTATTGGAACCTCGGACGGCAGGATCCAGGTACAACTTCTTCCTCGTAATCATCTAATTTAGACCTTATTCAATAGTTTAAGCATTTGGGTAGGATCTTTCCTTTTTTCTATTAAGCTAGAAGTGGTGGGTGTTTATTTTTTTTACCAATACTATTCTGAGAAAAACATAGACCATAATTTTTCCGTTATATAACTAATCTTCATCTCTTTAACTGTAAACAATTATTTGGATACTTGCTAATATTTACAAGAGATAATTATTCTTGGTATATTTCTATCAACTCTTATCCGAGGAGATTTTTGTGTGTGGTACAAAACTACAAAAAGGAAATCGTTAAGGAGGAGGAAGCAAAATCTCAAATACTAGGGACTTTCTTCAAATAAGGCATTCTTAGTGTGGAACATTAGGAGGTTATACTGCCTTATCTAGGAAGTTTTTAATCATATTATAAATATGACGGTAGACTTAGTGCCTGTTTGGAACAGCTTTTAGAGACCCCAAAAGTACTTTTTTCTACCGCAAAAGTCATTTTTGAGAAAAAGTGGGTGTTTGGCTGCAAACTTCAAAAGCACTTTTGAAGTAGAAACAGCTTTTGA
>JAOSBK010000008.1:3760122-3790805 GCA_027568895.1 Erythroxylum shatona
ATAGTATCTTTGTAAATAAATCATGTACAAAGAACATTAAAAAATTCAAACAAAATTTAATATTTCTCTAAATTTACACCTCATGTATATACAGCTCACAGACAATCAAAATAAACATCCCATTACTTCATATGCTACAGCATTGCATCGCATCACTCAAAAACCTTAAAGTTGATGATCAAGATCCAAGTATCGCTGAATGAATCCTATCCTATCTGGGAGAGTATCCGCCTTGAGAGTTGAGACACAAATACTTTATCGGGAAGCAAAATGTTTACAAAACTTATGATAGATAAGGTGGAGGGAGGCAGGGCTAGCTAACCACGAACTTGGCTCATATTTCCATGTTAGTCTGAGGGCAAACAGCCAAGATAGAGGTAAGTTGAAGAACTTGCACAGACAAGTTCATTGATCTGTAAAAAAAATACCGATTTGGAGATTTGCTAAGGAAACCACAGGTAAATCTTGAGTCATCTTCCTTTCCTTTGTATATTAATCATTCCTTGCATTACAAAGATTGAGGATTACCTGAGGCTCGGAAGACCAAAAATTGTTTTAAGTGTTGATACTTTTCAACGCAACAATATTAAAAGTCTTGTTTCGCTTCTTCAATTTTTAACTTTTTTACATATCATTTTAATTCCCATATATTATTAATTATATAAATTTTTATATGATAAAAATAATGATTAAATTCATAGGTTAGGTTTCTGATTATAATATGTTACTCCTGATCAACCACCGCACTTCACAACACCTGAAATTTTCTGGAGATGAGTGCCGATCGGGACCTCTGGATATGGTTGGGCGGCTCCACCTCTAAGGTTCCCACTTGGCCTTTGCATGTGCTTCAACAGTGACAGTGATAGTGATAGAGAGTTAACATCCACCGGTCACATCCCATCCAACTTCTGTTACAAAAAATGTGCAATGATGTAGACTGCTTCCAGCTCCAACCAACCCCAAACCATGTTGATGCTCTTGTCCGATTAGTGCTCGACCAAGCATTTCACTATAACAAAAGATCCCACTCTTTTATGTTATTCCTTAATAACTCCAGACGCCAGTGGGGTTCTTAAGCTTTTCAATTGGTCACTAAATTACATTTTTCTTGTTGAATTACTATGTTTGATTTTAATTATAATTTATCTAACCTTCCTTCTTTTCCAATCGTTTACATTAAAAGTCTGCGTTCTGCATGCAAATGTTACTGCAGTTTTAGCACTGAAGTTAAATCTTTAAGTAGATTTAGTTAAGACTATTATCATCATTACCAAAGACAAAGAAGCTCTGCTTCCTACACAGCAAGGAACATATAAAAATATTTGTTTGCATGGTTGGAAACCAATTTTAGAAAGGTCCAAAAGTGCCGTTTGAGAAAGGGACAGGGTCCCTCCTTCCCTCTCATTGCCATTTCTCTGAGTTTCAAAAAATATTTCTGTTGGATTTTGAATCTTATTGAGGGGGGCGATAAAGTTCAGATGGCCCTTTGACTACGGGACAAGCTCTGTCCGTCCTCTCTCCTACCTTTAAAAAGTCTTTTTCTTTATAATTCGTTTACTTTCTTGCCTTGAAGAATCCGAAACTTTTTAGGTTTTATGTACTCTTTCCCCTTCCTCTTTTGTTCTTTTTAACTTCTTCTATTCAAGCTTTTACTTCAAAGAATCTTCTTTCTTTGGATGAACACTTCCCATAGAGTTTTAGCACACTTGTGGTAGTATCTTTAGCTAAAAGAAGAAGTGGGTACCCGAGCAAACAGGTTGTTCAATCTAAGAAAATGAGCGCTTCCAAGTTCATTAAGTGTGTTACAGTGGGAGATGGAGCTGTTGGCAAGACCTGTATGCTCATTTGTTACACTAGTAACAAGTTCCCTACTGTAAGTCTTACAACTACATTCCCAATTGAATCCAATTCCTTGCCTATCTCTTTTCTGTTTGTTTTTGGGTTGTTTCTGTGTCGTCAATGGATTACTGGGACATTTCTATACATGGGTCTTTTCGTCCTCAAACTGGATCTCAGGAAAGTTTATAACTTTTACGCGTTTTGCAATTGCATTTGTTTTTATTAGAAGGGTTTGGTTAAGAGACATTGGAAAGGTCTACACTTTACTCAGAGTTTGGAGTTGGATTGTTTTTAAGCATATACGTTGGGCAAAGACTCTTACATTTAATTACCTGTCTGTGTATGTCATTGGCTTGGCAGGATTATATACCCACGGTGTTCGATAATTTCAGTGCTAATGTGTCTGTGGATGGAAACTTTGTCAATTTGGGACTGTGGGATACTGCAGGTATGTTATTAAGTATTCATTCACTTGGAGCTCTTGAAGTTACAGCTTGTGGTAATTACAGAGGCTGGTGGTAGGTTCGTTCACAGTTATAACCTTTCTTCTTATACCCATCAAAGGTCAGGAAGATTACAGCAGGCTGAGACCACTGAGTTACAGAGGTGCAGATATATTTGTGTTGGCATTCTCATTAATTAGCAGGGCAAGTTACGAAAATGTTCTCAAAAAGGTTGGAACTTTGATGTTGACCTTCTCCGCTTTTGTGTTTCGTCCCTTTACAACTATCCATTTCCTTGTGTGTGTTCCACCAACAGTTCCAAGTTAAAATTCCCATCTGACATTCGCTTTGTCGCTGACCTGAGAACTCTTTTTTATCTGGTGAAATGTGCTCATGGTGAAATATCTGCTCTTTGGTTGTTTTTTTATCCTTATTTAACTGGAATTTAAATTGATCTTCAATCAGTGGATGCCTGAACTTCGTCGATTTGCACCAAATGTTCCAATTGTTCTTGTTGGAACTAAACTAGGTGAGCAAGTTGCAACATTTGAAATGTGATGATGCAAATTTGTTTTGTGCATCAACCATTTGTTTTCACCATACTGATAATATGTCTACCTTAACAGATCTTCGTGATGACAGAGGATACATTTGTGATCCTATGAATCCTAATATCATAACATCCGCTCAGGTATGTGTAAAATACATTTGGTTTCCTTCGCAATTGGTTCATCATATTAGGGAGAAAAATGGTACGCATGTCTTCAACTAAATCTAGCTTTTATAATCAGGGAGAGGAACTAAGGAAACAGATTGGTGCAGCAGCATACATTGAATGCAGCTCCAAGACCCAGCAGGTAGTTTACGATGAAAAATTAGAAATTCAAGAATCTTTAAATAGTGTATCCTCTAGGTTCCTTCGTTGGTTATAATCCCTAGTCTGATTTTCTGAGATGTTACGCAGAACGTGAAAGCTGTTTTTGATACCGCAATCAAGGTTGTTCTTCAACCTCCAAGGAGGAGAGAACTAGAAAGTAAAAGAAGGCATCGAAGTTCTAGTCGAGCAATTGCGTTAGTACTTCAATACCTTTGATGTGTTCATGAACTATAGTGCATTTAGATGGAAAATACACAATGGCTCCCATAACTAGCAAATCCCCTAATTCACCATGATAATATGCACCTTGATTTAAACGGTAAATGATCAAAGGAAGTCCTGTGGCAGGCTCTAAGGACTGGTTTCCCAATATTTTAATGCAAGTTAAAGCATCCCATAGACCTTTGCCTCAAATAATACAAACTATATTCATATAGGAAAATGGGTAGTCCTCTATATCTCACCATCACCAAGCATCAGTCTCAAAAGCTTTGCATATTATGAAACTGCAACCAAGACCTGTAGAATCATTATAGACTAAGTACACACATTTGTAGTCCACTAATTTGCCAGTGTACTTGGTTTTTCTTTTTAACAATTGCAGGAGCATCGTGTGTGGAGGTTGTGTTGCTTAGAATGTAATGGGCGACCACAAAAAGAACACCCATCCTCCACTGTAGACCCCCAAGAAATGACATTTGGATGGTGCTGACAGAACATTGATTGAAATTTAAGATTTGCTTGCTTTTATGTGTCATATATTAGCCTCTGTAACTAGGAAACAGTCAATTTTCATCCCACGAACTGGTTGGTCGAAGCTTGGAGGGAATCGATCATTCTCTCAGCCTTGTCATTGGTAGTAAAGGATAAATTAAGTTGTAGTTTGTGGTACGGGATAAAAAGGTATAACTTGTTTTATAGTCGTTTTTTCATACCAGTTCATTTTTGATAACATTACAAGAAGCTCGAAATGGGTCGTGATTTTCTCATTTACCAAGTTCAAATTTTAATTAGGTAATACTTTAAATGACTCGTACTTCACCGTCGTTACATTTAATACGACTAGGTTGAATTTGTTGTTGTTCACCTGGGCCGCGGGGCCTGCGGCAGATTTGTCCGACTCCGACTGGTAACGTTTCGATGATAAATGTGAAATTGGTACACATCGATCTACGTTCTGTTCGGTCGAATTGAAAGGTAAGAGATGGGAGTACAGAAAGGTTTTCCTCCAGTGCCAGGAACTTGGACATTAATTGAGAAATAAACCGAACGTAGAATTCAAACCAATAGCAAACAACAGGGTAGCAGCTTTTGGTAAGCAATTCAACATTTTAAATGAGCTGCAAAATTGTCTATATGTAATAATAATAAGATTATTATTCAGAATATAATCATTAGTTCCTAGATTATACAGGTGATTGAGGACCTGTTTGATGCTCTCCTGTAGAATTTCTACCCGCTATTGCAGTAGATCAACAAACGCCAGAACACGTCCATATCCATAACGAAACTGATATTTAAAACTTGTTCTTCTAGTGCCATCTATTATCTTCCTCCAATTCATTCCCCATCAATTAGAACTTCATTCCAATCATTGGAAGAGAGAATTCTTATTCTGGGGGTAGAAGAGCTATCTCAATTTCTTGGAGTGATTTTCCTTTGGTCTCCATCACGTTTCTTTTCACAAAAGCCACAGCCAACAAACAAAAAGTCGCAAAAATAGTGTACAAGAATTTTGGTCCCAATAGCTCCAGTAGACGCAAGAATAACAAACCCACAAAGAAATTTATCACCTGTCGAAAGAGTGTCAGTTGTATGTCTAATAAATAAGACATTTATTTAGCACCAAAGATGCAAGAGTAGATTGTTAGGTTTGCTTTCTGGATGTACCCAAAACAATGAACTTTGTGGTCAGATAGTCTTTATAGTATCAAATTGTCACAATTCACAATTCCAAACTATTCAGATTTCTATTAAAGCTTTGCACGAAACAATAGATACCTATATACCAATGATAAAAGGAAAGCAGGGACTTACCCAATGCACAGACATACAGACTGCCATAGCTTTTGCCCTTATTCGACTGGGGAAGATCTCTGGTAGTAGGAGACTTGGAACTGGACCAGCTCCTAATGCAAATGTAAAGACAAACCTGAAAAGAAAATTTCCTCATTATGGCCCCTAGTCCTGGCATTTTTAATCGAGAAAGAAATATCTTTCGTCTGTTAGAAATGCAAAGCCCTGTCATGTGATTAATTGGGAGTGAATCAAAACGCCTGCTGCCTGCCTATCAAATGTCCTTTTTTCTTTTTCAATTCTCATTCCTGAATACATGATATAGCAGTAACAACCTCGACAGATAAAATTTTATCAGGAGAAGATAATGGCAAGATTTCTGTTTTGTTTTGGACTCTCAGAACCTGAACGAGGTTGTCAGTCGTAACTCTGTTGTCTGCCTATCGCAATTGAAATTTCAATTTGCTATAAAATTCACAGAAATTGGAATGAAGTTATTCGATTGTTATGGTAGCACCAAAGAATTATATTTTGAGTAAAAAAAATTCCATTACAAGACTATAGAAGTCTTCATAATCCTAAGCTATTACATGTATAATTATGGTAAACATCAGACTTGGAATTCAAATTCAAATTCAAATTCTATATCGGATCTCAAAACATGAAAATATCTTGGAAACAAATGGACTATAGGCAATCTTAATTTCCCTAGCAGCCTGATAAGTAAGTAACAGGGACATAAGTTGTGAGAATATCTGATCATCTTAAACATGAAAAAGAGAGCACTTACATTAGCATGCCACCGATAGATAGGTAGAAAACTCCAGAGTTCAACATAGAAAAACAAGCAGCAGCAACTTGAAGTCCCATGGAGATGGCCTGACATTGCAGAATGTTCATTAAATAGAAGTCAGGTTCGTACACAAGGACATAAGGATTAGAATACATCAAATTCATTCACAGAATGTCATTCATTTAAAAATGCATATGCTGCGCGGTAGAAAAATAAGCTTTTTGTGTCACTGATGCCAGAAAGACAAGTAAATTAAATTCTAAAGAGATTGCATGTATTTAAAATTCACCATTCCGAGGAAGCTCCAAAGGAGCAGCACCTTCCTTCCTAGTTTGTCCATCAAAGCCATAGCAATAACAGATCCTGAAGGCAACTGACGTGAGTTAGTCAAAAGAAAAATGGCAACCATGAATAATCAACATTCACAACTCACAAGGGAGAAAAAGCAATCAAATAATTGGTACCCGAAAGATTGGCAATTCCAATAAAGACATTTGCCATATTTGATGGGACGCCAGCGCTTTTAAACACGGTTGAGGAGAAATAAAATACAGCATTTATACCAGATAGCTGTTGTAAAGCAAATAGGGTTGACCCAATAAAAACAACTGCAAAAGGAACACATGAATAACAAAGCGAAAGAAACAAGACAAAATGAAGCAGGAAACGAATATGAAGTCATAACAGTAACAGCTACTGTTAATGGTCAACCAAAAAGTATCAACCATACTCACAAAGCCTGTCAGATCACACCCAAAATTTCAAAATATCACTACCTCTGAAATGGCGACCATAAAGCAGATCTGATAATTTGACGGACTCCACATCATCCCCTCTATCTAATTTAGATAACTCTTGCATTGCGAATTTGACATGTGCTCCACCTAACAGCCTCTCAAATTCAGTTTCAGCTTCGGCAATTCTTCCTTTCTGTACCCAAAAAATATAGGACCTATGGGAATCTGAAAACAGCAGATACTATTTCTATATGGATTATTTCACGCAAGATGAGCAGACATACAATTTGGATTCAAGACTGACCAAGTAAAAAGAACTCAATGTGCATGTGTGAGTACACTGTGTACAACTCACAGAGAAAAATAGAGAAGACTGAGACAGAACATTGTTATATTAAGATAGGTGAGGAACAAATTTTCTCTACATAAACAGGTTTTTCTCCTTTCAACTTTAAGAACACATGACTAATGTGTAGAAAATCTAGGTTCCAAAAGTATCTCTCCTTCTCCAGTGCAGGAAATCAGTACATTGCTGAAGAGTGAAGACAAATAAAGCACATTAATGTAAAGGGAACAAACCTTGTACAGCCAATGTGGAGACTCCGCACAGAAGAGCATAGCAAAAGCAAGTATGGAAGCGGGAATAACAGATACCCAGAAACACATGCGCCACCTGCTCATGAATGTTTCAGATAAGAAATAAAATATCTATGAATAGCATGCTCACAATACATGGCATGGCTCTATTTGTACATCCCTTACCAGCCTGCAATTTGTCTCACAGGAATTCCTAGAAACAGAGCCCCCATAAGTCCTAGACATGTTGCAATCTGGATGAAGCTTCCATATGTACCCCTTACAAAGGAGGGTGATACCTGTTTGTGACGATTATGCCAAATAGATATAAAATGAAACATTTTTCTGATGCCTAAGGGACAATACAGCACATAATCCCCTGCGGATAACAGTTAGCATACCTCAGTCACATAAAGAGCTGCAACTGGGGGGCCAAGGCCCATTCCAGTTCCCACCAACAATCTTCCCAGAAGCATACCAGTTAAAGTCTTCGCTGATGCACTGAAATGGACATCATTTATTCATATGTACTCGGAATCAGTTAAAGAACGTGTTAGAACTATAGGTTGCATGAGGAGGACTATTCTTTATGCAGTAATGATCAATGATCATTAAGATAAAAAATGAAAAAAGTTAATATGACAATATGGCCGAAAAGAATAAGAGATTAATAATGTGAAACAGATTGTCCTTGTGTGGTGTTTGTACAAGTAAATCCTGTATATAAAGCTTGATCCAATTTGATAATCGACCAACATATTGTGAATCATTTCCAACCTCACGCAAGACCAAGAGGACAAAGTTGGAAAAAGCCATTTCTAAGGTTGCTGATTGAATTTTCAGGACACCCCTAACTGAAACAAAAAGTTTTTGACCATAAGGTGAAAGGTCCTCACTTTCAGTACTATGTATGTTACCATAATTCTAAGAACTTCCACTTGCAGGAATACAGCAGAAATCAATAACCTATGTAGGAGTTAAAAACTTAATGTTCCGAGAAATGCAATAAAAGAAGCACATTCCTAGAATTCATCATTCCAGAAGGGTTTGCTTCACAGTACCTCATAGAAGCCCCGATAATCATGGGCAAAGCACAAATCTGAAATGCTCTACGTCGTCCTATCCCATCAGCTATCCAACCACTGAACAAAGATCCAATAAGGGCACCACCGAGACACGTACTGACCACAAGGCCTACATTTGATATGAAAAATGAGCCGTAGATCTTAGTGAAAAGCCACATGTAGCGTGAAATGCAAAAGTATTCACACTGGATCACCTTCTTCCAAGGTATTGCCACTGAATCCGAGATCCAAGGAGATGCTTTCAAGCGGTTCATTTACCACACTGAAACAATCAAACACAATAAATGAGAACCTAAAACAAAGTTCAGCACATAAAAGGTAGAAATAATGATTATAAAAACATATGAAGAGTAGTCTATGAAAAGCAAGTCCAAGAAGGTGCACAAACCCAACATGGTAACCAAATAAGAAGGATGATATGGTTGCCACCAGCACATGAGGAAAAGAAAGCTTCCATGAAGGATTTGTCGTTTCAAAATCCAGATTGCTCTGCAATAGATCTAAACGAACATACAAGAATCAAGCCCAAACGTTATGTCAACCAAATTGTAAAACTTTAAAATAACGATGGAGCAGAGGAACTCAACAACTGGCGGATGACATAAATCTCGAGTGACTAGTAAAATGAACTCATACAAAACATGCAATAGATATGAATTCTTAATATCACTTCTCACTAGACTAAATGTACAGTGAACCTCTTGAAGCTTAATAGATGGATCTACCTGAGTTATGTTCTACATCATCTGAATCTGAGTAGTCCCTCGATGTCATTCTTTTGTACATCGAGCATGATTCACGCTGTCCCCACATGTTAATAGCGGAGCCAGTCTGTCATCCAAAAACAACATAGGGAGATTCTAGTGAACCTCATTTCGATTAATTAAGTTTTCTTTTAATCCATATTTTCCCACCGAAGCTTAATCAGTCACAAAATAATGATATCGTGCATAAAGGAGTACCAATAGAAACAAACAGAAATTTAAATCTTGAGGTTTTTATTTATTTAGTACCAGAGCTACTTTCTATTGATAATCAGCCTATTGACCAAACTATTAATACAGAAAAAGGATCGTAAGTACAAAAGAGAAGAGAGAAGACATCGTACAGAGGATGCAGCTTGCGATAAAGTACTGATGATCAAGCAAAGAATAAGAAGCAAATTACATTAAAAACAAGGTGAAATACACTCGATCAAGCATCTACAAACAATTAGAAACACAAGAAGACTACACTTTCTGGCCAATCTCTGTTTTGAGAACCAATAACTAACATTAACATTCAAATAACATACAAGTGCACTACATCAAAAACTCGCTCCTACTATTACATCTTCGTAATATAAGCAGGAACCGACGTTTAATCAGTAATATTACTTTGCTTTCTACACTTTATCGGCAATCAAACAAAATAATACGACCGGCCTCATAATCGAAAGGAAATCAAACAAAACAGTTGCATTAAAACGGCATTTGACGCCAACGCGCAGCCTTTAAAAGATTACCTTGATCTCGTTCAGATCATGCAGAGATCAACCAAGGATCGAGAGAGGAAATCGCGAGATAAAATTTTCCGTTGCTTACTTCTTTCTTCCAATTCGAAGAACGCAAACAGAAATTTCGAGAGAAAAGTAATAGAAGCAGCTTAATATGATAATATTACAAGAAGAAGAAGAACAACGGCAGGCCGTCAACCAAACTACTGTTCTTGCTATCGTGCGCTGGGGGATGTGGAGGTTTATTTAGAGAGGGCGAGGGAGAGGTATGCGTGTCCAAGGTACAGAGATGTGAGAGTTCGTATCCAGGGATAGATCTTTATCAACTATAAGTTTCGGACAGTAGTTTGATTAGAGTTTAATTAATTATGAATTATGGTTAGGTAAAATCGGTTCGATTAAAGACATTCAAGGAAAGTGAATGGCTGAGGTCTATTTTGGAATTGGCCGACGTAGGCAACACGGTTGCGAGAACAAGGGACTGTGGCTGTGCTTTGTTTGCTACGAATACGAAACGTTTCTCCCTGCATGAAGAAAGGGGTGGCTAATCAGAATGCGACAGGTCCCGAAAATAGGTGCTCTGTCGTTTTATCATTAGGGGGCGATTTAGTCATTTTGGATCCGTCAAAAACTTAGGTAGGTGGGTGTTGGTCCCCGCGGCAGTTCTAGAGACTCTCGTCAGTCGTCTCTGGTCTTTTTGGACTCGTATCATCGCCTTTGTAACGTGGCGTGCTCGGGGGGACCGAAGAGCATCACGATGCCTACTGCGACGCAAGATCCTATGTTCCTAGAGGTAGTGTGTCCTCCATTTAGGTGGAACCTTAGTCGGTTAATTTTGTAATATCTACTCCCTCCTACTTAAAATAAGTATTATTTTAGAGATATTTTAATTATTCAAAATAAGTGTCGTTCGTTATCTTTCATGCATGTTTATAATTTTATTTTCAAAATTACCACTTAATTTCTCTCACATCTTAATTATACAGATTATATTTTCAAAGCAATTCAACATGTAATTAATAAGGGTATATTAAATATTTCACTAACTTTCTTAATAAATATACATCTCTCTAAAATGACACTTATTTTAAATAAGAAGAAATATTTTTTAAATAAATAGATTTTATAGAGCAAAATTAAATACTAGGAATATGTGATATGATCGGCTATTTCTCTCTACGCGCATCCCCTGTCACCTAAAAGTCCAACGAAAATAGACTCGAGTTACGCAAGTGATTTATTTAATGCGAATATAAGTTAATTGGTTAATTTAGTTCAAATTTGATAATTATTTAAACTTAAAATAATCATAAAATAGATTAAACTAAGTTAAAATTAATAAATTAAAATAAGTTTAATTAAACTAAAAATTTTGAATCAATTCAATTTGTGTTATCGTTTCTAATTTAAATAAAATTGATTGTTCACATTTATTAATAATAATATAAGCAAAGCTGACTCATCGATTGCAGGCAAAATTCTTCGTTCGTACAACGTAGGTGAATTTTAATAAGACGTTTGGAGCTTCGACACTTATCCTTTTTTTTCACTTGTAAGAAAACAGAAAAGGAAAGAAATCCACCCTTATAAACGTGGCCCCTTCAATGCCAGCCGGTTCAGGAACCAAAAACAAAAATATATGGGCCAAAGATGAAATTACTACAAACAATAAGGGTATGGTCCAAATGTACTAAAATGAAAGTTTGATGAAAACTAAAACAACAAATAAACTTCGCGCCGCCTCATATTGCAAAATCACAAAATTTTGTTCCATAAGGATAATTAAACAAACTTGGAATACAAAGTTCTGAGAATATCCGTTTAGGGTTCTTCATACACGTCGCAAGCAATCCAAAGCTCGACGACTAAACCAAGGCCAACGCAATCCTCCCTACTGTGGAAAATTCTCGTCAAAAGATGGGTTCCAGAGACAAGGACCAATCAGCATCGCATCAACAGCCGCTTCTTAGCAGTCTCATCGTACGACCATCGGCTAGCGATGCCGGCGATGCCGTGGGCGCCGGCGGCGGAGGCCGCCATGTTGGCAACGACTACGAGCCTGGCGAGGTGCGCCGTGAGCCTCCTTATTCTCGGTCAGATCGCTACTCAGACGATCCTGGTTAGTCTCCTGTGGCGTGTTATTGGGATCTGATTGTAATTTTTAGATCGTTGACAGAATTCGAGATTTTTTTTTTGGAAAATAATTCAAGATTTTTTTGGGAAAATAATTTAAGATCTAATTTTCTCCGTTGCATTTCGATTATTCGCCGAGGATTTGAAGCACTAATTCCGAACTAGTGGATTTGTGTTAGCTATAGACCGGAGGATATACACTGTGACGTTGTTGCCTGTTGATTTATCAATTTTTGTAGTTAAACTGGCAGCTTGTTTATCATATTCTCAATTTTTTGACTTGGATATGGAGTATTGATAGTATTTCTTCGCAGTTGCCAATATATCTCGTGGTAACAAAATATTTGATTGCTTTTCTGGTAAGTTTGCTTCTGATGTTGCACATCGCAAGCTTTTTTCTTTTTTTTTTTGTGTAAATAGAGACTTGAATGTATTATGAGTTGGACTTTAATAATCCTCGTGTCTTCAGGCAAAACTTGAATTTGTGTTTGTGGAGGGTTGTGGGTATTAGAGACAGAAGTTGAAGAGTATAGACGTGTATAGTTTTTTTTTTTTTCCCCATGTAAGACTGTTCTTCTCAAATCATTTTCTCTCACTTTTCTGCCATTCATGAACTTAATTTTCTATTACTACTATCTAGTTTAACCATGCACTTGATATCCCAATAAAAGTGAGAATCGCTTTGTGCACACCTTCTTTGAGAACTATCTTGCTGAGTGTAACTGAGGTGTAGAATGTTCAAGCAAGGGTTGACCTTGGAGATTATTTTCATCTATGAAATGATTCTTTATGATGTAGATATAGTTGTAAAGAAAAAGCTACAGTATAAATCCCCCTTTCTAAATTTGTTTGGAGGCTATGCCTTTTAGTTCCGTGAGTGATGAAGTCCTATTGAACACTATAATCAGTTCCTTCAGTCTATCACTTTTTGAAATCGAAGATAGAAAAATTGAATGGTTTGGGTGTTTATGTGTTGGCATTACTCTATTTTTTTTTTGTTGTAGCTGCTAAATTATACAAAAACAATTTCTCAGAAGCTGAAATTTTCAGTTGACATCTCTGCTGGTTATTATGATCAAATTGATTACCTTAATCACTGCTTACCACTTGAGTCCATTCTGAGCTTACAACAACTAGGTTTTCTAACTTTGTTTTGCTTTCCATTCTTTCTTGTATGTCAAGCATGTGGATATAGTACCACTTGCCTTTGTTGAATTGCAAATAAATTTTGCTGTTATGTGTTACAGCTATGAATCTTACCTGCAAGAACTTGGGTCTTGAGGAAGGCATAATGGTGTAGTGCATCTTGGATCATTTTCTGGGAATTGCGTTTTTGTTGGTATTAAGCATAATGTAATTTTGGGGATTGCAATAAATTCATTTGTGGGTGGTATTGTAGGATCTGTTGGATTTGTGTTTGTCAATTTGTCCTGAAGCCATTAATCACAGGATTGGAGATTTAATGGGAAGTCAAACGATGGTTGCAATTTTACACTGAAAGTGAATGTGGCATCATGTTCATCACACATGGGTTGGTAGTATGAATTGGTTAAGTTACATTTGATGGGAAGCTTTCTTTATAAGTTGCAGGACTGCGATGTTATGTGGTCTGAGCAATCTTCTGTTCCACTACTAGGAACTGCCATTAGAAAGTTGGTCTAAATTGTAAGAAGCTGATGGCATTTTCTTGGTGTGATGGGTGCCTTAAAGTGCTTTGAACAATAACTTTTGGGCTGGTTATTGTAATATGATGTCCACTAATGGAAATTGGGTTCTGTTTCCTCCGGAAGTTCTGGATATCTTAGATAATGGGAATGCATCTACTGATAACTAACGGGTTTTGGGTGGCTATTCTATGGGTTGGAGTTATTCCAAAGAGATCAGTGGTTTGATCGGTGCTTCTCACTTACCATTCTAATTTTTTTTGTTTGGACAGCTGCACTGGTTTGCTTTACTCTTATTAACTCATTTATTGGGTATAACAGTATTGTACATTCAAGAGGGGCTTAAGGGCATTGAATTTGTGAACTTGTATTAGTAAATCATTTCCATTAGTTTTCTTATGCTAAGTTGTTAGTTTTTGTTCGATGGGTGGTCAATTATGAGGGGAATTTTCTGCATGTCGCTTTAACCTGTGGATGATGGATCAATCAGATTGTCATTCTCATTTTTGTAACTGGATTTGCCTTGCATACAAGTAAAGTCAGTCACATATTGGAAGTGGGAAAGGTTCCTTGGTTCAAGTGCACCACTAGCTATTCATTCCACGTTGGTTCAAGTTATATTGCAATATGGTTGGTGGAATTATAGAGGGGTTATTTGGCTGTCTTATTTCATCTCTTTATCAATATACTTGTGTGGTTTGTGCAAATAAGAGGGCAAACTAGAAGCTGCACCATTTTTGAACTACATTTGGTTCAGGAAGATTCAGTGGGCCTTCTGTGGATGGTTTGCTATGCTTATGATGTGGATTGTTGGCTGTACTTCTCCATCCTGACGTTGTAATTTTTATTAAAGTCACTGGTATGCTTATACTTGCACTGTGATCTTCTACAGTGGTTTGTATATTAGGCATCTATAGATCTTAGACTGTAGGCTGCAGCTGCCAACCAAGTACGGTCCATTCAGTACTACCCCTGGTGAGACGTTGTGGCAATTTCAGGTTATTTAGTTTTGGTTTGATAGTTCATGATCTTGATAAAAAATAGGTATTTAGTGGTCGAATGAATAGGTGGACACCATTGACATAATAACAACAGTTCTTTCTTTCTCCCATCCCTGTGGGGAGTTCAAGTAACCTTGTTAGGCAGCGTCAGTTGCATTAAGTGCTTACACAGAGCTCTTTGTGGTTATTCAACTGCAGATATGGTGCAAGAAGGGGTGATATCATGCAATTGCTTATCTTATGCACTAAGATTTTATGTTTGCACTTGTGTTATGAGAAGCTTCTGAGTGATGCTTATTGTCATGCAGTTATGTGGATTTGAATATTAGAACTATTGGTTAAAAGTTACAGCTAGCAAAATGCCACTTTGTACTAACAAAATTTCTTCTCCTCTTACTGGGTAGCTCATCTTTAGGTTTTACTGGTTGTTTTCCAGGATATAGGATTCATGCAGGTTCAGGTACTTCTCCTGTACGCAGAAGAGATCCAGATCATCGCTATAATTCTGATTTTGATCATCCAGGAGGTTTTCCTCGAAGCCGTGAATTTAGTGGTAGAAAAGTTCCTGGTAGATATCGAGACTCTTCACCTCCTTATGCTAGAGGAAGGGGTGGTGGCAGACCACTCGGGAGAAATTTTGATGGGCCTGGATTTGGTTCAGGTCCATTTAGAGGTGAGGGCAGTCGAAATAATCCAAACGTACGTCCAAGGGAAGGGGACTGGATTTGCTCTGATCCTTTGTAAGTTCATATCTGTTGCTCTTTTGCTGCAACACTTCTCTTCCTCACATCCTCATCTTTTTCATTTGGTCCCCATTTGTTCTTTGCTCTTCTCTGCAAGTGTATTAAAACCTGATTGACCATATATGATGACGTAATGATTGCTTGTTATAGAATAATGCATTTCATTTGTGGTAGAGATTTGGTAATAGAGAACTCTAGAACCCAAGTGAGTCTCAACTTAGATTGTGTATTCTCTTTGGCTTTCTGCTCTATTGCTACCAAGTTATTTCAAAGCTATTATATCAAGATAAGAGCATTATAGTCTTAACTTTCATACTTCTATTGATTAACAAAATTTTCTTGTTATCTCTTTACTTGAATTGGTCTTTACCGTAAGCTTTTTCAGGGTCATACATCTTAGAAGGAGATTAGAATCGTATAAAGTGTTCTGAACTTCAAATCATTTTTCATCCTTTTAATTTGATTCTCTCAGCCATTCTTGATGCTTTAAGCTTGCACTTCCCCTTAGTCATAACATTGAATTAAAAATTTGTACTATCCTATATTCTTGTCAGTGTATGTATAAAATAAACTGGAGACAGTAGAAGAGAGAAGTTTGAGCTGTATTATTGGAATAATTCCTGGTATGTACTTTTCGTATAATGTTTCCTTGTATGTTTTTCAGGTGTGCCAACCTGAACTTTGCAAGGAGAGAATTCTGTAACAACTGCAGGAAGCCTCGCTATGGACCTGCTGGAAGTCCTCGGAGGGGCTATCCTGGTCCTCCACCATCACATCCTCCTAGGCGTTTACCTGTTCCTCCATTGGATCTTTCTCCTGGAAGGAACATGAATGGTTATAGATCACCTCCACGAGGTTGGGCCAGAGATGGCCCTAGAGATTTTGCACCTGGTGGTCCCCCACCTTTGAGGCATAGGTTTTCTGATCAGGACATGCGGGGAGATCGGCCAGATTTTCCAGATGATGATTATAGGGGAAGGAATAAATTTGATAGGCCTTTGCCAGTGGATTGGAATCACAGAGATCGTGGAAGAGACAGTTATTTCAATGAGAGGAAAGGGTTAGAGAGGCGGCTACCTTCTCCACTTCCACCACCACCACCTCTTCCTCCCCCTCAACGTGGCCGATGGGGCCGGGATGTAAGAGAGAGGAGTAGATCACCCCTCAGGGGTGCCTTGCCATCAAGGAACTATCGCCGGGATTTATATATGGAACGAGGACGAGATGATCAACATGGTGTGGGGAGAGACAGGATGGGAGACGTATATTAATAATTGTGAGGTGGAAAGCAGCGTCACTAGACATTGTGGTATAATAGCTGTATGTTCTTGTGTTAGGGTACCAATTTTGTGGCAAAATTAGGAGTGGTTCATGGACGTGGTATTTTCAATTCAACTATTATGGTTATTCTGAGACTTCAAGGAGGCCAATGTCATTTCTGTTTGGGCTGATTATCTCACTTTCTGGTTCAATACTGCTACATTGGGGAGAATTAGATACATGTATGTTGAGTTTAGTGTTATCCATGAAATCTTTAGACTGCTGCATACTAATGTCCTGGTTCTGGTGTCTGGTTCGTTATCCCTCTCATTCTGCATTGTTATTGACATTGGAATATAGGGTACCGACTGGACCATTCCCTTTTCCCATAAAAATCAGAGCTCTTTATCAGGTATTGTCATTCTAATTGGAGACTTCTGTCCAAGGAGGGAAGTGGTCGTCCTCTGATCAAAACTGCATAGTTAATTTACTCGTTCTGTGGGATGGAAAGTTCCAACTTGGGGCTTTGGTTTTTCATATGAAAGTGGAAGGGCATGTTCTATGCTGTTCTGAATTAGCGATGGCAAGCTGAATTTTGTATTTGATTGCTGGTAGTTACGGGTTTTAGGTAATCCATTGGCATCGTCAGTAAGATCATCACTTCACTAAGCTTGCCAATTTTCAGTCTTGACTCTACCAAGTCGGTGTTTCTCCAATGACGCGTTCAAATTCTGTTTTGGGTGCTTACTTCATGATTCTCTGATAAACAAGTGGTTAGAGCTGATAGTGCTTACGGTGAATGAATATCTCAAGTATCTTTTGTTCACAGTGTGAAATATATATTCCAACTTCTCACAGCTTAACTAAATGTTTGTAGGAAAATTTATTAAATGGAACGATATTACTCCAAATTTATCATATGCTCACCGCCCTCCAAGTATAAATTCGTCTATGTTGTCCTTAGGCGAGTTTATTTGTACTGATAAGAATATGTATTTGGTAAATAGATTGGATTGTTTTGATTTGTAAAGAATGGCCAGAAATCCTTGTAAAGGACAATTGATTGTAAAGGATGATAGTGAAATTCAGAAATGAATGGCCACAAATCCTTGTAAAGGACAATTGATTTGTAAAGGATAATAGTGAAATTCAGAAATGAAATATATCAACTAAACCAGTCTCTTAAAAAGACTTGGAAACACCTCAGGGGTTTTTGTTTCTATTTTTGTTTTTGATTTTTTATTTTACTTTCAAATTTGGTAAAAAAAGAATTTTGTTTGTTTGAGTTTTTAGTTTTAGTTTTTGGTTTTGGTTTCATTCAGTTTTCAAAAATTATAAAAACATAAAAAGTGATTTTTGTTTCCAGTTTCTGTTTTTTTCATAATCTGTTTTACTATCATTTAAATATATATTATTTAATTATTAATAAAAATTATGAAAATTTAATTCAAGATTATATATTTAATAATTTAAAATTAATTATCAATAAAAATTATGAATAATTTTATTTTATTTAAGTTTTATAATTAAATTTTATGTAATTAAATTTTAATAATGATTAATGAATATAATTAAATTTAAATATATAAATATTCAAATAAAATTTGATTTAATAATTAAAATATATTTCAAATAAATGTTAATTTATAAATAAAATTTTAATTTATAAATTAGTTATTTTATTAAAATAACATAATTTTATTAATAATTTGTTAATAAACATTATATAAGAGATTAAATAAATTTATTTATTTAAAAATAATTTATCTTTAAGTTTTATCTAATATTATTATTAGTGATAAAAATATAACTATATTAACATTAACAACTAAACAGATTTTTGTTTTTATTTGAGAAAACAGAAATAAAAAACTGAAAACGAAAATTAAAAATTACAACAAAAAATAGAAGTAGAACCAAACGGCCCATAAACTACTTACATTGATATTAACTTGTTTAAAGTGTTTTCAAGATAATTAATAATATATTTTTATAGAAAATTTGAAACGAGTCTCGGAATTTGTTCTTTTTGTGATCATAAAATTATAGGTTTAAGTTACGGAAGTAATCTCTTTGTAAAAATACAAAGATAAAATTATGTACATTATAACCGGCTCTAAATTTTCGCAAATTGAAAAACCCTATATACAAATGTACAACATGGAGAAGAAACAAAATAGAAAAGGAAGAAAAGAGTGATTGTTTATTGGTGAACCAATAATTACCTTTTTTCTTTTAAAAATCGAGCCAATAAATTTATTTTTTTATAGAATACCACTTATGAAATGAAAATATAGAGACATATGATACTAATAATTATTTTATGATATTTTTTAAAATTAAAAAGGGTCGTAACATGAAGTCTTAAAGAAAATAACCCAATTGTCATATTTGCATGAAGTTGAGGATTCTGATTAGTATATAAGTTAGATTAAGTCCTCGTTTGTAATTAGTTAATTACCATACAACATATCTTGAAGTGGTTATTGATTCTGTGATATTTCTTCTATAATTGGAGCGAACGGTCAAAAGAGCAAATATTACTCCCAATTTCTATGAATTGCAACCGTAGGATGCTTCCATTCAACCACTGCCGTTGGATGATAGTATACACATACACAATTGAATTTCAAAACCTCCATACAGAGAGGGAGGAAAGCAAAGACCAAAGAAGAGGAAGAGCACCAAAAAGCCTCCACTCACCTCCCTCTCTATCCACCTCTTCTCATTCACTTACAAAGCTTCTATCTCCCTTTTCACACTTAACTCTCTCTCTCTCTCTCTCTCTCTCTCTCTACATGTGTGTGTATATATATATACGGTTTATTGAAAAATTGATTCTGGTTTTCGTTTGCTCTGAGTAATTGAATATTTGAGCTGGTGCATTTTAATAAGGAATATATAGATGTTCTAGTCGAGATTTTGGATCTGCGGAGTTAAGAAGTTGGGGTGGATTTCTCCCTTTTTTTCCTCAAAGTTAAGTTTTGTGTGCTTGGTTCAGGACAAATTTGGAATCTTGTGAGTTTGGTTTTTTCTTTTTTATCCTTTTGAATTGGATGGGACAAGAAGAGGGAAAAGATTTCCCTCCAAAAAAGTCTGATAACAACTCCGGCGTGGAGTTTCCGGCGAAGAAATTGGCCAGACAGCTCGATTTCACGCAGGGGAGTGTGGTGTTGCCGGAGCACCCTCAATCGCAACGTCACCATGTGACTCCGCCGACGCCACCAATTGCACAGAAGCCGATGGCGGCTCAGAACCAGCTGCCTACGCAGGTGGTGACGGTGCCGCACATGCAGCACCAGCATCTTCCGGGTTCCAGGTTTGTGGAAGTTTGTATCTTTTTGTGTGATTAGTACATCATTTTTGTTTTCTTATTGTTTTGAATTTTGAGTTGTTTGGTGTTTGGGGTGTAATTGTTAGTGTTGCTTTGTGTCTTTGGTGAAAAGGGTCTGAATAAAGTGTGAATATTGCGCTTCTTTTCTTGGGATTGTTGAATTTCAGTTGGCTTGATTGTGGGTCAGAGATCATTTTTGGAAATGTCTGCGCTGTCTTGTAACGAAATCACTGATTTTTGTTCGTGCGTTTGAACTTCACCATTCTGTAAAATTGATTTGAGTCATGCGTCTTTCTATTATGTGAGTATGTCCTATTTTTCCAAATCTTGATAATGTTGTTCTGTTTGGCGTAATGAACTCAACTTTTTCTGAATAACGAATAAGGAATGGATCTTTCATTCGGGTAATGCTACTATAATTAAGATGGTAGGCAAAACAGCAGCAGTAACATGGGAGATATTTGTACTCAATTCTTAAAAAGCTCTCTCTGAATTATGTAAAGCGATTTTTCTCAACTACAAGTTGGATTAAGTCATTCAGTTCCTTTTCTTTTTCCCTTCCCTTGTTAATTTCAAAAGTTCTTTGGTCACTTTAAAGAAGTTCTTTGATCTTCTTTACGGTTTCTTCTTTGTTAAAATAAAAGCTTTGCTTCATGAATGCAATTATGATTTTCTTGCATTGTTTTTTTGAAGATTAGTGAAGAAAGCTATTCTTCTGTAATGTCTTATGCATTCAATTAGTTTCCTCCTTAATTCTAGGCGGTACTTGTACACAATAGCTCAATTACTACATCAGCAGCTGACAGTTTCCTTTGTCGAATTACTTATTTCTTAACATTATTTCTCCTTTCTCAAGAAAACTGGAGTCTCCAAAATCAAGATCAAGACCAAGTATTGAACTCAAAGAAGGCACGCCAAAGAAGCAAAAACAGTGTAATTGCAAACACTCACGCTGCTTGAAACTGTAAGTACTTTCTTTTTTGAGGTAGTATTTCCATGATCAGATGTCATTCAGTTCTTTTCTAGATTGGACTAGTAGCTTTTTATTTTTGCCTCAAAAGAAATGATCCAAAATGGGTGGCATTTGGTGTCGGATCCTGATTCCACTTGCTGCTCTTCATATTAACAATAATGACTTGTGTTTTGTCTATATATTTTGATTTTGTTAAAGAATGAGGAGGGTTCACTGTTCTGTTTTTTTTTTTTAACCTTGTGTTAATTCTAGAAGCTACAGGTATTTATGCAACTCCAGGAGCCCCATAGACACAGCTTGCAAGTTGTTATAATTTGTCTATGTATGTTTTGACTTATTAACCTCGTAGTTGTTAGTCAAGCAGTGTTTTATGTAGCTTAAATGAAGCTCTTTAGAGTTTCTTCTTAACCAAAGATTATGTTTTCACTATATTCTTTTTTGTTTGTCAAAGTTTACAGTTCGTAAAATGGTACAATATGCTTATGGATATGAAGCTAATATGCTAATATCCTGAATTCTGGTAAGGTATTGTGAGTGCTTTGCCTCTGGAACATATTGTGACGGCTGCAATTGCGCAAATTGTTATAACAATGTTGAAAATGAATCTGCAAGGAGAGAAGCTGTTGAAGCAACTTTAGAGCGTAATCCAAATGCATTCAGGCCTAAGATTGCTGGCAGTCCTCATGGAACGCTTGATAGTCAGGTACGATGGTTAAACTTGTTTAGACTTGATGGCAGGATAAATATTCTAGGTTTCTTATTATTCTCTTTGCTGTTGCATTCTTATGTTGAGAATTCTGGATGTAATTGCTCTGAAGATAAACAGCTTTGTCTGAAAATTGAATGGACTGCCTTGGATGCTCTCATTAAATTTTCACTGAAATAATCTGTTTCCTTTATATTTTTATTAAATATTGTTTACTTGAAAGGAGCCAGCTTGAAACAAAAAATTTACATGGTGCTAGTTTCTTTGATGTTGAGCCAATTACATCCACTGTGGATCTGCTCTCCACCTTTTTGTTGTGAAACAATTTGCTTCAGTTTATTGCTCATCATTGAATTGAATCTTTGTGGTGTTAATGACCATATTACCTTGTTTACAACAATTGCAGGAGGACACCAGGGATGGATTGATATTGGCAAAGCACAACAAGGGATGCCACTGCAAGAAATCAGGGTGCCTCAAAAAGTACTGCGAATGTTTCCAAGCCAACATCCTCTGCTCTGAAAATTGCAAATGCATGGACTGCAAGAATTATGAAGGAAGTGAAGAGAGACTGGCTCTCTTTCATGGTGATCAGGCCAACAACATGGCATATATTCAACAGGCTGCAAATGCGGCAATAACTGGAGCTATTGGATCTTCTGGTTATGCATCCGCACCAGTACCAAAGAAGAAAAAAGGTCAGGAGCTTTTCTTTGGGCCAACAGCAAAGGGCCCTGCCTATCAAAGGATTGGGAATTTTCAACAGGTGAACATCCTTTGCTATACAATGAACCCTCTAGCATCAAAAATAAGAACTTTTTGACCAAAATATAATGCCTTAGTCTTATTCACCTTAGAATGCATTTCTTTAAGACTAGGATAAGACAACACTTTGTTTACTTCATGGAAGGAATAATTGCAAGTTGCACGTGATATCTTCACTGTTGTTTGCTATCTTCCCAGGCTGTGAATGTGAACTTGTTGAGTCGTAAACATTATTGCTGTTTGATCTTTCTTTTTCTCTTGTGATGTGTCATTAAATCACAATTCTTAGTATTGTCTTTGAGGAGAGTTATTGGTTAATAGTGTGTGCTTTCATTGTTTATCAGGCTAGCCATATCTGGCCTTCACTATCCTCTTCTTCATTTCCTGATCCAGTTGCTCGTGCTGGAACCAATACGACACCTGGTGCTTCAAAAATCTCATACAGGTACAAGGGAATTCGTAAAAGACTAAAAGTAATACATATACTGATAATATGCTTGTCAACATAACTAACATTTATTTTGTAATTGAAGGTCTCTCTTAGCAGACATTATCCAACCACAGGATGTGAAAGAACTTTGCTCCGTTCTGGCCGTTCTGTCAGAAACAACTGCCAAAACCCTTGCAGCTATGCCATTGATAGGTGGGGATATTTGACATGCATTGCAATATGCGATGTGTGTACTCTGTGTTGTGCAAGACATGAAAATTTTTATGCACAACAGTTGCACGGTTTTGAGATATGTCACACTTCATTGATAGTATCCACACACCTCCAACCACCCCTCCACCCTCCTGCCTCCACTTTCTTTTTTTATTATTATTATAAACCCAATCAATTTAGCCAAAACAAAAAGTGTTTAGGAAGAGAAAACCCCATTAAGCATTATCATATGTACACAAAAGGATACGTCCATTTCTCGAGATTTCAAAGATGGAGCCTGAACCTATTAGTTTCAGATCCTCAACTTTTCTGTACATACGCAATTCTTTCATCTCTTTCACCTAATAACATGAAAAGACCATGCTAGCTGGTTTCTTGTCCTCCTTGAAGGGCTTTCTAGAATGCTGTAGGTGTGAATGACAGTGGTAGGGTGATGTTATGTATTTTCTTATAAACTCTCTCTCTGTTTATCAATAGAAAAGTTCTCTTGTTAGTTACCTGTCAGTGAATTGGCATATTTCCTGAACTTGGAGCAAGGGTTGTTTTCTGCTTCCATGTAATACTTTTACCATGCATTGGATTGTCATCATGAGAATTACCAGTTCCCTAGGATATAATTATGGTTTTAGAGAATTAAATGATTACCAAATATTTGTCATCAGTAAATATGCTTCTAGTAGCCCTAAGTTCATCTTTTTAGCATTTTATTGTTCTTCACTTGGAGAAAATTAAATTTGATAATAAACTGCTTCCAGTAACTGACCAGTGCGTTTGACGTGGAATCTTTGTGCTTCCAGATGAAAGAAATGCCACAGAAAAGTGTGCGGAAGATGGAAGAGAAATTTGTCTTGCCTCGTCAACTCAAGGAAGGTTACAGAGCAAGGGCTTGGATACTGAAAAAGCTGTTGCCAATGATCATTCAAGCACAGAAGATAATAAAATTGACCCTGATGATTTGAATTCAGATGGTGCTGATGCACTGAAAGGAAGGCCGATGTCTCCTGGAACCTTGGCATTGATGTGTGATGAACATGATACAATGTTCTTGGAAGCTGCTTTCCCCAGTAGGTTAACAGGTCCTAGCTGCAGCACTTCACAGTTGTCCGATGGCCAAGGTGTTACAGAGGTTTATGCAGAACAAGAAAGGATTATCTTAACGAAGTTTAGAGATTGTCTTAACAGGCTCATAACGTTTGGAGAAATAAAAGGTATTTCTCTCTTTTCTAAATTCTGTAATCTAAGACATTAAAGATTAGTGACAAAAATAAATGCCAATTCAAGTTGTAAAGGATTCATAACATTAGACTATAAATAGAATTTCCTGTTTGACCACTTAATCAAGAGCAGAATTTACAGTATTAGGAAGATACATTTCTATTATTATATTGTCAATAACATTCGAAGTCTGGAAGTTGGATGTGTTTAAGTTGGATGTGTTTAGATAACATATTTTTGGCAATATTTGTCATTGCAATGGGGCAGAGGTCACTTAGGTTTTAACTGTTCATCATGATATTCATAGAATAGGAGCAAGCCACAAATAATTAAGATGCATAACTTTTGTTGATTGTCTTCTTTTTCTTTTCAAGAAATGGAAAGTAAATTCAATCCCATTTTTGCAGAGACAAATTATTCATTAGCCAGAAGCGAACTGGGGAACCTTAAAGGCACGATGAGCAATGATACTTGGAGGGCCAGAACTGAATTAAATAACCTGAGCAATGATATTGCAGTCTCTGCTTTTCCACCAACATCTAAGCCGTCATCTTCTACAGCTGCCACCTCTGTTAGTGAACTTCCCAGAAAGCCAGCCGTTCCCCAAAGTGATGATAATAAACCAAAATCCTGAAAATTAACCAAAGTAATCCAAACTTTAACCACAAGGCTCAAGGTATGCCACTGAGTTTCTGCAATCCTTAACTGATTCTCCTTCCAGCTTCGATATCTAATGCAACTGCAATCTGCAAGTTAGTAGGGGTTTCACTATTGAATGACCATGATCTTTTTATCCCTAACATCACTAATGCATTGACATCTTCAGCCACAAATGAAGCCCAATAACCATTATATTACGTGTCATTGTCCATGGTAAAAATGGCTTTTGTGGAATGTGAAATGTAGAATTTGATCCATAACCCCCGAGTAACCCAGCAAATTTGTACTTCCTGTTCCAAGTTCTTTTCCTAATCCCTCATGTTCATACAGAACCAGATGGTAAAACACGAACTGATAGGGGCACGTTCTCAAGGTTTACTTCTTGGTGTCATGGATGGTAAAGCCAACTGTGGATAATATTACAATGTCTTCCTAGAAAAAAACATTGTATTTACCTCTTATGTATTAATAAACGCAATGCAAAATCAAAAGAGCTTTTGATGATCTATTTTGGTATGGGCTGTTTGAGAGATTTAGTAGATTTGTCTTTTCATATTAAAGGGAAAATATTTTTTATCCTTTTGAAGATTGAATTTAGTTCGATACGTAAAATCCAAAGAAACATCGTTTGTGAAAATTCTAAAACCACTTAAATTAACTTTTATTTAATTTCATTCAAAAGTCATAATTAAATTTCCTACTACGGCCACTTCCCAAATGTAACGCTTAGATATAACATGTGACAATAAATTCAATGACATTTCACTCAATTTAACCTTTTAAGGCTCACATTGATTGTCAACAATTCAAATCCCTCTAGTCCCGTAAAAAATCTTTTGAAAGACTAACGATTGTAGGACTTTACCCCGAGGGGAGCCCTTCCAGAAATTCTCGATGGCCCAGGACGAAGCCCAGGCCAAAGAGGGGGTTTGGAAATAGTTTTCAACCAGCAATAGACGCGCCTCGGTTAGAACCTCACTAGCTGCGTCATTGCCCCAAGCGCAAAGATGCTTTGCTAGCTTTCGAAAACCATAATTTAAATGCTCCTCAGTTGTTTGGTGCTTGCTCTTCTTCCGATATGGGCTTCATGATTCATGTTCCAAAGTCCAATAATGTGTTTTAAGCATACAAGTATATAAAATTTGTGGAAACATGTTCCTGGGTGATTTAAGAAAAAGGATTCGTATATCCTTTTCTTAAATATTATTCACGTGTTTACTATGGGACTTGAGATTGTATGCATTGTCTAAAATTCGTGATGAAACATTTTGTGCAAAGTGGATGGCTGAGAAGCGGCTACTTTTTGTTGTCATGTCATCCATGATTATGTGGAACGTTTCAGAATCAAACTATCCTCTTGTGAAGATCCTCCGTTTCGACAAAACGAGAAACTCTATGGGAAAGTCTCAAAAGGAGTGTCGTTTCATGAAATCCACATAATCAATTCGGCTTCATCAGCATCTACTTGATTGTGTAGTACAGAATTTCGATAATCCTTATGTTTTTGGATTTGAACTTTTGCAAGAAATTTAATTAATTCTTTATCATTATTTTTTATACTATATTGTACTTTAATGTTATTAAAATAGTGATTATTGCATTTTAATATTAATAAAATAATATTCTTTATACCTAAAAGTGTTAATAAAATAACAATAGGAGCTTAATTAAATTTTTTGTAAAATATTAAGGTCTTATTTGGTAACTAATAATAAATATATGTGGGATGGGAATCCAACCTACATTCATAACTTTTAATTGTTTGGTTATCATCCTGGACTTTTATTATATAAAGGGTATAGTTATATGCTATAATGAAAAATTGAGAATAAAAGATTAAAGATATTATTAGAATATTGTCATGTTATTATCAAGATATTAATGCTTATCATAATATTATCATAAAAAATATCTTTTATATTAATTTCTTTAATAATCATTTTATTTTGTTTCATAATTATTTTATTTTGGTTGCTAATTATTTTGTTTTAGTTGCGAAAGATGCTAAGCAAGCTAATATCAACAAGATGCTCCTACAAAGATATTTTGTGATAATAAATCAACAATTTCTTTAACAAAGAATCTAGTTTTTTACGATCACAACAAAAACATTGATACCAGACCTCATTATATTCGAGACTTGATTAGAGATAATGAAATTGTGGTTGAATATTATATATCAAAAGATCAAATGGCAAAAAATTTTACAAAGCCACTCAAATTCAATTTGTTCTTGAAGATAAAAGAATGGTCGAAATGATCAAGCCAAATTTAAGGAAGGATGTTAGATATTAGACTTGATTACTATTATTAGCTAGAAGCTGGTGGAACTTTTTTGAAAGCTTAATTATTAAAGCTTTGAATAGCCAAAGATTATTGGGTTTTTTAGTTGCTTATTTACTTTTTTTAAGAGTTTATTATGTCAATTTATTAGATGTCAATAAGCTAAGTTTATTTGTTGTCAATAGTCAAAAATTGTGAGCTATTTAGAAGCTGTCTTATGTCAGTTATAATAGTAAAAAAATGGCTTGCAATATATATAGGAAGTTTGTATCTACTATATTATATTAGTGTATATGTAAGAATTGAGAGATATACAAGGAAAACTCCAACAAGTTCCCTGTTGAGAATTGTTTATTGGTTATTAACTAAAACTTTGTGTTGTTCCTTAAATAAAGTATTTTGTGTGCCCAAAATTTTGTCTCTTGTTTATTCATATTATTTCTTAGCTTCTATATTTTAACAAGGCACTTTATTTTAATTGCCAACATGTATGCTAAAAATAAGGCAAAATTATGACATATCAATGCATATGTGTCTTTAAGACCAAATGTGACTCAAATGACAATATTAGGTTGTATAAAGCTAGATTTATTGCTAGTCGTTAAGACCAAATGT
This sequence comes from Erythroxylum shatona, assembly GCA_027568895.1. Lineage (NCBI taxonomy): Eukaryota > Viridiplantae > Streptophyta > Magnoliopsida > Malpighiales > Erythroxylaceae > Erythroxylum > Erythroxylum shatona. The sequence goes on from JAOSBK010000008.1 coordinate 3,788,003, forward strand.
GGCCCAAATGACAATATTAGGTTGTATAAAGCTAGATTTATTGCCAAAAGTATACTTAAAAGAATGACATTGTTTATAAAGAGATTTTTTCACTTGTCTTAAAGAAAGACTCACTGAGAATAAATTATGGGATTAATGGCTTAATTTGATTTAGACATACATCAAATAGATTATAAAATTGCTTTTCTAAATAGAGATTTCGAGGAGGAAGTTTAAATGGATCAACCTATAGGTTTTTCTAGAGAAGAAAATGGTCACATGGTGTGTAAACTTAAGAAATCAATATATGGACTTAAACAAGTTTTGCAACAATGGTATATTAAGTTTAGTGAAATCTTAACATATTTTGGATTTAAAAAAAATATTCTTGATCATTGTATCTATCGAAAGATCAGTAGGAGTAATATGTTGATGATATTTTGCTTGTTACTAATGATTTAGATATATTGTATACGAATAAAGATTTTCACCCTAACAATTTTGAAATGAAAGATTTGGGAGAGGCATTCTGCATGATATGAATTTCAATATTCCAAAATAGATCATAAAAACTAGTACGATTGCCTCAAAAAAGACTATATTGAAAGAATTCTTGAGAGATTCAATATGAACAAATGTTCAACAAGAGTTGTCTTGATACAAAAAAGGGGGGATAAATTTATTCTCATGCAATGTACATAGAATGATGTAAAATGTAAGCAAATAGAATATATTCCATATGCTTTGTTGTTAGCAATTTGATGTATTTATAAACATACACATGACCTAATATTAGCTTCGTGTTTAGAATGTTAGGTAGATATCAATGTGATCCTGAAATTGACCATTGGAAAGGTATAAAGGAAGTCTTAAGGTATCTTCAAGGAATAAAAGACTATATGCTCATGTACAGAAGATTTAATTCATTAGAAGTGATTGGATGTTCATATTAAATTTTTGTTGGATGGATTGACAATAGAAAATCAACAATTGGCTACTTGTTTATTCTAGAAAAAGGAGCAATTTAATTAAAAAGTGCTAAATAATTAGTAATTGCTTCATTTTCTATGGAAACGAAATTTATAGCTTATTTTAGGGCTACAATTCATGTTTTATAGCTGTAGAACTTTATTTCAAGGTATGGGTTGTTGACACCATTACTAAGCCACTAAAAATTTATTTTGACAATTCTGTAACAATTTTCTTCTCAAAGAATGACAAGTACTCTAGAAATGCTAAACATATGAAGTTGAACTATTTTGCCATAAAGGAGGAAACTTAGAAATTAAAAGTATGTATTGAACAAATCAAGATGGGTCTTATGATTGCATATCTCTTAACTACAGACCTACAACTAAAGATATTTAATAAAAATTTACGATTGATAATTTTCTTATTTATTATAACTGTGTAAATGTATTATTATCAAATAAGAAATAAAATTGCCCATAAGATATTAATGTGGACTCTTATAATATTTATATATTACTTATGGTACTTGACTTGATAAATTACTAGGTGTTGTGGTATATAAAAGGAAGTATGTCATGTTGAATTGTACGATCGTCATAATATGATTATGTGATTTATTATACTGATATAAATTGTAAAGATGTTAAGAGATTTATTTACACATGTTTAATGTTTACATTATTAAAAATAAAGTTTAAAATGTTGAACCAAATGAGACAATGTTAAAATGTGACCCAGTTAGTAGCCATATTTTTTATTTAATAATAAAATCAACTTAACCATTTGTTTTGATCACTTGATGGATATATCACATTAAAAGTTATAGATATATAACTCAGTGCTCTCTTTACTTATTATGGTTACAAAAAAAATTTCATCAATTTTTTTCGACAAGAAAAGAGAAGATAGAAAATCAATTTTAACAAATGATATAAGGATTTTGTTAATCTCTTTACGATAATGTTTTCTGCATCAGGAACACTATATTATACCCTAATTATTTGTGATAATTATTTATTTAAGATTATAAAATTATGAATGTTAATTTTAATTTTACATCATAAACATCATGTTTTTACTGTTGAGAAAGCTTCTCTTTTTGATTATGTCGTGTGTAGGATTGTGGCTTCTCTACCATTTACTTTCGAGAAGCTCCAAATATATTCCATCTTTGACGGGATTGAAGAATATTGGGATTTTCTTCATTTCTTCCTGTTTGAAAATTTTTGTCAATAAAGTCCTTATCTAAAAGTCCTGACTCCTCATCTAACAAGTGTATTAAATTTTATTATTAGACCACAGTATTGAAACTTCAACGTGTCTACCATTGATGTGCTCATACGAAATCATGTTTTTAATATGCCAACGGTGTTAGTATGAATTCGTGCATTAAGTTCAGTAAAGTGTCTGCCTAGAATTTTTCTATCAATGGCCCATGTGACTCACTAATGTTGATTTTCGCATTTACATCCTCTTATGATCACACTAGTCACTCTTTTTGCATATTTCTTTTATTTTGGTTAGTTTTATGCATATGGAACTCTGTGGTTGGCATAACCAAGGTGAAAAATCCCAAGTTCCCATCAAGCTTACGCCTTAAAACTTTACCTACTTTTACCTTCTACTCTTCATATTCCACTCAATCTTCTCTATTTTCTATAGTTTCTACATCCATATGGGCTCTCTTTAGTTTTTCCTTTTGCCTTTTTGTTTTCTTTAACACAATGTTGCTTTACTCCCTAATGTTATCTTTCAAGGTTCTGCATTGGACTTTCAATGTTGGGACCCGTTTCCGGAACCCAACTCATAACGAACGAATCACAGCTTAACTAAAGTCGCTTCATTTTTTTTT
>JAOSBK010000008.1:3790905-3803239 GCA_027568895.1 Erythroxylum shatona
CACGTATCAGATATTAAACTGATAAGAACAGATACTACACTTGATCTTAGCCAAAAGGCCGAGAAAGGTATGCTTTGGAACGTGTTCAAGACTTCTATTTCTAGCAATTTCTCTTCCCACCTCTTGCTCTCTTTTCCGATATGGGTTCATGTTAGAATCAAATAGTTCTAAACTATCAAATGGGCTGCTAGTAAAGATAAAAACTAGGTCTTAGGCCTACAGCCGTGGACCATCGCACCGAGACCAACTCTCGTAAATTCAGAAAAGGATTTTAGTTGCATCTTCAGAAGCCTAACTTCTTTTTCCCGATAAAATACTAAAATAAATCGTTTAATTAATTAACAATTTAAATTTAAGTTATAAATATAAACTAATTATATTAACAGATTTAACAAATTTTAAGAGTACATAACAATTTATTGATAGGAAAACAGTTGAAGGTGCAAATCTTAATAGATAGATCTACACCCAACGATATACCTTTTTTGGAGTTTAGAAAACTTTTATTAATCCAAAATGGGATAAACTAAAATCATTTTCCCACTTAAATTATCTTAAACGTGTCATTTTCCTTTAATTTGATAAACGACGATTCTCAAATAAGTAAAATGATACTCCAGTTATCCTAAGCTGATATGCCACTTCTTTATACGCTTTGACTTGTTTTGTTAACAGAAATCAATTTGATTTTCTGTTTATGACCAAAATCAATATAGAGTAACTTGGGAAGGAAAAAGAATTGTCAGCATTTGTATCACAATCAGAAACCCTTGTAAGTGGGAATTGGGAGAGGAGGGTTGCTCAAACAACAAAACAACCAAAGCCTTCGTGATGATCAGTAGTTGTTAAGGTTCCAGAATGAGCATATCTAATTTTTATTTAATGTTTCAAAACAACTCATGTATCAATTACAAATCACTAGTCGCGATTCCACCGAATACCGGGAATAAACAAATACTAGAAACAGAACTTTATTGCTTGTAATTGTTGGGAGCTTCCAAACGCAATAAGCTGATGGCTGATTTTGCCTTGAGGTCTGAAGACCCAACAAGCAATTGTAGCCTACAAACGTGATTTTGATCCTGTAGATGACGCGGCAGGTACACTCTGCAGGGAATCCATGTCCAATTAATGTCTTAGATGCACAAAGGTAAGTTGATGCAAGTGACAGAGAATAATTAGTAAGGTAAACATGGGAATGACACATAAGATCCTCAGGAACGAGAAGGTAAGGAAAAGAAAGAATCAAACAAGTAGAAAGGATATTGGTCTTACCAAAAGAATGCCTTTGGCTGCTCTTTCTTCCAAATACCTTGATGGTTTGTAGAAGTCACCATATGCTTGAGACCATTTCTTCAAACTGGAATATATATGCTTTGGCCCGACTGAGTCTCCCCAGAAGACAATTCCCCCACTGCCAAGGATAAACTATTCCGTGAGCAACATTGTGACACAAATGACATTCAAACTAGGGAAGAGGAATCCACATATCAAATAGCAAGAACGGAAACTTCGAAATTAATGGCAAATGGGTCCCTTTTCAGAGTCCTAATTCAAATACTCAATATCTCAGCCGCAACAATTATATCTTCCAGATGGTTTCATTTAAATTGGATTACTTGTACAAGTGTAAGGGGAAGTCAAGAAAATCTTCAATTATAAAATCTTCAGAATCCTGTAATTAGTTCCCCAACGGCAAAGGTTAGTGACCCAAAAAAAATAACAAACTGAATCATATGCCTCAAAGCTCTCTCCCTTGAAAATGTGGCCCAAGTGCCCTTCTGGATATTTACAAGTGTGACTTACGTGGTTGGCTTATTCCAGTGATAGCGCATAATCATGTGTGTAAGGAATATAAGGTTTTACTTATATGCAAGCAAGGGAACTTGCACAACTGTGGTGAACACAGAGCTACATTAAACTGTATTGACCACAGACAAAGCAGAATTTTGACATGATATAATTTAAAACTGTGCCAAGGGGACGTGATCCTCTGTCCCATTTCTTGTGTACCAACCTTGTCCTTTTTAATCTCAACCTTTTATTTATGTGGGTCCTACATAAATGAAAGGTTGAGATTAAAGAAGACAGGATTGGTACACAAGAAATGAGACAGAGGATCTGAGGGGCTGTGCCAAGTGAATGCATCATAAGCAAATAGAGTAACTTGTGAAAGATATAATCCTTAACAGATCAACTAGACATAGTAAAACGTGAGCATTGATTAAAGCACCCACCGATAAGAGGGAAAACTCATTCCAAGAACAGAAGAAATATCAAGGTCTGACGCTCGAACTACCACTCCCTCATCAAGAACCCGACAAGCCTCATTCACCACTGGAAATAGGATCATCTCCACAATCTCTTGGTCAGTGACATTTATAGGCTGCAAACATAATTCAGTATGCCTGCATTAATCGTCTTATACTGAGGTTACTGATGTAAAATCATAACTTATGCGTATTGACACATTCATGTCATCCTAAAGCAATAAGGTAGATTGCAGATGTGCAGTAAGATTGAACAAACAGAAGTACCTTCCCGTTAGGCATGATATTAGCAATTCTTCGAGACTCCTCAATGATTGGTAGCACTGAAGGATCAGGCTTTGGCTTACTTCCTTTCTCATACAAGTAATACCCCTTGCCGTTATTTTTACCTGATAGGAGGCAAGTGTAAATAAATTCAGATCTTCCAATGACATAAAGATGTCATGCCATATGGTTCAAACAAAAACATAATGGCAATTACCATTGCGTCCATTTTTTATTAAGAGGTCAACTAATGGCGACCGGAATGTACGATCAGGAAATGCACTACCAAATTCCTTCGCAACTGCAACAGCAACTCCGTAGCCAGCCAGATCCTGAAGCCTGCAAATGTAGCATACGATTTATACTTGTAACTAAAACAAAGGCAGAAGCAATTTATAATACTATGACCAATCACTCGTCTGGACTTGAAACTTTGCTAGTTGCAAGGAATAAGTCATGGCATTAATTAGATTGAGAAAGACCACAATTTGCCTAAAAATGTATCCCTGGAAGCCGTATGACATGCATAAGGAAAGAACAACATCAAGGAAAGGTTATTACTGGAAAGGGCCCATGGGGAGGCCAAAGCTGCCAATCAGCCTGTCGATTCTGAAAATGTCCACGCCCAAATTAACTAGAAGATGTGCACTTTGCGTATAGGGGAAGAATGTCCGATTGACTGCAAAACCAGTACAATTACCCACCACGACAGGGACTTTCTTTATTTGTTTCCCAACTGCCATGAGATCTAGAATTGCTTGTGCAGAAGTCTTATTAGACCGTACAATCTCCAGAAGAGGCATCACATGAGCAGGACTGTACACAATAAAACCAAAGTATAGATGGAGCTTTAAGCGAAACTAGGATGGTAATTCAAAAAAGGTTGAATAGTTCAGGGAAGAATGATAAATTAAACACCCTTTAGAAATTGTTACTGATTCGCCTAAGATATTACTTTAACTGGAGAAAGGCTTGTAAAGAATTATCATAAGTTCTCTCTCTGACAGTACTCTTCTCTTTGCAGTTTTATAATTCTCCATCTTAGGAAGAGTTTACAACACTGAAGCCACAGTGCCCTCCCTATTCCAACCAAAGTTTAGAAAAAAGACAGCCAAATCAATGTTTGGATTATTTACATCGGACAGGTACCAAAACATCCAACACTGTCAAGAAAATTTGAATATTCACCCTTTCTACTGATTCAATGAACGATGCTTTAGATTGGTTAGAAGAGTTATGCCTCCTCCGCAATGTTTAAAAGTAAATTAACATTTGCATCTGTTGTCACAATTCATTATATATAGAGTTGAAGTCATAACTCAATATATTGGAAGAAATTTTCTGTGAAGATCCAACTAGAATTTTGTGAAGTTGATTGAAAATACATGAGACTTACGCTCAAGAACTATCAAAAGACAATAGAATGATGTGCAGATGATGTATACAAACAAAGAAAGAAGAAAGATGATTGTAACCTGAAAAAATGTGCACCAACGATCCGATCCTGTGAGGTGATCTTCTCTCCAACTAAATTGAGGTCAATAGTGGATGTATTTGTTGCCAAAATGCAATAAGGAGGACAGGCCTTCTCAATTTCACTAAATATTGTTTGTTTCAAGGGAACACTCTCAATAACTGCCTGCACATTGATGCAACAAACAAGCTTTAACAGAAAGCTGAACTCTGGACTAAGATTGTAATTCTTGTATTTTATTTCAACATCATGGAACAAAGAGATACCAAGCATCACAACCCAAAGAGCCACGAGTAATACAAACAAAAATGCACAATAACTAATGAATTAACGTGCTAGGCTATGACTCTAGAAGACTCCAAACAGTTACTATAACACTGTGGATTTGAGATATTGAGATTTAAGAGAAGCTCACCTCAATGACCATGTCCACATCTTTGAATTCTGAATAGTCCAATACACCTTTGAGCATTGAAAGGGCTTTATTTGCCTTGTCCTGTGTCAACTTTCCTCTAGTCACTAAACTTCGAATATTGGCTGCCATATGAAACAAAGTTACTGAGCTTCTCTAACATCAAAAAGAAAAGAAAAGGCAAATGACAACGCAATCAGTAATCAATATTTTATGCAGAATCAAGCTATTTATCCAAAAGGTTTCAGATTACGATTCCATCTTGAAATTAGGTTTCTTTCCCCCGTCATAGCCCACAAGTAAACAGCTTAAATTGTTGAACTACTTGTATTTAGAAATATTGCGCGCAAAATGAAATATGAACTACTTTAAGCAGGGACATTTTCTTGGATGACCAAAATAACTGGAGGTTCTGATTCACTGGACACAGTCCAACATAACTGGAGGCTAAGTTCTCTAAATAACATAAGAGTTCAAATCCATGATAAATCACTACCTTCTATTGTTTTTGTACCCTTCAGAAGATAGTCAGAATTGACTTCTTTGAGTACAACATATATATTGCTAACAATTAAAGCAGTAGCTATGCCAGAACCCATTAGGCCTCCACCAATAACAGCAACTTTCTTGATATGCCTCGGTTTCAGACCAATATCAGTTACATTGGGCACCTGCCAAAGTAAAGAAGTTGGATAAACAAGAGGTTGGACAACGAGCACAAGCCTTAGAAGATATCTGCTACAGAAAACATTATCTAGAATTTTTAAATTTTTGTTTTAGAGAGATGTCAGATTAAAATTATAAACGCAAAACCTAGCTAAGGGGAAACATTTAAAGAGACAAAAATAAGTGAAATGAATGTAAAAGGAAAGGTTAAATCCACGATGAATACATGTAGATGAGATTTCACATTCACATTTACAACCTAGTGAACATATTTATTTTTTCTTTTTTAAAATTTAATGAACATATTTCTTTGCAACAATCAAACATTCAACAGGGCACCCAAATTGGGTTAAAAGCAAGAGTAGAAATGAAATCGACATGTATTCAATTAAATTGTATTAAAATACGAAAGCAGCACAATTTTGATGGAAATAACGACACTTATCCAAATATTTTGAAATTTTCATACAAGTTTAATATATGGTGAAAAAAAATTCCGGATAACACAAAGTCCTAAAAGCTTCAGGTACTGTAGGAATTGACTCAAAATGTATATAATGGCTGATACATGCAGTACCTTTGATGTTGCACGCTGGGCAAAAAATACATGAACAAGACCTTTTGCAGTGTCTGACAAGACTAGATCCTTGAATACTTTGGCCTCCTGCAACAATAATCATCCACTATTATGTATGACTGGATATGCGTGTAGATATTTTGTTGCAACACAATGCATTAATTGTTCAAGCCTAAATCCAGCAAATAACATATTGACATACCAAAGGAAAATCAAACACTCTCTAGTGAAGAAAGAAGACAGCTACCAAGGGAATCGTATATTTAGGACCGAACAGAACAAATTAGCCCAAAGGTACCTTCAGAACACCACTGTATCCTCCATGAACTATTCCTTCTTCAATTACATCCAGGCATGCATGATGCTGAGGCAAGTTTGGAGCAGTCCTCTTTGCTTGTTGCCTTGCAGCTTTCAGTACTTCACGTGCTTCAGATAGGGAACCAATCTTATCAGTCCTGTGAAGAGTACGGATCCATGGTTTGCGCCTGTCTGCAATGTCTAAAGCCCATTGGCGAGACACATTCAGCAGCTCTTGAGAAGGCACAAGAGAATCAACTAAACCTAGTGTCTTCCCTTCTTCGGATGTTATTGGTTTGGAAGACTGCAAGCAACTTAGTGTACATCAGGCAATCATATCTTGAAGAGCATTGAACCCGTTAAAGTAAACGTGATCTTAAATATTAACAGAAAAAGAGAGTCAACAATGACAATTTATAACAAAGAACAAGATCCTCAAGCAGGTTCATAACATGAAGGATACATGCTGAGTCACACAGTCTAGCAACTACAGGAAGTGAAACCAACCCTCTGGTTCATTAATTCCAACAGAAAAACTTAACAGGGGAAAATGTTATTACATGTTTTCCTTTTCCAAGATGCAATTCTCCTTTAACTTTGACTGCCAGATACTACCTTCGACAAAGGAATACCTAAGCCATTTCTAAATTACCACTCTTCTTCCCACATTCCTTTTACTTGCATTTCATGGCGTACTACCATAATAGGAGACAGAATTCAAGTACAAATATTTATCCATAATATGGAAAGAAGATTTACCAGCATCATTTCAATGGCCTTTGACAACCCTGCAAGCCTGGGAAGACGTTGAGTTCCTTGAAATGTCAAAATTTAAATTCATAAACACACATATCCATAATTTAACAGCTGAATGCAACAACTCATAGAGAGCAGGCCTACCCCCAAAACCAGGAATAACTCCGAGCGTCAATTCAGGCAAGCCAAGTTGAGTTTTTGGTACAGCAATGCGAGCATGGCACCCCTGTAAGAGCTCAAACCTCGATTACTAGATCTCCAAAGACACTGAATACAATAAACAAAAACAGATTCCACAAAAGCCACGAACCAATGCAAGTTCCAAGCCGCCTCCAAGCGCTAATCCTTCCACGGCAGCAACAACAGGCTTTCTACAATCTGCAGTAGCCAAAGTCACAAACCATCAACTTAAAAAGAAATATCAAATCTCACTGAGTCAAATTCCCAATTCCAGAGCACACTTTTATGCCGAAGACTATCATCAAATAAGCAGATATGTACCCTCAATAGTGTTGACCACAAGCTCAACGGACACATCAGGCATAAGTGAGGCATCACCTGCCAAAATAACAATAACAAAGAAGTGAGAGTCCAAACGGTCAAAGTTACAATCTGACAAGCTTGCATACATGCTCTGCAGCTCATACCAGTCTCATGAACCTTCTGGAACACATTGATGTCGAAGCCGCCAGAAAATTTCCCACCCTTGCCTTCAAAATCACAACCAAAATCAAATCAACCAACGAATCAACTCATTTCTTCACCATCAAATAACCAAAAGAAGAAAAAAGAAAAGAAAAGAAAAGCTCGATACTAACCAGTTAAAACGATAGCTTTGACGTCCTCTCTTCTTGTAGCTTCGTCGAACTTCTCCTTGAGTCCGGCGATAACTGCACCAAAAACAAAAAGCCACCGCAACCTCAATCAACGGCCAACCAAAGACAGGCAAGATGACATCACCATCATTAATCAAACCGCAAAAAGAGATACCTGGAAGAGCCAAGGCGTTGACGGGAGGGTTCGAGATGGTGATAACGGCGACGCCGTCGTAGCCAACCTCCAAGATCACGTGTGGTTTTGCCATGACTGTTATTTAGCTTCTTCTTCTTTACCTTCGTATTTATGGTATATCTATTTGCTACACTTTAAATGGAGCTTAATAGCCAATAGCCAGGATACCAATATATAAGAGATATGCCTAGGAAAGGGTGCGACTAATCCATCACTTTCATGTGATTCTGGCTTTGAGTGTTTTACCGTTTGGAAGAGTTTATATTAATAGATATTTCGTGAATAGTGCTTATTTTATAAGAGTTTTTTTAAGAAATTAATTGCTGTTTTAAAAAAGCTTTATATAATAAATTGTTTGGTAATATAAAAATAAAAAATATTTTTATTAATTTTAACTATATTTTATTTTGTAATGAAATTTATTTATTTATATAAATATTATTTAAAGTATATTAAACAATATGCAAAAAATAATATACTAATTATTGTATAATTTTAAACCATATGAAATATAAATGAAACGTGAAGATGAGTTTATAGATATTGTAAAAATTATGTGTAAAATATAAAAATAAAAGAATTAAAAAATAATTTCATTAACTGTCTGAAAAATTTACCTAAAATGTATTTTTTGAGAAGCTCCAAATTTAAACTTTTTAAAAAGCTATATTTTGACTGCTAAAAAAATTATGTTTATTAAAAAAATACTTTTTTACTTTACGATCAAACAGTCATTTTTTAGAAAAAGACTTTTGCAGTAATTATATAAGCTGGATTTTTGCTTTTCTACTTACTAAATAAGCTGGATTTTTGCTTACCATTCTCTCTAGACAAGGGTTCGGATCCTCTGCACCTAATTTTATGTCAAAGATTAGATCGTTTTCACCGTAAAATATGGTTAAAATAGAATATTAGGTACAAAGAATTCGATGCCTTTGGACAAAATCTCAAGTTTAGACCATAGCGAATTGACTTCACCGGGTGTTCGTATTTTCTTTTTTTGCAGATTACAAGGTTAGTTGCTTTTTTATATTATTTAGTTGTAAACAATTTCTGGAATAGTGCATTTAATTAATTAAAATACTTACCAAAAAACTTGACTAAATTAATAAGAATAATGCTTCCGCCCAAAAATTAAAAAAAGGAAACATGCTTTTTCATAGTAACTACCTTAAGATTTTATCTTTATATTCAAATTGTCTCTTCTACCTAAAATATTGCTTGTTCTGTTTTTGTTAAGGGGTATTCGATATTGACATATGAGAAATAAAATTTTTCTATATTTTTATGTATTAAAATTTTGTTCAAATTATTAAGAATTATTAAAATTTACAATATTCTATAAAATGTCTATGAAATTTTGTTGATACGATCGAGTCCTGTAGGCGATGTCTATGAAATTCTGGATCATTTTACCTATTTCACATTGACCAAATTTTCGGCTTACGGTACGCCACGTGTACCCGCTGATGACAAATGGCGGAGATTTTTTGAGTCGGACGATTCACATTGACTTTCCGCGGTGGCCCTAGTTTTGGTTGTTAAATGCGTGAAAAACGAAAGTGCTAAGACGTAGACTTTGACTTTGACCGGATTCAAGCTTCAGAGTTCCGAGAAATTCACCGGTGTCGTTTTTGTTACATTTTTATTACAATTGTCAAACAATCATTAACTTTTATACAAGTTACTGTAGTACAATTAAATTCCTGCACTCGCCATAGTTTCTTAGTATTAGTATCAATCAAGTAGGCCTAATTGTTTTTCGAGTGTTTAAAAAAGAATCTTTTTTTATTATTATTAGGAAAGAAAATCAGATTATATTACAAATCTAAGGAAACAGATTCTGGAAGAACACATGACACCCAATGGTGTATTAAAAAAGAATCTTTAGAAGCACATGTACGGTACGGTGGGCTCCGCTTGCTGCTGAAGGCAAACATCCAGTCTGTCGTGTTGCCTACTTACCAAAAAAAAAAATCGGTACAGGGTGGTTGGGACGGACGTTAGATCCTCTTGTCTATTTTTTGTGGACTAATTTTATACTACTATATTTAACCCATTTATTTATATAGAATGGACCAATTTTGTGCCACTACATCTGACCCATTTATTTATGTGATCTCACATAAATAAATAGGTCAGATGCAGTGGTACAAAATTAATCCACAAAAAGTTTCACATAAATAAATGGGTTAGATATAGTGGCACAAAATTGGTCCGTAAAAAGTGAACCAGAGGATCTGGTTTCGTTGGAACGTGACCATAAGGTCTTTACGATACAATCAACAAATCACGAAAAGATAAAATCTTGTTAGTGTGGTCCCAACATTTATCATTGTTCTTACAATGCATATGCATATAAGTAGGTAAATGTTGCTGTCCATTATAGATAGTAATAAATATGATTGATCATTGTAAGAATATTGTATGGTAGCCTATAAGTTGAGAGAATTTACTTATTCTCAAAATATTATATTCAACAAATATTTTTAGGCATTTGGTTAATATTTTTTAAAACTATGGTTATGAAAAACATACCTCACCAAATCACAGTCTTATAAAAGCATACTTTACATGGTTTTTTAATATAAAATTTATCCTATTTTATTATTTTTAATGCTTCTTTTTATAAAGGAGACAATATGGTTTAACAGTCATATAATGACATTAGTCATTGTGCATATAAAATTTAGGAAGACTGATGAGTCGTATGCTCGAATCCAAAAATTGTATTTCATAGAGTTTGCCTTGTTTGTTTATTAACTGAATAATTTTAAGTTGGAGTTGTCTGATAACATTTATTAATTTTAAAAATATAGTAGAAATAAATTAAAAATGCAAGTATTAACCAAATTAAATTTGTAATTTAATTATGAATTAACTTATTAAATATTTTATTTAAAATATAATAATTTATTGAATATGGATTTAAATTTGATTGTTATTAAAAATATCCGACATCTTTGACAACTCATTTAAGAAAATTGACGTGAATTGGCGAAGGGAAGCTGGAAGTAATTAGGATGGAGTTCGTAACGGAGATTGGTAAGGAGGGACATAAACAGGCAGAATTAAGAATTTAAGATAGGAAAATTTAAATATTTAATTTTTTTAAATTTTAAAAAATTCAGTGCATTATTAGACTTTAAATAATTTCATTGTTATATATATATATATATAATAAAAATTTTAATTTTTTAAATTTTGAATGACCCAATATACTACTGACTTCCATCTACTTCCGTCTATCGACATAAATCAGTTATCAGTGAGACAGTTACACCAGCCAGGGTGATCGACTTTTTGCATATTCTTTAAGTTTATGGACTTACCGAGGGATGGGACCTGAAGTTTTGACAACTAATTGATCGAGACCGTCGTTTAAGTTATTGAATGACATATTTTAAATGTACGCAACTAATCCGCTTCATATTAAAAATAAAAACAACAAACTAACACCAAAAGTTTTACGGTTGACTTCCAACTTGGAAGACCGTCATGTACTATAGCTTATTTTTCCAAGAAGCTAATGGCCGGCAAGTGAGAAAACCGATGGGAAATCATCTTTCTCACTTTTCTACCAACCAACCATGACCAACTTTTGGAAGGAGAAATTGTAGTACAATAATGTCTAATCAATATCTGACAATCTTCTGAATTAGTTACAGTATACTATTATATTCCTGTAAATGAAATTTAATAAAATACGGTTGAAACACTCTAACTGAAATTGAATATTTCACGTGTATTATGCTTGGTATGGGTCGTACATAATGTTCTTAAACTCGGACCGGTCATTGAATCGATGGCCTTATTAATTATCGGTTAGACCGGTTCAACCACCGGTCGAACCGGTGTGATGTAATAATTATGCAATAATTATATTTAATTATATATAATATTAAAAATATTTAAAAAAATTCAAAAAATTAAAAAAAAATTGTCAGACCGGTCCGACCGGTCAATTGACCGATTTTGACCGGTTCAGACTGGGTCAATTTATAACCAGTTTTGAAGCATAAACCGGACCGGACCACCGACCGGTCACCGGTCGAACCGGTCGGACCGGCCAGTCCGGTCCGATTTTAAAACACAGGTCGTACATGTACAAGTTTGATTTAAAAAGTCTCTCACAGGGTAATCTACATTACATCAGAGCCTATCTGCCTGTTTGGTTAGTGTTTTTAGCATACAAAGACGGAACGAGACGAAACAGGACAGGACGAGACAGAACAAGAATTGAAGATAGGAAGATGTTTGGTTGCGGTTGACAGAATAGAGATAATTGTCCTCGTCTTTAATACAGAAATGTGTTTGATTGCCGGGAACAGAACAAAAAACAGTGTTAATGGCAGAAATACCCCTGTAGTATAATAAGACTTGTAGATGTAATTTAATGTTATTATTATTATTATTGTTGTTGTTGTTGTTGTTGTTATGATTATATTATTATTATTATTGTTCTTATTATTATGTTTAATATTTTTTTTTTACCAATATTATTTTTGTTAATATTATTAATATTATTTTTATTATTGCATTTATTGTTATTATTATTATAACGTTTAAATATTATTAATATTATTATAAGAATTATTATTATTATT
>JAOSBK010000008.1:3815952-3834093 GCA_027568895.1 Erythroxylum shatona
GGGTTAAATCTAAGAACATTTGGGTCAAGATCCACATCCCAAAGCAGATAAATGTATGCTAAATATGTGCACTATCAGTTACTCTCTACACTATTGTATTTAATAACCTATAATTGCGGAGGCTGAAGTATTTGTCTAATTTTGTAGACAATTCTCTATAAACAAAAGATTGACTCTTGGGACAAAGCACTTAACGATTCATGATGGGTAAGGCTCTTAATACCAAATATCACCACCATGACACGATAATGAAGTTCGTCCCCTAACAATTATGAAGACACAGTACAATATCACTTAATTAGGTACTTAAATGGTATAACCCACAAGCCTTAAATTGTTCCTTGCAAACAAGGACAAATATTTGGTTTTGCATCTTAAACTAGCGTCACTAATGACTGTTATTCGTGTTTCCTTATTAGCATTAGAGACAATCATATTACGTTTCTTTATTTTTTTATTTTAAAAACTTAATTATTTTACCTTTTAATCTAATCATTCAATTTGGATGGCAGTGAAATAGCAGTTCTTTTTACAAGAAACAGGATTTATAGGCGTTTTGAAGATACAATTATCTATGCAGCTTCTGGTTGTGGAATGATCGTTATTTCTAGTTTGATTTATTTGGAAGTTGTTTATGAGTGGAGACCTCACATTTAACATAGGTGGAAGTAAGTAAAAATAAAACCAACTTCGAACAATCATTTCAATCGCTCGGCCTATAAATATGAACACTAATAGGATAAAATCAGCTCACCACCGGAACTGGACACAAAGGAGCCCCAAAAAGGATTCAACTTCATTACAACACACCTTTTCCACTTCTAATTCAAAAGGACTATCAAACATGACGAGAGAATATAAACACTAAGTAACCCAGTTCACTGTCAATTTTACAGCTTCATTTCATAACTACGACCACAGCATCGTCAGAAGTCCTGATGCAAATTTACTTACAACCAAGTGATGCTAATCTATTGACCTTTTAGATATATAATTAGGTCTGCATCGCTTCAGCATGATAATTTTCCAATTCTTTGTCAAGCTCATCAGCCGACGTTGCAATAAGTTGCTTTCTCCCTCGACCATGAGCACCACCACGACCTCTTCCACGGCCACGGCCTCGGCCACGAGCACCGCCTCTAGTAGCATTCCTCATCCCCCGACCACGGTTTTGACTAAAATATATAATATCAAACAACAGGCAAAGAAACCATGATTATGTAAATTTTGACAACGCTAGACGAGACCAAGATAATGTGAATCCAACATAAAAGCGTTTTCGAAAGGGGAAAATAATATGGGAATTAAATAGTGAATCACCGTTGAATCCCGATAGTATAATGTTTCCCATGACCCAAAAATTATTAAACTTAAAGCATTCAACAGTCAGTGTAACAAATTCAACATGCGTAATAAATCTTACCCAGAACCACGGTTAGACGCAGCAAGTCCTCTACCACGACCAGCTCCAAAACTGCATAATTCCAGGCATCAAACAATTTCTGAAAGAAATCTTTAAAAAAAATCAAGAAAACAAGCTTTTGACAAAAGGTTGGCGTTACTGCTACAATGTGATTGCACCTTCTAGAGAAAGCATCTCCGCAATAAAGAAAGATGGCACATTTTCTTTAAGGAAAATGAAATAACCGGTACAAAGAAACCATATAGACAACGTATTAAAACATAGAGGCCAATACAACTGATTGGACACAATTATACTGGTAAAATGAATTCATCCAGGCTCAAAGTGGCACTTCAAGCATAAATTAATCAAATATTTATTAAAGCACCAAAGCAACTCATAAATTAATCAAATATTTATTTAAGCATCAACCCAATTACCCACAAGATGCTAAAGGCATTTCATATAACCAACTAGGAGTTTGACTTCAAAAAGTTCCATGTATCAGATAAACTTTATCCCGCAAATCAGACTTTGAGGATGACATAAAACTACACTCAGCAGTTGTCAACTTAACAGAAGAAAAGCAAGAAGATGGTATGAACTACATACTTCCTAACAACTGCCCTGTTCCTTGTTCCAGTCACTCCAGATAGATTCATTTGAGCTGAAATAGGCATTTCTGAGGCACCCATAATCTCAATTTTCATTGGTTTTCCATCCAAAAGTACGTTGTTATACTTTTTAAGAGCTGCAAGTGCATCAGTTCTCCTAATGTATACAACTTCAGCTGAACCCTGCAATCAAATCACATAATAAGATCATATTAAAGGATATACCACAACGTCCAAAAGAAAAAAGGAAAGAAAAACAGAAAAGATCAGGCATAGGAGCGTTAATGTCTTGAGCCACTTTAAGACTAATCAATGATTAAAGCACTGACATTCTCTTACACAAACTTAAACACTGTCAACATGCGTATTCTGCAGCGCATAACATCATTGCAGAAAACAGAAACTTATGTAATAGCATATGCTCTTTAATAAAAGATATTGCACAAAGACTACAGTACTTCACCATTTTACATGCTCCAAACTCTCAATGCATTTCATACACAAGTCAAATCTAGTCATAAAATGATTTCAAGCTCAGTTAAGGTAAGATTAAACGTAATGCAAGTGCAAGCCATTTGTGTAGCCACAGAACTTACGCTAGTGCGACCAGTTTTGTCATAGTGAACAGCATATCTTTTCACTTCACCAACCTTTGCGAAAAGCTCCTGATTCCAGAAAACTTTACTTCAGAACTCCACCATACAAATCAGCAAATCTCAAAACATATGGCTCAATTCATACCCTTATATCTTCATTGCTAACTCCATAATCCAAATTAGAGATATATACTTTGGTGCCAACTTCTACTCCAGTTATCCCTGCAGCTCTAATGCTATCTTCAAGCAAGTCATGCTGCCAAGGTAAATTCCTGGTTTTGCGTGAAGACTGATGAAAGCAAATAGAACACATCAGCTCATTACCAGTAAACAAAATCACCATTCTCGCAAATCAATCTTAGATCAGCAAAATTGCCAAAGCACAAATGTTACTGCAGATTAGCAAGGCCATGTCACCAAGTCTCAGGAAATTAAGCTAATGGATGACAGATGGGGGTAAAAGGACTTCAGCCACTGCATGTCAAAACAGGTGCTTTGACAGGGACGAGAGCTCCCGTTCTGAAGTTAAGCGAAGGAAGCTCCTTTGCAAAAACACCATAAACTAGAAGAGAAACTGAGATCTTGCAACCAAAGAAACCCCACAAATAGCAAGAGGATCCATCTTACTTCCCTTCTAATTAAGCAGAACATCATACGCTACTATATAGTAGGGTTAAGTAGATTTAACAGTAAACTGACATTATATTATGCTACTTGGACAGTCCCATCCTCCAGGTAAAGCCTCATAGCATGCAAGTAGCATATTTACTTAGTGCAGATCCCATTAAATTTCTGCGTATACTTAGTGAGACCAGATCTGGGGCAAAGCTCCGAATAAATGCCCAACTATCCCTCAAGTATAACTAAGTCCTCAGAGATATCATATTAATGCCACAGGCAGAAATCCTGTTAGTGGCTGAAGACCAAATGAGCTTCCCCACGATTTTTACATGCACTTTTGATTTCTAAAGCATATCTCAAGTCATAAGCACATCAGGTTCTCAATCAACAGTTTTGAGCTTGCCTTGGCAATCGAATATTGTGATGCTCGAGCATTTAATGACAGAGGACCTTTACGAACCCTCCCAGGCATTCTTCCAGCGCCAAAGGACCTACGGGGTCCCTGGCCTCGACGAGCCCTACCTCGTCCTCTGCCCCTCTCTCTGTTCTTCTTAATAATATCATCCAGAGTCATATCCACAGAAGTAGCCATTGAATTTGCAGAGAAGTTCGAACCTAGAACACAAAGCAGAAGTAAATCTGCTCAGATTAAATAAAATCAGCGTCTTTTGAAAGCATATCACATTACACACACCATTTGAAAAGTCTACCGCTCATCTAAGCAATTAGATCCTTTTATATGTCTCCACCTCTCACACAAAATTGAGACAATCGGGGGAAACCAAAACATCAAGGAATTAGGGATCCGATTATTCATCCATTCTCTCATATTAAAACATACTCAAATATACCGTCTGAGAATTACGAAGAAGGCAAAACGCAATCGATGCCCCCGATTGTGAAACCAATATAAAAAAAATATGAGTTTGAACCTCAAATCAAAAACCCTAAATGCCGACGGGTTACGGAAGAAATTACCTTCAGAACAGAATCGAACAACCTAAACGCAGATCGAGTAGAGAGAGTAGCCGGGAAGATCGAGAGAGATAGGAAAACAAAAGGAAGTATTAATGCGCGATATTATTTACTGAAGAGGGATCTATTTAGGGTTTCAACTTTCAATTTTCAAGGGAAAAAGATCGAAGCTTTACTAGGAAAAGAAGAGGATGGGCAATTTATAAACGAGATTTGGAATTTGTTTAGGATTTTATGCAAGAATGAGAATTTCCCGTTTTCCCGATGATATGGGAAGGGGTGTGCTTAGCAAATTTAAATATTAATTGTGATAAGTCAAATAACAAGTTATATATAATATTTTGGGTTTTTTTATAATGAGAAAATCTTCTATCTTTAAATATTTTTTATGTGTTTAATAAAATATAAGTGATACATTTTAGTTAAAACACTTAATAATTACATAACTTAAAATTAAATAATAAATTTAATATAATAGATGAATCATAAATTCTGATACAACATAAATTAATATAAAGTTTATAAATAAATACTATAAAAATTTTCTACTCTTTTTATGATTCACCTTTTTTATTTAACTTTTAGTTTAATTAATTGTCAACACTTGAAAATAAGATAAAATATTTAAAAATCCCTATTTTTAAAATGTAATTTTTCATTTAAAATTTATAAACAAATTATAGAATTAAAAATATTAAAATGAAATTTTTTGTTAAATATTTATTAAAAATTTTGCAGCATTGTCATGACGCACTGCATATGAATTTATTAGAAGCAACCTCTTTATTAAGTAGAAATAAATTTACGTATTATCGGACCTCTTTAAATTTTGCGCTTCAGTAGAACTTCAACTGATATTGTTGATGATAATAATTAAGTTGTTATTGGAATTTAAAAGGTTTGATAAAAATTCAATAGAATATCTTTAGATATTTTTAATAATTTTGTGAAATGCAAATCTTTAACCCGTGAAAAAATAGGCCTTGGGAACTCATTTTGGGCTTATTTTTTCTTGCGATGACCCATAAATATGCCCTCTCTAGTCCATAAGTCAGCCCACTCAAGTCTCTACATGCGCTCATATTTTTCCCGACGAAAACGACCCAAAAATCTGTTAAAATTACGTGAACAACATGAAGACATTTGAAATTCAAACTATTGGTTTGAGTGGAGCCCATACAGGAACTTAATTACCGAAGAGCTGAAACAAAATAAAGAAGCTGCGTTGAGAGTAATGGGCATTAATGAGCGGCACCGAAAGAGGTAACAGAGAAAGTCGAGAGTCTTGTGACTCTCTGTCTTCACTCGATTCCCTATTTAGTTAGAGCTCTCTTGGTTTCACCATACACCACAGTATTTGGTGGACGATGGGTCTCACGATGTCTGATAAGACAAGAATCTTCCCCTTTCCAGAAGCTGACGAAGGACAAAGCCTCAAAAAGTTATAATTACACTGTATCATTCATATGTACATTATGTGGTCCGGCCTTGGTAATAATTCAGGAGGTGCAAACTCAAATGAAGATCAGAAAGTGGAATTAGCAAGCGGTCTACCTGAGTTAATGGAGATTAGGAAGCATAGCTTATCATTGTTTTTGTTAGCTTACTAGGTATCCTAAGAGGCTTTCAATTATGAGAAGACGTCTTTAAACCATCCACTCTCAGACTAATCCCCACTCTTACACTAGGCTTATCATTTAATCTCAAGAAAATCTGTTCCCAACTAACGTGTGTTTACGAAATACAGACCCTCTTCGTCACACTTTGTTTACAACTCCACCTGATTAGGATTTAACACCAAACAACTAATCAAGTATCCTTCGCAACCAACATCATTAAAACATGAGCTAAATTAAGGTTAATAAATAATTTATTAATCTAATAAATTTATTACAAGTGGGAATGTTATCCTCAAAAAGTAGACAAATTTTAAAAACTATGGTAGTACAGAGAAGTAAAAACTACCATAACTAGCATGATTAGCGGCAGTTTCCTCCATGAAACCCCCCATGATTTTGTCAAGCCCACAGAACAAAACTAACTTCTGCAACACTGTGAGTGATCATATTGTTAAGTTAAACTGCCTCACGGGTCACTTCCCTCCTCGTGTTTGTAAACAGATTCTGTGCAGGCTCTCCCGTACGACAAAGAATCCAAGTTGATATCTTAATGATCTCTCCATGATCGTCTTGTCTTTTAAAGCTCTCCTTTTTCAAAAAAAAAAAGAAAAGGGAGAAAAGCTAGGAGCGCATCATCTTGGACTCGCTTGTTTAGCTTCGGAAAGAGATTCTAAGGGAGCACACGTGTTGTACATAAACACTAACAAAGTCAATGCACCGACTGATTTAGTTCTTCTGTGTGGATCTGCGCTTTAGGTGGGGAGTTTTCAGGTCAGAAGTCTCTCAGTACATTCATGGAGATTGTTATCTTTGCATTTCCTCATCTGGGTTTCTAGTTTTCTCATCTTTAATGCTAGTTTTGACTTTGTTTTCTTGAAGGTGCTGAGAGTACTGGGTTGATGAAAGCTGACGAAGACTGAACTGAAAATTCAGGTACTCGTAAGATTCTATTTCCAGTTATTTTAAACTTTAGTATGTAAAAGAATTCGAAAATGGAGGTGCTTTGGCCTGCAAGTTTCTATGAGGTGATGTTACGTGTTTTAAGCATGAAAACTGAAGCTGTCAAGCTGAGCCCTTGGCAGGTGTTTTTAAGGTCGTTTTCGATCAAAAAGAAAAAATCTCTGAGAATTTGGACTTGATCTTTTGGATTTTTCCGTCAATCCTTTCTGAAAATTTCAGAAAGGAAATTGTTTTCACCATTGTCTCTATCATGGTGACAGATTATTTTTTTTTAAAGACGTAGCCATACGAGACAAAGCCGACTTAGGTTTTATGTAATTGTTTATGAGTTTTGATTAGAAAGTTGGATTAGATAATATGCAAATAGAGTCGGTATCGTGTATGAGTTTTCATTGGATCCGAATCTAAGTATGCAAGCATCTGAAATTTTCAAACTGTGATTCTGTCACAGAACATGTACAGGCCGTTTATAACTTGTGATGATTCGAAAGGAGTTGTAGAATGTGGGACGGTTATAAAACCCAAGAGAGTTTCACATAAAATGGAGCCCAAGATTGAAACTCGATCGAAGCAAAAGAATTATAATCGATCATCGCCACCTAAGGCAGAGAGAGAAGATACGATGATCTCTAAAGTGAGGAGAGAAGAGTATCATAGTCAACGGTCACTTCAGCTCCTGGAAGTCTTTAACGAAACCCAGAAGCTGAATCAGGTGATTGATTCATGGTCTAGGGGCCTTAACCACGATGTTCATTCTAAAGATATCGAAAAGGATTTGCTAAAAGGAAGTCTTGGTCTGCAAGAGTCGTTGTTAATGCTTGGAAAGTTGCAAGAAGCCTCGACATATATGGCTCAGTTGAAGAAGAAACAGAATGAGAAGCAACAGAAAGGAAGAAATCATGAAATGGAAATTGAAGGGACACGTACGTTTCGATCCAGAGAAGGAAACAATTTGACTGGATTTGGAAAGCATCGGGTTTCAGCCGATGGGTCTTCCAGGGACTTCATTGAAGAGATTAGAAAAGCAGTCAGAGACAACATTGCTGGGCAAAGTAGTCCAATCACGAAGAAGCTTCATTATGATGGAAGGAAAATGAGCTCGGCTTCAGATGAGCCGTCAACAAGCTCAAGCCAATCGTCAGAATTTCGATCCAACAGCTGTCAATCCATTAGTTCTTTCAGATTAGCGACAGATCAACCGAAGGTGAAAAGTCAAAATGTGATTGCCAAGTTGATGGGTCTAGATGACATGCCTAAAACGTCATTGGAAAAAAATCCACAGAGACGGTTAGAAAGTGACAGAATCCTGGGGCAGAGGAGGACAGTTTTTGATGTTGAAATACCAAAGACAAGGAAGCCTCAACCCTCAATTCCTAAGGTTGTGTCTGAGCAAAGGTCATTGAACGAATTGCTAGAAACCATGCAACTTAATGGACGATTGAAAAGAAGTTTTAACAAAGAACTTGCTTCCCATCCTCATTCAAGTGGTTCATATTCTGAACTTAGTTTGGCTAATGGTATTCCGCCCATTGTGCTGATAAAACCTCTGCCTGTTGAATGCTTGGAATCAGATCATGAACTTGCTCCGATTACTTGGAATGAGGGGGTTCTGAACACAAGGATGTTGCCTGAAGAGACCAAACTACAAGGATGGCTTGCTCGTAAATCAACAAAATATAAAGAAGGGTCTTTGAATTTTAGCAAAAGGTCCTACAAAATAGAAGCAGAAGAGACTGCATTTGGAAGGCATAAACAGGAAGAAGGATCTCAAGAGCATAAATGGTATGCTGTAAAATCAAATGAAGAAGGGGTAAAACCAATTAACGAGAAACAGAGAGCAACTGGTAACAGAATTGACACAAAATTGGAATCAGAAGGTTACCTTAAAAAAAGGCTTATCCAAAAAGGACAAGAGGATCACAAAGCAGTTTCAAAAGAAAAAGAGAAAGTAGTTTGGACAAAATCAAAGGCCTCAACCAAAATGCAAGCTTTGACGCCTACAACTAACCAACAGCAGGAGGGAGCAGAGAAAACACGTAAGAATGTGGACAAGATTCGCAACGATGTTAGCAACAAGAAAGTAGTGGAAAGAGATGCTGTCAATTGCAGAAGTAGTTCAAGATCTCAAGACCTAGCTAAGATGATGACTTCTAAAGAACAGAGAAAGCTTGGAAATAGAATTGTAGTTACGAAGACAGAAACTCCACGGCAGCACAGAAAGGAACCAAAAACCATCTTGAGAGAAACAACACAGACCGGAATTATTCAGGATTCTAAAGATCAGAAAGCAAGGGAGAAGCCACTCAGTGAGGTTAAAGCAACTAAACCGGATGTGAGTCCTGCTTCTAGTTCTTCTTTTCTGAAACTTGCAGTTTAATTCGTTTCTTGATATGCATTGATTTACTTTCTTTCCGAGAATCTTGCTTGTCCGTAATCAAATCTTGGCTTGCTTTAGAAATCTTTTAAATGATAACTAAAGCCATAACTGTCCTAAGTTATGAATTTGAAATCCACGTGTCAATATTCTCTGCAGATTGAGAACTTAGATGTTAAGAGCAATGATCTCGGATGCAGTAATCACTGTGTTCTGGAAATAAGCAGCAGCTTGCCTATAGACCAGCTGCCCACACAGACCCAAGTTGATGTCTTAACAATTCAAAGAAAAGGTAATCCCTTTCAGGGTGCATTAACAGTTTCAATACTAGTAAGAATAATGAATTGCATGTAATGTTCACGTATGCATTATCAGGAAGGAATTATTATATGCAATTGTTCTAAGCATATGGTTTGTAGTTTATACATGCTTTGTCATAAGGCCCATTACAACCTGCAATTTTCCTATCCTTATAGAGCATTGCAGTGACAACCAGAGTTCTCTCTGCAATTTTGCATTGCTGAACTGTGAATATGCAATGGATTCTACAGCTAAATCTTCAGAAGAAGCTGATAATCACGGCAATCACATTGCGGGCCTCATGAGTTTAAAGAACATATCCCACCTAAAAGATCTGCTTTTGAACAATCCGTCTTTTCTAACTCAAGCAGCTGAGCTTTTTCATCTCAATTTGGGTTGTCCAGAGGTCATACCAACATCTGCAGTGAGCGAATCCGGAGAAACTGTGATGAAACTCTACTTAGACTATGCAAATGAGTTCACCGGACGTAGAAGCCTCCAAGATTCAGTAACAAGACATCCTCTTCTTCCGTCTTATGTGGGGGGTGTCAGAAGTTCTTTAACTCAACATCAGTTGCTGGACGAAATCTGTGAAGGAGTTGAGACTCTTGAAAGCTACTCTGACCCTGATGGAAACACCCCTCACAGTGATGATCTTTTTGCAATATTAGATGGAGATATATGGTGCAAAGAAGTTTTTAGTAGGACATGGGATTTGGGTTGGAGGAATCAATTTTCTGCAACAGAATCTGAGATATGTGTCATTGATTTGGAGAAATTGCTTGTAGGTGAATTGATTGAAGAGCTGTTCGTATAACATTGAGCCTCAACCTTTTCTAGTCATGCTGCTTGTAACCTGTACAGGTTTGAAAGCTTCATCATTTTCTGCAAACGAGCAACCTTGGTTTTAGAATAGATTAACACTAATTTTCACAGGTGGAAAGGATTATCAGAGTGTGGACACTTTTTACCATACCATATGTTCAGGTTCATGTCAAAGTGAAAATGTAACGACAGAAGGCCATTTTCATGGGGACTAACTTCAGTTTTGTACATAACTATTTTGATTTAAAAAAATATACTATATCCTAATTTATAACTTGTGAATGTCACTCTCTTTAGTTTTACTTTCATACAGTCTGACTTATCTTATTATTATATGTATTAAGTTCGCAATGGGTCAAATCTTAACTCTTAAGTTCAATCCGTTCGGTTCAAAGGTTAGTGACAACATTTTTTTTCTTTTTCTTTCTTTATATTTAACAAAATATACTAATAAATAAGAATCAAATATAGAGATTAAGATAATAAATTTGTACAATCGAATAATAGCATTTCAGAAGTTTAACTTATTTATAATATAGTAGGAAACCCTTCTCTCTATTATTTACATAGTACATAATAACATATATGTTTGTTGCATAAGAGAGGAGTATTTAGTAGCAAGGTTGATATTTTTAGATTTCTCCAAATTTTGTTTCTCAATGATACTTTTTTTTTCTATTTATGTTTTTAGTTTTTGTTTTCAAATTTTAGTCAAAAAAATTTATTTTTTTGAGTTTTTTGTTTTATTTTTTTCAGTTTACAAATTTTACGAAAATTGGAAAAATTGGTGTCTGTTTTGTATTTTTGTCTTTTATTATTTGATTTACTATTAAATAAATATATGTATTATTTAATTATTTATTATATTATGTATTAATAAGAAAATTATGAATAATTAATTTTACTTTATTTTTGGAATTAAATTAAATTAAATTATTAAATAATTATTCATAAATACAATAAATTTAAAATATCTTCAAAATATTAAATTGAAAATAAATTTTGATTTATTAATTAAAATATATTTAAAATAAATTTTAATTTATAAATAAAAATAAAATTTAAATCATGTATTTTAATATATTAAATAATTTCATTAAAATTTTATTAATAAATATTATATAAGATATTAAAATAAATTTAATTAATTAAAATAATTATCTTTAAGTTTTATCTAATATGTAATTATCATTAGTAATAAAAATATAACTAAATTGACATTAACAAGTAAACATGTTTTTATTTTTATTAAAAAAATAAAAATTAGAAATGAAAAACAAAAACTAAAATTCACAACAGAAAAACATAAATAAAATCAAACAAAAATGCAACCAAACGAAACTTAATTGTTATTGCTGTTATATTTGTTGTATAAATTTAAGTTATAATCTTTGTATAATTTTAATATATAATTAATTATTAAATAAAATAATGTCATTGTATTTATACATTCGAATAAGGTGAAACATTTCTAAATGTTCCATTCAACTCAAATTTGATCCATTAATTTTGGGAGGACAGATCAATTTTATCATCCCTAATACATATACTTGCATGGTCTCTTTAGCTTGACTTGATTATGATATATGGTAAAATAGAAAAAAAAAAATCTTTGACGACTTAGATCTTCTTTGGTAAATGACTTATTAGTCTTTTTTGGCAGATTGAAATGTTCTAGTTGTTTGACCATGTCAAACTGCTGGTAATTATATTTGGTAATTAATTGATTGGGTTGACGAATTGAAATAAATCAGCTGATTTTGAAAATGCAACTATAAGAAACGTTTCCTTTAGCAGTCGAGAAATTAAGGGACTAAAAGATTATTATATCAAAAAATCATTACAAATTACTCATATAAATAGAGATTGAGATTGAGATATAAATTTGACTTAATTTATGCAAAATTTTAAAAGTTAATCATTAAATTAAAATTTTAAAAAATTAAATACTTTTAAAATGTCATATCTAATTATATTACATTAATTACTTTTATATAGATATGATATTTAGGTCACTTTTTACATCAATATTTAGTATATAATATTATTATCACTTGTATATTCTGTTTAATTCAGTTCAATTTAATCCAACATTAATAAGTTAAATTTAAATTAATTATTTTTACCTAGTTTAAATTTTAAGAGATTAATATAAACATTTTTTAAAATAACTTTATTTAAATTTAATATATTAAAAATATAGTTTCAATTTTCAAAAATTTAAAAATTAAAATTAAAATAACAAAAATTTATATTTCCTTAAATTAGAAATTAAATTTATATCATTTTTAGAGACCCAACTTTATATTAAGCTTGTTAGTGCCACATTTAAGGGAAAACTGGCGGTGTGATCCAACAAAACTCATTGTCAAGTTTATTTTTAATAATATTTTAGTGATCTCTCAAATTTTTTAGTTGATCCTTGCAAATTTAAGAAGATCTCAAAAAAAATTTAATCAAATTCATTCATTATTGATAAGTTTATTGAGAAGACTTTTAGTATTCTTAAGGTTCCAAGGAAGATATTGGAGAAAATGGTGATGTTGACTCATTTTGCTTTATCTAAATTTTTATGAGAGTATTCAAATAAATACTAAGGGGACGGTTGGTTCGCATGGAGATTGGTAATAGAAATGAGAATAAATATAGTGAAAAACGAGAATTAATATTATCATTATAATTATGATGATTGGTTAAGATGAATGAATGATTCTTATTATCATTAATAGTAGTTGGTTTGTAAAAAATATTGAAAAATAAATTTATTATATTTTAATTATTTAATTATAATATTTTAATTAATGAATGAATTATATTTTAATTAATTATATTATAACTAATTAATTAATTATATATTTAATTAATTATAATGTAATTAATTAATTAATAATAATATTTTAATCAATTATATTTTAATCAATTAATTAATTGCAATATTTTATGAATGAATGAATTATATTTTAATTAATTATAATATAATAAGTTAATTAATTATATCATTTCAATTAATTATTTTTAACTAATTAATTAATTGCAATTTTTAATTAATGAATGAATCATATTTTAATTAATTATATTGTAATTAGTTAATTATATTTTTAATTAATTATGATGTAATGTAATTAATTATTAATATTATTTTAATTAATGTTATTATAATTAATTAATTAATTATAATTAATTAATTAGTATTAAAAATATATTTTTAAAAGGTTACTACTAAAGAATGAGTTTCATTCCTCTACTAAATGAAGGATACGAAGGATTCTCAAAAGTGAGATATTAAACTATTGTCTTTATAATAATAATCAACAACTAACCATTCACTTTTTATTCCTTACCCATATTTTCAAACCTATCAACCAAGCACCTCCTCATATATAAATACTTAATACTCATGTTCTTATAATTTTTTTTAAAGTTATTATTTCATAAGTCATTTTACATATAAACAACTAATATTAAATAATTAATTTTATCATAAATTTTTAAATAAATAGTTGATATTATCTGCCGATCAAATTAACTATAATTGGTAGTTAACTAACTGCTAATACAGTCAACTAATAGGTAATAACAAATACAATTGTACCGATTACCGAAAAAAGGCTTAAAGGATAAATCGAAAAGGAAAAGCAAGGACGAATTGACCAGTAACGAAATAAATATCAGAGAAAAGGGGTAAGCCTAATTAGAATTTCGCCTAATGTAAACTCAGTGAATATGTACATTTTCTTTTTTTTTAGTTGCTCACGAGGTGTCTTAAAATGGTCTCAATTATGGAAAGACACCTTTAAATCATTCACACTCAGATTAATCTTCGTTTGAGTCAAATAAGTCTTTTATTGGAGGTAAAATTTTATCATAAATTTTAAAGGGCTGCATACTTAAATTCAAACGCTGACGGAGGTGTTTAACTTAGATAACGTTAAGCGGTTATGTAAATCAAACACAAACCCTTCCGGTGCTTAGGTTCTGCTCTGTGCTGTTCTAAAAAGGACAAACGGAATTACAGAACCTGTAGAAGTCACTGACAATGTCGTGAAAGAAGGTTGGATTTGTCTTCGTCCAGTTCAACAATAGTGCTTCACTTCTCTCAACTACCAGCTTGATGATCCTCTCTAGATCGAAAACGATCAGAAAGAATCACTGCTTCAATCAACAGCACCTCAGAGCTTTTCGTATTGACAAACCAAGAAACCAAAAGCCTCGGAGATCGTCACCAAGGAAGCAAAAACCAACCTTTCCGTTTCTAACCCATTTGAAAGAGACTCAAGACCCAGATAAAGCCATCTCTCTCTTTCACGAATATCGTCGAATAGGCTTTAAGCACGATTACGCTTCGTACTCTGCGCTCATATACAAGCTCGCTCGCTGTGGCGACTTTGTAGCTGTGGAGGCAGTACTCTGCCATGTACGGGATACTAATGTCCGTTGCGGAGAGACACTTTTTATTGCTTTGTTTCAACATTATGGCAAAGCCCAGATGTTTGACAAGGCCATGGAGCTATTTGATAGAATGAAGAGTTTCAACTGTTCCCGTACGTCGCAGTCTTTTAATGCTCTCTTGAATGTTCTTGTTGACAATGATCGTTTACCTGAGGCGAACGATTTCTTTTCGAGGTCTACTAAATTGGGTATTCGTTTGAATGCGGTTCCGTTTAATATCATGATCAAAGGGTGGCTATCAAGGGGTGAGTTGGGTAAAGCACGGAAGGTGTTTGACGAAATGCTTGAGATGAAGGTGAAGCCAAACATTGTGACGTATAATAGTCTTATAGGCCATTTCAGCAGAAATCGTGATCTGGATAAAGCGAAGGGCTTATTTAAGGAGATGATCAAGAAAGGGAACCACCCGAATGCGGTAACATATGCCTTGTTGATGGAAGGTTTGTGCATTACAGGCGAGCATGGGAGGGCCAAAAAGATGATATTTGATATGGAGTACCAAGGGTGTAAACCAGAAGTTATAAATTATGGCGTTTTGATGAGTGATCTCGCGAAGAGAGGGAAGTTTGATGAGGCCAAATCTTTACTTGTTGAAATGAAAAAGAGATGGCTTAAGCCAGATGTTATAACCTATAATATCTTGATTAATTATCTTTGTAAGGTAGGTAGAACAGCAGAGGCTTATAAATTGTTATTTGAAATGCAACTTGGAGGTTGTGAGGCGAATGCAGCAACTTATAGAATGTTGGTTGATGGGTTTTGTAAAGTTGGTGATTTTGAGGGAAGTTTGAAGGTCCTGAGTGTTATGGTAAGAAGTAGGCACTGTCCTCGCATTGAAACCTTTAGTTGTTTGGTCGTTGGCTTGGCCAAGTCTGGGAATGTAGACGGTGCTTGTTTTGTCTTGGAGGAGATGGTGGAAAAAAAGATGACACTTGATTTGGATGCTTGGGAAGTTCTTATTAAGAATTCTTGTGTATGGGATGCAAAAGCAATTGAACTTGTAAATGAGTTGATTTCAACTGTGCAACGACAATATGAACAGAGTATTGTAACATCATTGTAACTCTACGTGGATTTGTGGAATTCTTTCTGGTCTCCACCAAGCTTCGACTATAAGCAATGCTTGGATTTGGGTCTTGATCAGCGTTGCTTGTCTGACAATTTTGGCAGATTTATGGAAAAGTCTCTTTGAGCACTCGGAGACTGATACCCCTTCCATTGGGAGGAATAAGATTGGAAGCTCTAATAAGATGTTGAGCAAGTACAAGACTTGATACCCTGTACACCATTACTTGGGGAGAATTGGGTTGGTGTCAAAAGAACATAACTGGTGATTGGTGATTAATGATTGAATTGCATCCTAATCCCCAATAAACAGCTGAAGGTTTCTCACCTGAGTTGTGGTCAAGGAGATCAATTTTGAGTTAGATACTGTTATGATAACTGATACCTTGTAGAATATTTAACTCCAGGTCATATTAAAAACAAGTTGAAATTTACAAGATTAGTTACTTCTATTTCTTGATGATCAGTTTCTCCTTATTTATTGAGGCAAAACCTTATTGCAGCATCATTTTGAGATTCTTTTCTATATTTTCTTCTGGATGATTATGATGGAAAAAGCCCCTAATAATGGCTGATGTATTTAGAGCAATCCTATATATAATCAAGCACAAGTGAAGTGGTGGTACAAAATCGATGAACATCTTAGTCTACCAAAGATTAATAATTAGTTTCTGAAGCAGTGGTTTCAGTATGAAGGAACTGGTTTCTCAAAGTTTGAAATGTCACTGCTATTATTGAAGGATATTTCAAAAATGATCTTCAACCAACACACTTTGAAAGAACCTACTCCATCTTATCTAATCCATCTTAGAAGTTTCATTAGCCATACATTGCACGGTATATATATACACAAGCAAACTATCATGAATTGTCATCAGTAGTCTAAAGAGAATCTTCCTAAAATCATCAAACCATCTTAATCTCTAGCAGTAATGGCCATGCAAAAGTACAATTCTCCTGTCCCTGACGTGATTCTCTCTCTTCTCTTTCTAGCTCTCTCCATCACCTTAGCGGCTCCAGCTCGAATACTAGATGAGGAGGTGCCATCTATTCCCCTTTCTTCACCTGGGGCACCTGGCTCGGTTGTAACTCCTCTTGCCAATGCAGCTCCTGCTGTTGGTACACCACTTGCAGCCACTGGTGCTACAAATATTAACGAAGACTCGCACCACACACTCTCTTTCTTCATGCATGATATAATTGGAGGTTCAAACCCCTCAGCTGTAGCTGTAACTGGGATTGTAGCCAATCCAGCAGTCAATGGTCAGGTCCCTTTTGCCAAACCCAACGGTGCAGTATTACCAGTTAACAACGGTGTTCCAGTTAACAACAATAATAACGGCATACTCAACAATAACAATCTTCCTTTCCTCACTGGCCTCGGTGGCACTACAGCTAATGTGATTCAGAACAATGGGAACAACAACAATGGCGGGTTTGGAACTAATCCTGTCGTAAACGGTGTCCAGATTCCTCCAGGAACAACCGTTCAAAAGCTTATGTTTGGGACGATGACTGTGATTGACGATGAGCTAACAGAGGGACACGAGCTTGCTTCAGGTCAGATTGGTAGGGCGCAAGGGTTTTATGTGGCGAGCTCTGTAGATGGTATCAGCCAGACCATGGCTTTCACAGCCATGTTTAAAGAGGGTGGTTATGCTGATAGCATCAGCTTTTTTGGTGTCCACCACACGGCTGTTTCAGAGTCTCACGTCGCAATCATGGGAGGCACCGGAAAGTATGTGAATGCCAAGGGCTTTGCAACAGTGAAAACATTCTCAGGAATAAACCAGCACAACACGGATGGTTCTGAGACTTTGCTGCAATTCAATGTGTACCTTGCCTACTAGTGTGTTTCCTACCTACTTGGTTGAAATTCCTCAAACCTGTGAAAAAAAAAAAGTTGTGTTTTATTTGAATTGTTCAAGTTTGGTAATACCAATTTCAATGAATCTGCATCACTTTGTGATACCGCATTGGTAAATTCCAATAAATACTCAAAACGTACCTCATAATACTCATTATCAAGTTCAGGAATGCAAACAATGCCATTGTACCGGTCTTTATCCCTCAATGACAGGGGAGTTCTTAACATGGATATTGGTTCTGTCTGATTTTGATAGAGCTGGACGCTGCTGCTAGGATCCATGGGATTGGTTGACTTTGGCATAGAAACACCTGCAAAACAGTAAGACACACCGAGGGTTGACTGCCGGTAGGCCCCTTCGACGCTCAAGTTAGTCTTTTTGTGAGAGTTTTGGTGACTAGTGAATAAAGAATACTAGGGTTCTCGAAAGTCGTACCTTTTTCATGATGAGGTAATGAACTTATATATGAAAAA
>JAOSBK010000008.1:3875835-3895250 GCA_027568895.1 Erythroxylum shatona
TTGATTATATTAATAATATAAATTTCTTTTAAAAATTTTCTTTAAGTAATAATTGTAGTTATTTATATATGGAATATGTGAAAATAATATCAAGAAAAATAAATAGATTGTTATTATTTTAATTCTCTATTATTATGATTTTTTAGATGAAGTTGCTGTAAATTATAAATGACATAACAAAATATATTGAAGAATTATTTTGTAATTTTATAAAATTTAAAGACTATTATATAAATTTAAAAGATTTTATAAAACGTTACTGAATATTAATCTGTATCGGTACGTATCATAATCAAATCTAATACTAATTCTTGTAAGCTATTCATGAAATTAATCAGGACCTTACTTTCAGCTAACATACTCTTTGCACTATTCAGGTTGAATCATGAAACAAGTGTTGGCGCCCATCTTCGTCGTCATCTTCAATCCAAACACGTCTCTGTTTCATTTTACTGTCATAACGTTCTTGCCATGTGGCTGATGGTGCCACCTCGGATGCTTTTATGCTTGGTTGGATGGTGTTAAGGTTTTCTTGGACTGCTCCAATCAATTGGTCAAGTACGAGGAGGTGGGTTTAATAATTCCGGTCCTACAGGGGGTTGTGGCGACGATGAATGTGGGCAAGTTATACTCGTGGTCGTGGAGGTGATAGTGATACCCATTTTATCTCCTCGTTATTCGAATGGTCCATTTTAAAAGGTTCAAGCCCTACCATTATCTTGTGTTGCCCATCTACTCAACCCTTAGTTTCGATGATGACCAAAGACTTGAGTGTTTTAGCGGGTTTAAATGTTTGGTCCCTGTCTTCACCGAAGCTGTTGTTAACACCATCGATCTAGCTTCAGGAAGAGGATAAAAGCTTCAAACGTTACAAACACTTTTAGATCCACGGTGAAAGACAATGGCTAGAGGTATATGGTTATTGGTTTAAAGCTTTCGTTGCTGTCCACATATATATATGTTGTTTTAAATACATGTATCTTTACGTAATGCTTGTGTAAGATGCATGTTGTTGCTGTGGTTTATTTTTACAGCTCCTGCACTGAAATTTATCATCTATATAGATGGTTGTGGTGTTGGGTTCGTACAGAAGAGAAGTTTGAGGAAAATCTGCTTCAGATGTCTTGGAACTTCGAAGCGAGATGATTAGAGTGATGAAGTTGAACACCAGAAAGAAAGCGAAACGACCTGGCTTTGAGTTTGACACCACCAGGAAATCATAGACAGAGGGAAAAAGGTTTTGGTGATGATTGGAAATTGAGAGGTAGATGAGAACTAACAGGACTAGAGGCACTCCAATTATCTCCATGCTGAATTGAATTGTTCTCTGCTCTCCACTTCCACCAATGCAGGGGACAGGATTTTATGAGATTTAAGGCAAAAGTAGGTTCAGACATGACAAGGGATTTTTTTGTTGCCCACGAGGTGTCTTAGGAGGATCCCAACTATAAGAAGACACTTTTAAGCCATTCACACCCAGACTAATCCCCAGTCTAGTCGAATAGGTTCCTTGCGGAAGACAAAGCTTTGGCTTCAAGTTTTAAATGGCTGCATACATGAGGGCGGTTCGAACCCGCGTCCTCATTTAAATTAAAAAAGGCCCTTACCAACTCACTTGCACTCTAGGGTTCAAGACGAGGGTTATGAATTATAGGTAGTCGCCCTCAAGTTAAGGATTTTATGTGCATCTTTAAATGTTTTTTATATAATATGTTGTTGATGCAAGATTTTAGGCATAAGTCAAATTGTTTAAATTTTTAGTTAATATATAAATCCTTAAAATTAAGTCAACTCAAGTCAAAAAATTGTTTTAATAATTTGTGAATATTTGATATTTAAAATGTTTATATAATTTTCGTCTTTGTTATTATAGCTTTTAATTTTTAATAAATATATTATTAACTATTTATTCGAAATGCAGTCTCTTATTTGATGTTAAAAAACTATACAAAAAATAAAATTTTCAAATTTTAATTTGAACATTATTTTATCAATTATATCAATAAAATATTAACAAAATTAATCTTTTAAATTGAGATATTTAAAAAAATTTATCACTTAATCAAAACTTAAACTTATTCACTATATAACATTAATTTAAAAAATTAAATAGTAATTTACATAATTCTTTCAAATATTAATTTTAACACCTACATCAATAAAATATTAATGAAAATAATCTTTAAATTGAGAAATTCAATTTTTAAAATTTAAACACAATCAAATTTTAAATTTGTTCACTATGTAACATTAATTTTAAAATTAAATTAATTTAAAATTATGCTCAAGTGACAAAGAATTTATTAACTATATACAGGGATGGATCCAGGGGGGCTAGCAAGGGTTACAGCCCCTACAAAACTAAAATTTTTTTTGGAATATATATATAGTAAACTAAGTAGGGCTATAGCCCCTACAAAATTAAGTTCTTTGCACCCCCCAAAACTAAAATCCTGGATTCGTCATATATATATATATATATATATATATAATAAACTAAGTAGGGCTATAGCCCCTACAAAACTAAGTTCTTTGCACCCCCAAAACTAAAATCGTGGATTTGTCGCTGACAATATATATAAGTCAACATCAGATACATGTACATGCGTCGTTAAATTGTAAAGGTGAAGGTTCAATGTACCTGCCCTGGACATTTCCAAAGGTCTGGTTGGCTCAAAATAATGTAAGTAGGGTTTTTTTTATATCACTGCTGACATGTATTAATAATGATAGTTTTGGGACACTTTACATATCACGTAAATAAATAAAACAGAGATATTAACATAATAATAGATTTGAAAAAAAATAAAATTTGAACAATTTATTGTCACTTTTTAATGTTCTAATTATAATTACAAAATTAATAAAAGTTTGATATTTTTTATAATTAACCCTAAATTATAATACAAGTACAAGTATTCTCTGTACTCATATTATACAAGTAAAGTATATTAAACAATACGTAATATTAAACAATCTGTAAAGCACAATATATTAATTATTATATAATTTTAAACTATATGAAACATAAATGAAAATATATCGAACCAAATTTTTTATATGGATTATAACATAAGTAAAACTAATATAAAAAATAAATATTAAAATATATAAAAAGTCAAATAATATTATATAAATCTCAAAATAAGAATGAAGATGAGTTTGTGGAAATTGTGGAAATTATATGTAAAACATAATGACAAAAGGGATCAAAAATAGGCTAATTAATTGATAAAAAAATCTACTTAAAAAAGATTTTTATGATAAGTTCCAAATTTGAGCTTCTTAAAAATTTGTATTTTAGCTTAAAAAAAAGCTATATTTATTAAAGACATGCTTTTTTATTTTTAATCAAAAACTTATTTTAAAATTTTTTTTGTAGTAATAAAAATATTTATTGACCTCTCAAAAGGTCACGGAAATATGTGCTAAACGAGAGAAGGATAATATTTTATATAAAAATAGTAAATAAACTCCCCCTAGTTCAGAAAACATACTACGTACCTAGACATCAAAATCAAGATGACTTCCTATTCATCCTCGTTGACTTTGCAAAGTTGACTGACTTTGCAAAGAGTTCCATCATGAGTCTTGATTTCAGAGAATGAAGCGATTGACTAGAAGACTAAATTTATTACTAAATTTATTAAACAATTTGACCTGGACTTGCATTGTGTAGACTAACGAGAGAGGGAGAGAGAGCATTGAATATATGGAGGTTCTAATTAGACATGCCATTACCAAAGATGTGAGCAGATCAGTGCATTTGTAATAAAGATGCGGAGGCACATGAAAAGAAAGTTACAGACAGTGCAAGTCAGTTGGTGGGCGTTGAGCGATGGAAATTGTCCTCTTAAGAGTCTTCACATGTCGTCCTAGTTCCAACTCATGCACACCCTCCCTGACCCTCTTTATAAACTCCTTTGCAGTTGAGATTATCTGACACCCCATATAACACACGTTTGACTCTCTTAGTCTCTTATACTTTCACATGAACCCCATCTAAACCTTTGGTTTACACATTCGTACACCTCAGCGAAACCTTACAAATCTACCCTCACACACTCAGAGACAATCAACACTCACCCTCTTTCTCTCCTTGTCTCTCACTCCTCGTTTTTAACCTATTTCTTTCTCAAATGGATGTTACTGTGCTACTCTATGCTTTCTTGATCCTCTATCCCCTCCTCATTCTCTGGAGTTATGTCGATGGGAAGAGGGATAAAGACTGTTACATTTTGGACTATGAGTGCTACAAGCCAACAGATGATAGGAAGCTTGACACCGAGTTCAGTGGAGAAGTTATAAAGAGGAATGCTAATCTTGGACTTAACGAGTATAAGTTCCTTCTGAAGGCCATTGTCAGCTCCGGCATTGGAGAGCAAACCTATGCCCCTAGAATCATATTCGATGGTCGTGAAGAGAACCCCACGTTAGAAGATGGAACTTCCGAGATGGACGAGTTCTTTAAAGATAGCATCGCAAAGTTGCTTGCCAGGTCAGGAGTTTCGGCTCAAGAAATTGACGTTCTCATCGTTAATGTCTCTATGATCTCTGCTGTGCCCTCGTTAGCATCCAGGATCATTAATCACTACAAAATGCGTGAGGATATTAAGGTTTTTAACCTCACTGGCATGGGGTGTAGTGCGAGTCTTATATCCGTCAACATTGCTCAGAACGTTCTGAAGACTTACAAGAATGTTCATGCACTGGTCGTCACTTCGGAGTCTTTGAGTCCCAACTGGTACTCAGGCAACAATAGATCGATGATTCTCGCAAATTGTTTGTTCCGCTCAGGTGGGTGTGCAATTCTTTTGACAAACAAAAGGTCCCTAAAGCACCGTTGCATGTTCAAGCTAAAGTGCCTCGTGAGGACTCACCATGGAGCCAGAGACGAGTCCTATGGTTGCTGCATACAAAGAGAAGATGACCTAGGTCACTTAGGTTTTCACCTAGGCAAGAATCTCCCAAAAGCCGCAACAAGGGCTTTCGTAGACAACCTCAGAGAGATAGCTCCAAAGATCTTACCAGTAAGGGAGTTGCTTAGATTCATGGTCCTAACATTCATCAAAAAGTGGAACCAAAGCTCTACCAAAGGATGTTCAACAGGTCCTAAACCAGTGATCAACTTCAAAACTGGAGTTGATCACTTCTGCATTCACACTGGTGGCAAAGCAGTGATAGATGGGATCGGAGTGAACCTAGACCTCTCCGAATACGAACTCGAACCTGCGAGAATGACACTGCACAGGTTCGGGAACACATCGGCCAGCAGTTTGTGGTACGTCTTGGCATACATGGAGGCCAAAAAGAGATTGAAGAAGGGAGACAGGGTTTTGATGATAAGCTTCGGTGCAGGCTTTAAATGCAACAGCTGTTTGTGGGAGGTGGTGAGGGATTTAAACGACGGTAATAATGCATGGAACGACTGTATTAATGAGTACCCACCAGACTCTTTGGCCAACCCATTCATGGAGAAGTATGGGTGGATCAACAATGAAGACCCTAGCACCTTTGTGCTTCCTCGCTGAAAGAAAACAACAAAAAACAAAGGTCGATCCCATAATCATTTCTTACTCAAATTTCTAGGTTTGGAAAACTGTTTTACCCTTTCATCTTCCCCTTTACCTTTTCTCGGATATAAAAAGATATCCATTTTTTTTTCACTGTATTTCAATTTTATTCCTTTTATCTTTCTCTCGATTGGAATATTTACTTGCCATAACTATTCCAGTCTTTTTCTTATTATTATTATTGAATTCCTCAATGGTTCATAGCCCAACAACTTATGTTGCTTCCAATAGGATAAGAAGAATATTGTCCTATAAGGAGGAGGCTGTATTTTCCTTCCTTTTCTTCATCTTTTTTAGTTTTTTACTCTCTTGTTTTCCTTCTACGGATTGTTGATGGTCACTTCTCTGTTAATTTGTTTCTACCGTACGTACTTTTTTTTTTTTAATTCGTAGCAGAATAGAGGTCAGTTGGTTTGATTCACATATGTATATCTATTCACGCCGTTTCCCTGTATAAATGCAATGTGTTGTAACTTACTATCCTGTATGTGTTCGTGGGTTTGATGAAATAGAAAAGATTGTGGCAAGAAAAAGGCTGAAACCTTCGAGCCCTGTAGCTCCAACACGTAGAATGAATGAGCTTTGGTCATTACAGATTATAGCATGGAAACACGAGTTTCAAAAGAGCAGTGCTTGCAGAAGCAATTGGGAGGGTCCCAAATTTAAGGGAGGAGGGTCTTTATGATCCCTTTCATGTTGAATAAATGTGTGTATATATATATATATATTCCACATCCTTTCAAGGGTTTGCATCGAAATGTCGTGACTGAAGAGGAAATCAATTTCCCCCACTTGTCATCATTGATTGGAAATAAAGAAATTGTTATAAAGAAAATTTTGGCATCGAGAAATGAAGACATTACTGAAATTAATAGTATTTTGATATGAAAAAACACTACACTATTGAGCATGATATTAATAACTAATAGCATTCACTGCATTACCCGACAGCTAAAGGCTTCTCTTAACAAAATTTGTTAGACAAGTGAAAAATATTATAAATAGTAATGTATTTAAGAAAATCAAAAGATAAAATAATAATATGTGATATAGGTACACACACGTACACTTTATTCCTATGTCTTCGTTGACATATAACAGTGTACACATTTACATACACTTGTTACTGATAGCATTCAGGGACAAGATCTTTTGTCCAGTTTTATGGTGTATTATTGTGTCCAGTGAATATCAGTCATTTATTTATGTCGGTCCCATATAGGCTCTACATAAATAAACGTGGAGTCCGCATAAATAAATAGCTGAGATTCACTAGACACAATAAGACACCATAAAAATTAGACAGAGGATCTGAACTCAGCACGCAATCGCGACAGGGAAAGGCAAAGCCTATTTATTTCGATCACATACATAAAAACATCATGTCCCAACCTGACCAGATATCTTCACGACAGGCAATTACAAGGAAAGAGCCTTAGTTCTCAGGCAGCATGGTCCAACACCAACTTTTGCCAATAAATACTTGATTGACCACTGACCAGGGCATCCTCTCCACAATCTTAAGCCTTCATTTTACACTCTGGTTCTTAGGTAGTGACTCCATATGTTCTCCACTTGTCATACAACTTTGAAACACCTTGTTGCTCTACAAATTGCAGGACAAACACTTGCATTAATGTTGGACACTGTGCCACTATGTTCGGGACAATAAGTTTTATTATGTCAAGAAGAGAATTTATTGTATTGCTGGCTCCTTGCACCTTGATCCTGGCATGCATCTGCTTACTGTTAAACTATATCCTCAACATCTTCGCCATCATTCCTTCATCATACTCTTCGTAAAGGATAATAAGACGAAGAAAATTGTTTAGCTAATAATAACAGTCTCTGACGCATCATCAATAAGGTGGACTCCCTCGAAATAATTAATATCCTTTCATCTTCTCTTACAGACTATCCTAATGAGCATTCTTTGTTGGCAGATACTAGAAAATAACTCGATCAAAATTAGGAAGTTCAACTCCAGCATGTTCACTTAAAGGAGAACCAGTGCGCTGATAATCTGGCCGGCCTTGCAGCAGTCGTCAGTCCGGGGCTCCATTTCCTTCAGGATCCTCCGCTCCTGCTTAGGGAGCTCCTCTACAGAGATCAACACGGGGCACTTTATCGACGTCCATGTGCTAGCTAGCTTGTTTTGAGTCTTTTTTTTTTTCCTTTGTATTAAAAAAAAAATGCAGTCGCTTGTATAACTCCACTTCCATCTTTCTGTAACGTATGATGAGACAAGTCCTTGGTCCATGGGGAAGAAAGCGATATAAGAAGTACAAGTCCTGAGTAAAAATATTCTTTCTATGGCACTATTAAATTGGGAATATAGAAGATGTCATTATCAACACATGTTATCTTATCGTAGCCGAAATTCGTTAGCAGAAGGCTAGCAGGTAGCGAAGGTTGCTTGAAAATAATAGATATATATATATATATGTCTAAACTGTGAACCCAGGAACCAAAACCTTTTGATAACTTGTACCACTATTTACCATATCTGGCAGTAACCGAACTACCACCAACCCCATAAATGTAGT
The DNA here is from genome assembly GCA_027568895.1 of Erythroxylum shatona. Lineage (NCBI taxonomy): Eukaryota > Viridiplantae > Streptophyta > Magnoliopsida > Malpighiales > Erythroxylaceae > Erythroxylum > Erythroxylum shatona. The sequence continues at coordinate 3,883,955 of JAOSBK010000008.1, forward strand.
TCTAATTAACTGTGCTTGATAAGGCTGGTAGGAAAGATACTTAACAGAAACAAGCACCTGTTTATTCGTTAATCCTTTTTCTCTGCATGAAACACATTACAGAAGCCTGAAAGATTCCTGACATGGAACTCTAATTAAATCGCCACCATGCATGTTCTGATGAAGAATAAAGTAAGCATAGCCATAGAACATACCAGGCAAAGAATGGAATTTGTTGGGGGAACAACCCATTTACAGAGACAGGCCAAGCAAAGTTGTCTTCGCGTGCTGTGTTCAAGAATCAAGATGATAATGGACGCATTTAATAGTTAGGTTGTACATGATTGTTTATTTCATCTTTCCAACACGCAATCATAGTCATTCATTATGTTAATTAGTGCGAAATGTCCCAAGAATTAACTGTTTGCCTCAAGTTTAGGGCAAATTAGCACATAAACAAAACAAAATTGGTTTTATTTTGGCTCCATAACATGAAAATAATGTTTCGACCCCATCAATCCATCATAATACCTTTCTTCTTTGGATAAATTTACCTTCCAAGATTGTTAAATCTTTGAATTCTGAATTTCAGCAAATGAAACCTACTCAGGAATCTCGCATCAGACAACTATGAGAACATTCAACAATTTATAATAGTGTGCAAACCTTCTCCTCTTAAGCTAGCTTTTGGGGTGAGTTAGGCCTTCTAACATAATATCAGAACAAAGCCAGTTTGTCTCGATGATTTAGGACGGTGTCCGATTATGTCCCTTTGCCCAATATATCCATCAAATATCCAGTCTTGCTCTAGACTGAGGGGGTGTATCAGGAATCCCACATTGGACAACCATGAGAACATTCAACAATTTATAATAGTGTGCAAACCTTCTCCTCTTGAGCTAGCTTTTGGGAGTGAGATAGGCTTTCTAGAAAATATTTTGTAAAGCATAGGAGCAGCCAGAGGGCGACTTTCTTCTGGTCCATTTCATCGAGCAGCTTACGAGCATCTCCGAATAAACAATCTGCAAATATTTCTGTATCAGTTTATCGTACCTTGTTAAACCAAAGAAACCCAGCAAAAGCCAATTATCATGACCGTATCTCTGATGACACGAGATTGACAACTAATATATTTTTCTTCCAAAAATATTTTAAAATATCCTACTAGTTTGTGGTAATTTTAGAAGATGATGTTTAATTTTTAACATGTCCCAATTCAACTTTCAAATAGAGCTGGTGGGAAGTTTTAAGCTTTTTTCCTTTTCATCGTTAGAGTGTATGATGAAAAAGGATTATTGTTCTCTAAGATCTGGGAAAACTTCCCTCATCATTTGATGGTGTATGAGAGCAACGCCAATTAAGTTGACAATTAGGCGCTGTCACATATGTCATGGTCTTAACAATAATTTAAAAAACGTGCAACTTCAACGTCACAATGTGGCGTCGTCAAAATGTGGTTCTTGCTCTTACAAATAGCGCCAATCAGGGGGACTGGTTGTAATTCTGATTCATATCGTTCATCAAACAGTTGGCCTGCGATACATTGGAAGCATTTCTAATGGAGAAAGCAGAGTACAAGCTTTTGCTCTCGTGGCCCACCGGTCTCACAGCTTCGCAGGTTCTCTCTATTCGCACCATTCTTTTTATTTCCATTTTCGTTATTATATTACTGGATCTTATTTGCTTTTGGTTCAAGGTATGTGTTATTTTCGATCAATTGTACGATAGAATTCCCCATCCCGACGGTGAATTGGAAGAATCAATTGCTAAGGTTAGTAGCTAATACGAGCGTTTTACCACATTACATACAAAGTTGCCTAGTACTTACAATGTCAGGATTAAACTTGGTAACTGAAAATTTCTTATCTTTTGTTCTTCAAATAATTTGTTTTAGATATGGGGTCAAAGGGTACAGAAGAATGCATCATTGTTCAATGGGAAAAAGTTCCGGGTAAGTTGGTAGCATTTTGGCTATTTCAAGCCGGCCTGAGCTAGTTAATGTTTCTCAAGTGCCCACTGGTTACTTTACTTTTGCTAAACTTTATCAAACAGTTTGATTTTTTTACATGCTTTAATTTACACATCAATTACTTCTTTTCTGAAGATGTCTGCTGGAAATTTGTTTGGAACTCTAATTTTTAAATACAAGTGAGATCAGGACGGTAATAAATAAACTAGGATTTCTGGCCTCAACTTAAGAAGAAAATTGAAGCTACTTTTCAATTAAGGCATTTGATTCCAGAGACATAAACACACATTGCAATAGAGAAAAGAATAGGCCTGCATGTGTACATGACATTTACAAGTTCGTGTTTATAGAAACATGCTTTGCAATTTATTTTGAATAGTTTTGAAAGAATCGATTGTTGTGCCTCAATTTCTTTGTTGCTACTCTTTTTAGTATGGAGGATATAGTCTTCTCATGGGAGATAGATCAGATCAAGATGTTATTATCTGCCTTCACCTTGGTTTGACAAATTACAGGTCTCCAAATCTCTCTCTCTCTCTCTCTTATATGCGCGTTTAGGCCATCTGCTTAACTAGAATAGTGTTCACAGCTTTTCTTAAATCAAGTCTACTTGTGTGCTCATGTACGTGTTTTGAAGTATTCCAATACGACGGTACATATGTTGATGAACTGTTAAAATCCATATTAACTGGTAAAAGTATCATATATATACATTAGCTTTGCCGGTAATAATGTTAGCTTCATGTTTTCGATGCTTGGATGTAGTGGTCCGTTTTGGCATTATAGAGTTTTTAGTTTTAGATTAGTGTCTACTATACTGCCTGTCTTCTGCACAGTTAATGTATGTTGGCCTAAACCGAGTAAACATCAAATGATGATCAATTAAGGTAGGGAGTTGCAGCAATTGTTCAATTTTCATTACACTAGATTGTCGGTGATACTGACTATTTGATGTACTAGATGGAAACTGTTAGGACAACTTCAACCGATCTTCTTTATTCACTTACTTCGGCTATTTGTTTGACTATTATTTCCCAAGTATTGCTCTTGTTCTATTCAAATTGGTCCTATTTAACATCTTGATATTGCTAAAAAACACTGTAATTCATACTAATCCACATTAATTCATCACCATTGCAAGAATAAAGGTTCTATTCTCGGTATGCAGGACTTTTGTGGGAACAAATTTAAATCCTTCTTGGGAAAAGTTTCTCGCTGCATCAGAAGGTATTTCTTGATGAAACGAAATTTCTACCATCAAAGATACTTTTGGTTTTCTTTTCAATCATGCTGCTGATTTTCCGGTACTTCTGCTTAACAATGCATTGACATGATAATTTGTGTCTTGCTTCTTCCATTCAAAATGTATGCCTCTTTTTGTTGTTCTAAGTTTGTTGATGATTTGGTATAAGCAAATGTGCAGTAATTGGCTTCTAGCAAAGTAGCCATGTACCGGAACAACGGATTAGGTCTCCCATTATTTTTAATCTTTTGTTGCAAGCTTAGCTGTTGAATCTTTTGTCTTTCATTCTTCTTAATATTTTTGTCCTTGGTCCCCTTCTAGATGACGTTGTGAAGTGTCAACACACCTCAAGTCCACTGGGTAATGGTACAATTGTTGAGACATTGGATAAAAGAATATTGCAAAGGAGTCAGAATGTTGGAGAATTTCCAAGGTACTATGTTTTCCCTGGAGGTCATCCAGAGGTATGGAATTTGGAAAATATGATACATACATCCTTTTCCTCAGTCCTCCGGTTTCCATGATGGATGGCTGCAACAGTAAAATTAAAAATACGTGTTTACTCTTGTACATTTGTTTTGAGTGTATGATATGTTAGTTATGTAATGTTTCTGATTAGACGTTTCTCATTTCTGAACCATCAAATCCAGCTGTTTTCTTCTTTTATATTTCTATTCAAGTGATGATTCCTCGTATAATAACATTTATCTGATTGTTGACAGCCTGAAAATGTTGGAGTAGCATTTCACCAGAGTGGTGAAGAATCTATAGATCATGAGCTTATTAACAGGAAGGTTTCTGAAGAAATTTTTGACAGTGTTCTTAGGGAAGTGGTTGAAGAAATTGGAGTACCCTGGACATCTATTGTAAGATGCCGTGTTACAAGAATAATGCTTTTTTCTTGGTTTATTTGTCTATAGGGATCTTTCAATGAGTTGCATTTCCTGTAGATAAAATTTGGCCAGGATCAACAATTTGGGTGACTTCATAAAGAAATAATGCTCAGTATTTAATAGGTTTTCCTTTGATGGAGATTACAGGATTTACTTGGATAGTGTTTTCTGAAATTGGATCTAAATTTTATGCAGTGCAGTTCACTTTTTATAGGTGTAACTCGCAGAGTTTTGAACGTTAGACCCGTTGCCTTTTTCTTCGTCAAATGCAATCTGCCGTCGAAAGATATCCAACAATTGTATTCTAGTGCACAAGATGGCTTTGAATCAACTCAACTTTATACAGTTACAAACTTACAATGGTTAGTTTCAATGTTCTGCACTTCCTTCATACTTCCCCAGCGATTCACTTGCCACGAACATATTAAATCACTTGGAAAGTTGTGGTGGCACGAAACTGGTCAGATCAGGCATTCTGATGCAATCTGAATGTGGACTGGATGGAATACATGAAAGTGCTGGGCTTTTTTTTTTTTCTTTGGTTCCCTTTTGGTAACGAAGTCAGTTTAATTGTGAGGTCTTATCAATAACATATTTCAGCAATTGCTCTGTTCATGCAGAAAGTGAATTTATTCCAAGCTGTTGATTTATGTTTATTCTGTGATCAGGATGACTTGGAAAGCATGGTTCCGAAGATGCCTGGTTGCCATCAAGGTGGATTTGCTCTCTACAAGAGGATGGCATAAGCTTCAGAGAGTTTCTGATAACTCGTCCCTATCAGTCTCAATATGTCAGACTTTCTATAGGCGTGTATAATAGCATTTTCGGTTTTACATTCTTAAACTTGGTGAAGAAATGGAATACGAATGACGTCCAACTCTCTTTGCCCTGACATTTGGAACTTGTTTAACTTCCAACTCATCCTCCTCCTCCTCATTTATCATCAAAAGTAAAAGTAAATCGGTGTCGTATTGTAGGAAGTCCCTTTTCGTTCTTGAAGTGGTTTGATTGGGAAATAGCAGCCACATGTAAAAGTAAATACAGTTCAGTGTACCCATTTTTTCTGCTAAAGGATGGCAATTTTGGAAAACCTAGTTCAACTTGAACCTAGCAGAGAATCTCGGATTAATCTGGATGAAAATTTTTAAAAAAATTTAAAAAAATATTTTATTATTAAAATTTTAACTGATAATTTATTTTTAAAATTAAATAAATTGAGTTGTGTCTTTAAATCTATTATATATATACATAAAATAAATAAAAATCTTTTCATATTGCCTATAATTTTACTATCACATCATACAATAAGAAGTATTTTCATTTAGATGTGTTAAGTTTTAATTGAATTGCACACCTATTTTTTTTTATAGCATGATATCCAATATTTAAAAATGTAGAGTGAAATAGATCATAAGAAAGATAAGTTAATCAAATTTTGGATGGATTAAAAAATTCCAAAGTCACGTATTAAAGTCATTACATCTATATTATCACATAGATAACTACAAAAAAATATAAATCTATACAATATTTGCATAATATCAGATACAATTAGTCAAATACGTGAATGAATTGTTGGGGGAGAAACTAATATCTCTTCAACGAATGGTGTTGGGTTTGGGGGTTTGGGTTCCCTCCTATGTGGTAAAACTCATAAATTTGTTAAAGCCCATTTTCTTTTTAATCCATTAGGGTTAATTTTTGTATTGTCAAAGAAACAAAAAATTTTAGCAGCTGCCAAGAGTGAGAGAAAGAAGAGAGAGAGGAGAGAAAAGAGAGATTTTGTTCTTCCTTCAACCTTCACAAAAGGAGAGATTTTTTCACCCGACTCGTTTTACATTTCCGGCAACTGGGAAGTCGTTCACCGTTGGATCGGTTTCATTTTTGGTTTACAGTTTCTAGACATATTGTTCTCCATTCTGGACGGTGGAGATTTGGTTTCGACGTCTTAAGGTTGAGTTTTTGGATCCAAAAGTGGACTGGTATCAAGGTATTTTCAGAAGTGACGAGCTTCACCATATTCTGATTTTGGTCTACCATTCTTTGTCTAATCGGGCTGAATTTTGGTGAGCATATTCTTTACTCATTGTTCTTTGTTTTGAACAGTGAATATTGGATTTGGACAGCTGAAACTTTTCCAGAATTTGTTAGAACAGAAGTCTTTGTTGTGATTGCTCTCTTAGTATTATTCTCTACTTTAATTTGTGGCTATACGAGATTGAGCATTTGATTTCTGGATTTTGTGGTTGTTGATCTCTGTAAGACAGTATTTGTGATAGTGGATTTCATTTGCTTGGACCAAGAGAGATCCTGTGGTTTTTTATCCTTCACACCGAAGGAGTTTTTGCCACGTTAAATAATTGTTATATTTTGTGATTGGTTTTTTATTTGTGCATTATTGGGGCAGCTTATGATCATTTGGTTTGCTGCCAATTTTTGCTCATTATTACTCCTAATAGATTCATTCAAGTGGGGAAAGATTTATTGATTGATTTTTGCGTGTGTTATACCCGCTTCTTTCCCAACACAGTGGTATCAGAGCCTAGTTAAATTTGTTAATTAGGTCTATTTTCGCTTGTTTGAATGATGGAGGTAAATATGAGTAAAATGATTTGTTTGGATGGCACATATTATCACACTTGGAAAGGAAAGATGAAAGATCTTCTATTTTTAAAGAAGTTGCATTTGCCTATATTTGCTACTACTAAGCCTGAGTCTAAATCTGATGAAGAATGGGAGTTTGAGCATCAACAAGTATGTGGCTTTATTAGACATTGGGTTGAGGATAATGTATTGAATCATATTGTTAATGATACATATGCCGAGACTTTGTGGGAGAAGCTTGAATCTTTGTATGCTTCTAAAACTAGCAATAACAAGTTATTCTTGCTTAAACAAGCCATACGCTTGCAGTACAAAGAAAGGAGCTCAGTTTTCAACCATGTGAATGAATTTTATGGTATCTTTGATTGGTTGTCCAGCATGAGTGTGAAATTTGATAAGGACATTGTGGGACTTTGGTTATTGAATACACTCCCTGATTCTTAGGAGAACTTTAAAGTATCTTTGACAAGTTCTACTCCTGATGGTATTGTAACCATACAGTATGTGAAGAGTGGTGTTTTGAATGAAGAAGTGAGAAGAAGAACTCAGGAGACTTCCATATCATAGTTAGATATTTTGGTTACTGAAAGTAGAGGGAGAAGTAAAAGAAAAAGTCAAGATCATAGTAATAGAGGCAAGAGCAGGAGTAAATCAAAGTTGAGGTATAAGAACCTTGAATGCAATTATTGTAGTAAAATGGGGCACATCAAGAAATACTATTTTAAGTGGAAGAGAGACAACAAGGGTGACAAAGGCAAGCAAGAAAAGAAGGAAAATGATGATAACAATGATCGGGTTGCTGTTGCTAATTCAGTTGATTTAGAAGTTGTTCATGATGGAGATATGATTAATGTTGCTAGCAATGATATTCTTTGGGTACTTGATAGTGATGCTGCACACCATATTGCTTCAAGGAGATAACTCTTCACATCCTATACTCCTGATAATTCTGGAATTTTACGGATGGGTAATGAAATTGTATCCAAAGTAGTGGGCATTGGCGTTGTGACTGTGGAGACCGACCTTGGAATGAAGTTGGTGCTTAAGAATGTTAAGCATGCACTAGATATAAGGTTGAATTTGATCTCTTGTGAAAATTTGTATCATGATGGATATGGCACAAATTTGTTTGAGCAAGGCACGGTTTATAAAGGGTCCTTGATTGTGGCTAGAGGGTTTAGAGCTTCAGGCTTGTATTGGTTACAAACTACAATCCCTACAAATCTTGTGAATGCAGTTGAGAGTGATGGCTCTTCAGATTTATGGCACAAAAGGTTAGGTCACATCAGTGAGAAGGGACTGAATATTCTAGCTAAGAAGAATTAACTTTCTGGTTTGAAAGGTGGAGAATTAGACACTTGTGTTCACTGCTTGGCTGGAAAACAGAAAAGGTTGTCCTTTAAACATCATCCTCTTTCCAGGAAGAGGGAGTTTCTTAAGTTGATAAACTCAAATGTGTGTGATCCTTTGAAGAAAAAGTCATTTGGTGGTGCACAATATTTTGTGACTTTTATTGATGACCATTCAAGGAAGCCTTGGGTTCGGGTTTTGAAGACGAAAGATCAAGTACTTGGTGCATTTAAAGAATTTCATGTTTATGTTGAGAGAGAAACAGGCAAGAAGCTGAAATGTGTTCGCACAGATAATGGAGGAGAATACTATGGGCCTTTTGATTCATATTGTAGAGAGCATGGTATTAGACACCAAAAGACACCTCCTAAGACTCCACAGCTGAATGGCTTGGCAGAAAGGATGAATAAAACTTTGATGGAGAGAGTTAGAAGTGTACTTTCAGATGCCAAACTACCTAATTCTTTTTAGGGTGAGGCATTGTATGCAGTTACATATGCTATCAATCTAGCTCCTACTATTGCTTTGTAGAATGATGTTCCTAATAGATTCTGGTATGGTAGAAATCCTTTCTATGACCACTTGTGGGTATTTGGTTGCAAATGTTTTGTTCATATTTCTAAAGATGAAAGATCTAAGCTAGATTCCAAAACAAGACAGTGTGTCTTCATTAGCTATGGTCAAGATGAGTTTGGCTACCGGTGTTATAGCCCTGTTGAGAAGACACTTGTCAGTAGTCTTGATATAGTCTTTGCAGAAGATCAGACTATTGAAGATATTAGCGAAGTGGTAAAATGAAAGCCTCAAATTCAAGGTTTGGTTTATTTAGATCCAGTTTCTTCAGCTCCTACACCTAATACAATTGATGATGAAAATCAGGTTGATCTTTAGGATAATACTCAAGATACAGATGAGGTTGATATTCTTGTAAATGATGCAGCTGATGATCAATATGAGGTACTTGGTGAGAAACAAGAATTTCCACTCAGGAGGTCTACTAGAGATCGCATATCATCTACTAGGTATTCATCTAGTGAGTATGTGCGGTTGACAGATGCAGAGGAGCCTGAATACTACCAAGAAGCTATTAAGAGTGAGGAAAAGGTGAAATAGGTTGTAGCTATGAAAGATGAAATGCAATCCTTGTATGATAATGAGACCTTTGAACTAGTCAAACTTCCCAAAGATAGAAAAGCCTTGAAGAATAGGTGGATCTATAAGGTGAAGCAAGAAGATAATTCGTCATCTCCACGACATAAAGCCAAATTAGTTGTTAAGGGTTTCAGTCAAAAAAAGGGAATTGATTTTGAGAAGATTTTCTCACCAGTGGTCAAGATGTCTTCAATTCGAGTCATTTTGGGTTTGATTGCTACTCTTGATTTAGAGATTGAGCAGATGGATGTAAAAACTTCTTTCCTCCATGGTGACTTAGAAGAGGAGATTTATATGGAGCAGTCTGAAGGTTTTGTTGTGAAGGGAAAAGAAAGTTATGTTTGTAAATTAAAGAAGAGCTTATATGGTTTGAAACAAGCACCAGGACAATGGTATAAGAAGTTTAAGTCTTTTATGGTCCAACAAGGCTACAAGAAGACTACTTTTGATCATTGTGTTTTTATGTAAAAATTTTCTGACAATGATCTCATCATTTTGTTGTTATATGTTGATGACATGCTTATTGTAGGTCCTAACTCTTCCAGAATTGCGAATTTGAAGAAAGAGTTGAGCAAGTCCTTTGCTATGAAGGATTTGGGGCTAGCAAAGCAGATTCTTGGCATAAGAGTTATTCGTGACAGAAAGTGTAAGAAGTTATGGCTTTCACAGGAGAAATACGTTGAGAAGATACTACATCGGTTCAATATGACTATGGCTAAGGTCGTAAGTACACCTCTTCCTTCATCTCTTAGATTGAGTTTGAAGCAATCTCCTTCCAGTGAGCACGATAAAGAATACATGCAAAAGGTTTCTTATACATCTGCAGTAGGAAGTCTAATGTATGCCATAATTTGTACTAGATCAGATATAGCTCATGCAGTTGATACTGTTACTAGATTTCTTTCTGATCCAGGAAAGGAGCATTGGAATGCAGTAAAGTAGATTTTAAGATATCTCCGTGGCACTTCAAGTTTGAAGCTGTGTTGTGGGACTCAAAAGCCTATGCTTTGTGGTTACACAGATTCTAATATGGTTGGAGATATTGATTGAAGAAAATCTACTTCTGGCTATTTGATTACCTTTGCAGGAGGAGTTGTGGCATGGCAATCTAAGTTGCAAAAATGTATTGTTTTGTCTACTACAGACGCTGAATTCATTGCAGTCACTGAAGCATGTAAGGTGTTGTTATGGATGAAGAAGCTTATGAATGAGCTCGGGTTTACACAAAAGAGGTATGTTCTGTTATTCTGTTTTGTGATAGCCATAGTGTTATTCATCTGGGTAAGAGTCCTACTTTCCATGGTAGATCCAAACATATTGATGTGAGGTATCATTAGATCCGTGATGTTTTAGATTCTAAGTCTGTTAAGCTTGAAAAGATTCATATTGATGATAATAGTGCTGATATGTGCACAAAAGCTCTACTAAAAATGAAGTTTGAAGTTTATTGATTAAGGTGTCGGTTTGACAACCTCCTCCACATAGTCGGGAAGGGGGAGAATTATTAGGTTTGGGTTCTCTTCTATGTGGTAAAACTCATAAATTTGTTAAAGCTCATTTTCTTTTTAACCCACTAGGGTTAATTTTTGTATTGTCATTAAAACCAAAAAAATTTCAGCTGCTGCAAAAGAGTGAGAAAAGAGAGAGATTTTATTCTTCCTTTAACCTTCACAAAAGGAGAGATTTTTTTACCCGACTCGTTTTACATTTCCGGCAATTGGGAAGTCGTTCATCATTGGATCGGTCTCATTTTTTGTTTACAGTTTCAAGACATATTGTTTTCCATTCTGAACAGTGGACATTTGGTTTCGAGGTCTAGAGGTTGAGTTTTTGGATCCAAAATTGGACTAATCTTGAGGTGTTTCCAGAACTGACGAGCTTCACCATATTCTGATTTTGGTCTACCATTCTTTGTCTGATCGGGTTAAATTTTGGTGAGCATGTTCCTTACTCATTGTTCTTTGTTTTGAACGATGAAGATTGGATTTGGGCGGTTGGAACTTTTCCAGAATTTGTTAGAGCAGAAGCTTTTGTTGTGATTGCTCTCTTAGTGTAGTTCTCTACTTTAATTTGTGGCTATATGAGATTGAGCCTTTGATTTCTAGA
>JAOSBK010000008.1:3895350-3919914 GCA_027568895.1 Erythroxylum shatona
GTAAGCTAGCTAGATGGGATGTGTAGATGTTGGAGAGAAGAGAAGTGTTAGGCTTGTGAGTGACATTAGTTTATAAATTCTGTATGCGTTTCGGTTACATCAGTTTTTGTATTGTTTACACTGGCTGTAAATTTCCCACTGATCTGATTATGCAAATAAAAAACATTAATGTTGCTTTTACTGAATTAGATACAGAATGAATATGATGTATGCATTACCTGTCTGTTGTGGAATTTTGTTTTTACATAGGAGAAATCTTCGGTTCTCTAAATCCATAAATTGTAGCGTATGTTTTGGATATTAGTGTGTCAATTACAAGTTTTGTTTTTTCTGAGATGAGTCTTCCAACAATGTCACAGTACATTCCCATATGCTGTTTTTTTGCTCAATTTGTTGGTTTTTATAGTTATAGCGTTGCTGAGATTTTATTCTTAAGAGTCATGTCTTCTAAAATTTGATTTACCTTTACTTAACACGATGTAGTGATCAAATTTTTGTTAACTTACTCTATCAAATCATTTTAAAGGCTTCAAATGGTCTATAATTTAGCTTCTGGAGCATGATAATGTCATTTTTTTATATAATTAATATTTATAACTTGAGATAGACATTCAATTAATTCAAAATTTTATCTTTTATTTTGTGATACAAACATATAATTATAAAGAACGTGAGTGAATTATTAGTTGATTTAAATTTGTTAATTAAATTTAATATTATTATTGAGTTGAGCTATGGATCTCATTATTTGGGGGGTCATGATTTCTTAAGGTTTTTATTTAATTATGAAATTGTTAGGAAATTCAACTATTTCCATGCAACTAGAATGCCAATAGAACAACACACATTTGATAACGGAGTTCGGTCAAAATTATGCCTACGTCTCCGGGGCTACTGCACACCCTTTTTATTAGGGAGAAAAACAACACTTACAAGTGTTTACACTCAACACTCAACTCACTAGTGTTTTCACACACTCTCAAACCCTTACCCCAATACACCCCAAAAATTACTCACAAAAATTTACTACTCTTACTAAGAGTAAATATTTTTGTTTTAGCTTTGGATAAGATAAATGGGAGGGGGAGGGGGTTATTTATACTTGTTTAGCCTCCCCCCTCCCTCTCTCACTTTCAATATGAGACAAAGTCCCCTTACCTAGCAGATATATGACAACTCGAAAATGGATACTGAAAACAAAAAGCTCCTACAGAATAGGATCTGACCTCATGGGACAACGCATGATGTTGGCGAACTATTACAAATATTAAAAATATCGAGTTAAATTTATAATTTAAAATATTGAATGACTAATTTGAAAATATATAATCTATGTTTAAATATTTTTAAACATAAAATTTTTAAAAATAGTTATTATATTTTAAAAATTATTTTATGATAAATTTAATAAGTAAAGTTACTGAATTAAAATTCAAAATATTTTCAATTTAAATTATAATATGAAACGAAATTTTTATATACGTAAAAATAGTTTTTATGTTTATTAGCTATTTTCATCCATTAAACATTAATTTATTTTTCTAATTTTTCAACACTGGTTTTAGATAATTATTTGTATTTTGTAATGTTACCGTGCAGTTTAATTTATTTGTACAACATATAAACAGTTTTTTAATTTTAATATTATAATTTTATTATTAAATAAAGACAAATATTTGAATATTTAGTATGAAATAATAATAAAAATAAAAATTAATATAATTTAACGAACTGAGGATTTTCTAATCGAAAGCTCATTTATGAATTATGACGTTTAAGCGAATTCTCCAAACGACAAGTCGTCTGGTAGCATAAGCGCCCGCCTCGTCAAAAAACGCAGGGCAATAGAAGAACAAAAGAAGACAAAGCACACACACAAACTAAAACGACTTTGGTTTTTGAAAGTTTCGCTCAAATGGACGAAGAATTGCTGGAATTGCAGAGACAATTCGAGTTCGCGCAGCAAGCAAAATCGAGTATCCGATTGTCGGAAAGAAATGTCGTAGAGTTAGTACAGAAGCTTCAAGAGCTTCACATCATCGATTTTGACCTCTTCCACACTATCGCCGGCAAAGAATACATCACTCCTGTAACCTAACACTCTCACCATTTTGTTAGTTGGTCAATCGGTACTTCCTTTTGTGTATAGTAATATCCTTGTTAATATTTAATGTGTGTGGTGTAGGAACAATTGAGGCAAGAAATAGTAGCGGAGATCAATAAATTAGGGCGGGTTTCGGTTATTGATCTAACGGATATTACTGGAGTTGATCTATACCATGTTGAGAAGCAAGCTCAATTAGTAGTTTCTAATGATCCAGGGCTTATGTTGGTGCAAGGTGAAATTATTTCGCAGTCTTATTGGGATAATGTTGCTGAAGATATCAACGATAGGCTCCAAGAATGTAATCAAATTGCTGTGGCGGAGCTTGCTGCGCAGTTAAATGTTGGCTCTGAATTGATTACTTCTATGTTGGATTCGCGCCTTGGAACTTTGGTACTAATTGTTTTGAATTTTCTCTTATATTTACTTTTTATATAAACAATATGCAAAGGTTGTTTGTCTTAGGGAACCTCGGGATCGGAATTCTAATTTGAATTAGGAATGTCACTTACATTTCCAATATTAAGGGATTCAGCATGTTTAGTTTTGAAAGTCCCCCTGTTCTTTCTGTATGAGTGAAGAATTTCAATTCTGAATAACAGAAATTTTTTTATCTAAATTACTGCAAAATGCTATAATTAGAATTCTGATTCCAATACTATGAGCCAAGCAAAACCTAAAAGTATTATAATTGTGATACGAATTGTTGTAATTTTAAGGTGAAAGGTAGACTTGAAGGTGGGCAGTTGTACACACCAGCTTATGTTGCCCGTGTTAGTGCTATGGTTCGAGGTGCTTCTAGAGGTATAACAGTTCCTACAAATTTATCTTCCCTATGGGGCACTTTGCAGCAGTTGTTGCAGGAAATGAATGGAGTCAGTGGTGTGGCTGTTGAAAGCACATTTTTTCAATCTCTTTTTAATGGGTTGTTAAAGGAAGGGGAGCTTCTTGGGTCTCTTCGTGCAGGAGTTCATTGGACACCAACTGTATGTTATTTGCTCCTAATACTCTCATATGGTCATGTTATGGTATTATACTTGTTTAACTGATTCGTTGATGTAATGAGATGTTAGTTAGAGTGTGTTGTTTCAATGCCTTCATCTAATGCATTTAAAGGCTTACAATCCACATTTAGGTGGAACTCATTTTGCCTGTCATACTGCGTTGTCCTTCTGGTATCAAGATGAACACTAAGGCTATGTTTGGTTGGGTGGTTATTAATTGAATGTAATATTGTTACATCAATTGGGAGGAAGGTTTATAATGGAATGGAATGAAATGGAATAGGATGGAAAGGGAGGGTTTTACATTACATTCCATTATATTCTAAACAATAAAAATAAGTTACTTCAGATTTGGGAGGTTTAGGATGAAATGTAAAATGACTAACAACATTTCACTATATTACATTATAAACCCTTCTTCCAAACAACATTTCACTATATTACATTATGAACCCTTCCATTCCTCCCAAATAACAGTTTTCGAATATTACATTCATTTATATTTCATTCCATTATAAATCATTTCATTTCATTAAAAACCTTACGTCAAACCAAACATAGCCTAAGAATAACGTGTTCTAATTGTACAGGTCTTTGCCACTGCACAAAAGGAGTGCATTGACTCTTTCTTCTCACAGGTTTGGTGCCTCGTTCTTCCTACTATTTTATTCTTTTGGTAGCTGTATTTGAAGTTCATGCAATTAACATTTTCTTATATGCTGTTTTACAACATGTTAACCATCTCTGGAAAGTTTTGCATCATTATCTCTTATCACCTCCCTCCTTTTTGCTATTCAGGAGAAGAATTCTCTACTGCACCATAAGTTTTCCTTCTTTTTTTCCCACCAATCTGTCAAATAAAAGCATGTAAAAGATTGTGTTATTGCAGAATTAAATGAATTTTCCAAACAGTTCAGCTAAATTCCTTCCGACTATTACCTTTTGGGGATGTTCTATGAATGGAAGTCATCTTTCTAGAAACAATCATCTCAGCTAGGAAATTATTTTTGCATATTAGCGCACGAGTGGAATTTTAATTTCCTTGTTTGTATGAAGAAATAAATTCATCTTAACTAGGGGTTTAAATGCTAAATTGTGCTTGTTTGTGTTTTCCGTTTTGCCTGCAGAATTCTTATATCATCTACAGTGCACTGCAAAAACTTGGAATTTCCCAGCCTGTTCAGTTCTTGCAGGTGCTCTTTTACTTTTTACTGCAGCTGTATTCCTGAAATTCAGATGTATTTTGCAATGTCATGGGATTTCTCAAAGTTATTACTGCTATCATGCAATTAATTCTGTAGTTTCTAATTGAAATTGTCATCCTGCAATCTAATTTAGTCCAGATATCCTGACGGCATACCCTTAACTACTGTGTTTGTTCACCCATCAATGATTGATATGCTGGATGTGGCTGTTGAGGATGCTGTGGAACGTGGTAGCTGGTAAGGGCAACAATGGTTGCTTTTTTTCCCTTTTTCTTGTATTTTGTGTCCTTCAAAATTGGCCAAGGAAGCTCTGTGCTTCAGTATTTATTACTATTGCCTTTTCCATGTCATAACTTGAGTTTAAGCGATTTTCTTTGTCTATGTATTTGGTCTTGGAACATTAATGTCAGATGTAGCTCACCTTGGCTGTATAATGTAGTTGCACAGAAGTTGCTTCCTTACATGATACTGTTCGTGGATAATTGCAGGATCGACTCTCTTTCTGTATTACCCACTTCCTTTACTCCCCAAGATGCTTCTAAAATTTTGTTGCAATGCCCATCTGTTCAATCTGCACAAAAGGTGACAGTTTCTTGTGCTAGTTATTGTTCATATACTTGCTAATAATTATGTACTCATCTGCTTCCCATTTCTATTCAGGGAAATCAAGGACTTCTCCTGGTAGACTCATATCTATTCAGCAGTGGTTTTGTAAAGGTTTGTTAAACTCCTTCTAACTTAAGTTTTCTTTTCAATAAACTGACTTTTAGGTAATGTTTTGCGCCTGTGTTTGTTATCTATTAGACACATTCTACAATTAATGTAGAAAGGTGATAAAGAGCTTATGTGGCAAGTTTTCTAGTTAGACAAGTCAATTATGTTTTGATGTTGAGAGTTATTTATCCTGGTTCCGTCAACTGGTTTTCTGAAGCAGAAGCACTCATATTAAGTCACATGCCCACCTTGTCTTCAGCCGCCTTTATGATTGTGCCTCCCTCTCAAACTGAATGACCACTTTCCTTTTTACCGCTGCCTCTCTGTATGTGCAGTTGTAAACCTTTAAGTTTGTAGAGCATATGAAGGCCTTTTACACTCTATGCTTCACCAATTTGTTATAGGTTCATAAACAAAGATTTACTTGACCTCTTTTAGTCTTTTTCGTTTAATTTTAAACTCTTCTTCCAAATCTTATGATTACCTCGTATCCTTATGGCTAGGATATTTATGATCGCTTGGAAAAAGAAATGGTGGCATTTAATCTGTCAGGATCTTCTGTTCTCACGTCCAGTGAAGAGTCTCGCTTGGTCAAGGAAACTAGGGGTAGAACCAATAGAACTGTTGAGTTAACTGAAACGGGTAATGAGAAAAAGAAGAAGGGAAAAGCAGCTGCAATGAAAGCTGCTGAAAGCCTTCCAGATGATGAATATATCCCCACAAAATCGAAGAAGAACCAGAAGAAAAGCAAGGATTTATTGTCTGTTGTTGCATCAGATTCAAAAGCAGGAACTAAGAAAGATTTGGCAAACATGCAAGAGAATCTTAATGTTCCTACAGAAGAATGGATAATTCAGAAAATCATGGATCTGGTTCCGGATTTTGAGGAGCAAGGTCTGGTTACTTTGCCTATTACTGATGTGATAATTCTGCCTCATAGGCAGTGGCTACATGGCCAATTCTGATTATTTGGGTGCTTGATTGTGTAGGAATGAACGATCCAGAAGCAATTATTAGACCTTTGGCTAACAATATGAGGCCAAAGCTAATTAATTTTTTGAAGGAGAGGAGAAAGGCCGTATTCACAGAGAATGCTGAGAAAATGAAGCGCTTGCTTGATAATTTGCAAAAGAAACTTGATGAGGTTGTCACTGTTATGATAATTGATGATATTATTTGTTTGTCAGACATGCAGATTGTTGGTGTGATACATTCTAAGCACTAAATGTATTCTGTCATTTGCTTTTTTGGCAGTCTTTCCTGAATATGCAGCTGTATGAAAAAGCACTAGATTTTTTTGATGATGATCAATCTACTTCGGTAAGCTTTTGAATAATTTCCACATGTTCAAAGTGCTCATAAGGTCAAATAGATTGATTTTCCCAGTATCTTGCTATTTTTTCTACAAAATATGGAGAAAAACCTAGTCTTACCAATCAATTGCAGGCTGTTTTGCATAGGCATTTGTTAAGAACAACAGCTGCTCCTATTGCAGATACTCTGTTTTACAACTTGGTAATGTTTGCGTTCTTATTATTGTTATTGGGTTTGAGGACTAATGGATTATACTGTAGCTGGTCTAATGTTAAGGGATTGATAAATGTTAGGACATGCACAACAAGTTGAGGAATGGAATTGATGCTGAAGAATCTCATTCAGGACCCACAACATTTAATCCTGCAGAAAGAACTGCTGCTGTGAGAAAATCTCCTATCCTCCCCGTGCCATTTGAACCTGATTGAAATTCAATGGTCATTCTTAATCTCCTTTCTATTATCCTCATATTTCATGTGCAGGCAAAAACTTTTCCAGGATCCCTGTCAAAGAAGGCTCTTTCTGTCATAGAAGCTTTAGAAGGAAAGGTCATTTCTTTTTCTGATAACATGTTTTTCCTATCTTCACTTTATTTGATTGAATCTTCCTCTTATTATTTGCTTTCTTTTCGTGGACTGTTGGCCGTGTACTGTGCTTTGTTGCAAATATATAACTTTGATTCTTCTTTACAACAGCATGTGGAAGCATTCATGACTGCACTGAGAGAGATGGCTGAGGAGAGGTAGGTTTGCGTTTTGCTTCAATGGTCCTGAACATACTTTTATGTGGACTGTGAAGTGGTTTCTTTTATTGGTTTACCACAGCATGGAGACTAAAATTCATGTTGATTTTCATCTGTTCAGTGGGTTGCTTCTCAAAAAGCTCGACAAGAAATTAGAAAGAACTCTATTACATTCATATCGCAAGGTATGAATGGTATTTTATAGCCAAAAGGTGGAAGTTAATGTCTTTATATAGATTGATATCAGATGTAGACAGTTGCAGTAATAATTTCTTCTCTCATAACTCTCATCATTTATAGTGGTGAAAAAAGGATTCACTTTCTGTTTGCCGTAAAATAGATGGGGACTTATCATGAGGCCATTGCCTTCTCCAAATAATTGTTCTTATGCATAAAACCGTGATAGGATCCATTTCCTTTCTAGTTAGTTATTGCGTATCATGAACTTCTGAATCTGTCTGAAGCAGTTATTCTGATTGTTCAATAGTTTTATTTCTTCAAAGTAGTTGATGAATAACATATGTGGAGGTATGGTAGAGAAGCTCTTCAAAGATGCCTGTTTTTCTGTGTTTCCATCAGGATTTGACATCACAAGTTTCTGTTGAAACTGATCCAGTTGCTCTTCTGCCCAAAGTTGTCTCCTTACTTTATCTCCAGGTCTGTGTTTAAATTACACGTGTCTCTTTAAATTTTCCTTGTTTACTGTTCAACATGGCTTCTCTCATTTGTAGATTCATAATAAAGCTCTTCAAGCCCCTGGAAGGGCAATTTCTGTTGCTGTTTCACGACTGAAGGTATGATGTTCATATACTTAACCAAGATAGTCGATTAAAAGCTGTCTGGTACTATATGATGCATGTATCGTATACTATTAAATTATGTAGTAGTCATTATTCCTCTGACAAGTTGTATGGTAATGTATGTTCATATAACATCGGAAATGTGAAGGCTTTTGTTGTTGCTACCTTTTAAACTTTTCCTCATATGCTTGTCCTCCTATTTTGCTTTCAAATGCTTGCTTTTGCTCATTGATTACACATCGTTAGTGATTATGCAGAATTATTAGAATTATGTGTCAATTTCAGCATGTGTTTTATGCACATTTGTTCTCGTTTCCAGGACAAACTAGAAGATTCAGCTTATAAAATCCTGACTGATTATCAAAGTGCAACAGTAACACTTCTATCACTTTTATCTGCTGCAACCGGTGATGTGAGCACTACCTTCAAATCTTAGTCTGCTTTCTTAGTTTGGCAAATCTTCCATTTCCACATTTAATCTGCCATGTCTCTTTATGCTGTAATTAGCATAACATTTTAGGGAAACATGGTAAGTTTGATTTCGGAAGTAAAGAGTTTTGACATACAAGGTGGTTTGGGATATGTGTTTTTTCTGCGCATGTCGTCCACTTGATGATGCTTATCTACTCTCATCAGGAAGAAGATTGCACATCTGATAGAATTTCGACTAAAAGGGAGATGTTGGAGAACTTAATGCCAGCACTAAAAGGCTTGGTTTTGAGCACTTCGCAATCCTGACTCCTCTGGTTTCCAAAATACTAACACTTCAACAGCTGGTTAAATACGCGTACAGGAGACGATTAAACTATATATGGCCATGGAAAGGATATATAGCAATGTATGGGCAGAGTTCTTTCTTTTGCAATTTTAGAATTAGATTTCAGGATTGTTCAATATCGTATACAATAATAATGTCATTTTCAAATGGTAGTTGGTCATCTTTACGCTGTTGAAGAAATGGGGTAATCTACATGATTAAAATAAGTCTTTAACTTAAAATAAATAACCAAATTTAAAGTTAAGTCTTAATTCAGTTTGAAGTAAAGTCAACGGAAGAAGGGTTGATTAGGTTGAAAATAAAAATATAATTTAGAAAGATATTTTAGTATTAAAATGTTAATTGATAATTTATTTTTAAATATAAATATATATATATATATATATATATATATCTTATAATTTCGCTGTCACATCATAAACTAAGAAGTATTTTCATTTAATTAAATGTGTTAAGTTTTAACTGATGCCCGCACCTATTCTTTTTATTATATGATGTCCAATATATTCTTTTTAATGTATGATGGTCAATATTTATATATCAAATTGTATTAAAAAATTCTAAAATCACGTATTAAAATCATTACATCTATATTATCACTTAGATAACTACAAACGAACGTATAAACCTATACAGTATTTGCATAATGTCAGACACAATTAGTCAAATCTTTGAAGAAATTGTTGGGAAAGAAACTAACATCTTCAATGGAGTTTGTTGGGTCTCCGTTCTCATTAGCAATTCTTCAGCGAGTGAGTCTATCCAGGTTGCCTCCAGATTTGTTAGCATCAGATGTTTGCGTGATATGTTCAGGTGCAGCAGTAGATAAAGAATTAGAAAATGGGCGTGTAGCTTCATCATTGGGTGGTGTTGTTGTGTTATATTTAGGTACAGCAGTAGAAGAATTAAAAATGGGGCATGTAGCTCCATCAATGTGTGCTGTTATTGTTGTTGCAGTATTGTTGATGTTGTATATGTCCACTGGTTCAAGAGCTGGTTCTACAAGTAGGGTATTAGAACATTGTGAAGTTCCAAAATTGCAGATTGTTTGAGAGCCGAAGGGTATTGCTTCAGTAATGTTGTCAGTCTGTTCCAAGCTTGGTAATGTTGTTTGAAGATCTTGAAACAGCTCATCAAAATTAAACGAGATATTCCATTCATCAACATCAACATTCCGGGCAACAGCACTAGTGGTGGAAGAAGGAAATACGACATCAGCTCCATCAACTTGTTTGGTTGCAGAATTTGGGTAATTAATCCTTATAAAACCAAATCTGTCTTCTTCAAGTAGACACGAGGGTTTTGGGGCTTCTTCAACAATATCATTGTTGTTCCTCTTGTTTTGGAGTTTTGTATCAGTAATGTCTTCTGTTTCTTCCGCCTTTCTCTTCCAATACTTTGGCTCTCCCATCAGCATTCCTCCTGTTGTTGCTGTTTGTCTCCAGGGCAACCAATCCTCCTGTTGTGCAGGTGCAGCAATGTTCGTCTCTCTAACAGCAGCAGGTTGGTTGTTTCTCAATCTACAGAGGACGGTGTTGTTGTTGAATCCCTTCAAAGATAAACTGTATTCGTGCATAATCCAATGACCATTGTGAACTGAAGTAAGATTCTTGTACGTGAATCCCCTCCTTGATCCAGTTACTCTGGTCGTACGTTTACCAACTTTAGCCTTAGCAGCGATAGAGGTCTTGGCGTTAACCTCATGCCATGTACCTCCACTAGAGCCAACACCACGATCAATCCTCCAACCACCAACAGATTTCTTTTTCAACGGAGTAAAGAAGTAGAGATCTTTATCAGCATTATTTCCACCATATTTTTCCCATATCTCCCATGGCTCTTCTTTACCGTATAAATCACAGTCCATCACGACACCATTCCCCTCGAGTCCATAAAAGATCTTCTTGAAAAGATAATGACCAAGTAACTCGTCGTCACCTGGAAGGAATCTAAATCCTGGTGGATATGGCAGCATCGGCTTCTCCATCTTGTCAGGGTTTTTCCTCAGCAAGACGACTCTTTTTCTAAAACAAAATAAGACCACAACTGTCGGATTTCTAACCGACTTAAAAAGGAGTAGACAATGAACTCTCAAATCCCATAATATCCGGTAACATTATATATTAGCTTTTCCGACGATAATGTTAGATGTTGTCCGTGTTACATAACTGTCACTTTTTTCTCGGTTTATTTATATCTATAAGCATACAATGTCCGTAAGCTTCACTGCTTACAGGTTTTGCTTTGAAGGAGGTTACAAGATTTACTTGGGCAATGTATCCTAAATCTTGCTATAAATTTTTATACAGTGCAGTCCAGTTTTTATAGGTATAACTGCATCTTCATCAAATGCAAGTTTCAGTCAGAAGACAAATGGTACATAAATGGTTGTCCAATTCTCTGCTCTTCTTTTTTTTTTTTTTACTTTTGTGAAATTTGGAAATTATTTAATATGGAATACGTTGAGCAACATTAAATGTCAAAGTAGATTGGTGTTATATTTAAGGACGATAATTTTGGTTCGTTCCCGATTCAAAGTCAATAGACTAAAATTGAGGTGATCGGGATTCAGACTTGGAAGAGTTGGCCCGTACTTATTTCAGTGACCAGTTAAGCAAAGAGAAACAGGGATACTTGACCTATAACAAAGAATTTTATGCAGTGGTATATTCTCTTATAATTAGTGTCATTATCTCTCGTACAAGATGTTATTCAAAAATTGGGAGTTGAACAAAGGAACAGCCACTTCCCTTTGCAATACAGGTTGATTACCTACCCAATACTTTTATAAAGGAGTGCGTGATTTAAGACTATATAGAAATAAAACCATAACAATAGTTGAATATTGCTTTTATTTTCCGTCTTTAAAGTAGGACTTGCCTAAAGTCATACACCAATATTGTCAAACATATCAATTGGCCAAAGGAAAAGGGCAAAATTATAGACCATACATACCACTGCTCACGCCTTGTGAACTATGGTAAGAAATAGGTATGTGCTTTTATCTTGAGAGTCCCTAAATAAAAGGTTTTGATTCTATTTTTGACATGGTGGACAAGTTTTCAAAGATGAGTTGTTTCATTCCATATCAAGACATACGATGTTTTCCACGTTGCTACACGCTTCTTCAAAGAGGATATATGGCTTCATGGATTACTTTGAACAATTATCTTATATTATGATGTGAAAGTTAACACTAAGTTTCAATTTTTCAAATTCATTCTATCCTCAAATCGATAGATAAATTAAGGTTGTAAATAGAAGCCTGTGGACTTGTTAAGATATTTGGTGGGGATCAACATGAATAAGAATTTGCATATGATAGTTACATAAATAGATGAATTGGAAGAAGTCCTTTCTAGACAATTTTGAGAATCTAATAGTCTTTTTGATGATGTATGAAGAAAGATAATAACCATTAGCTTGTAAATTTACTTATAAAGAATATGTTGATCAACATTGTATAATTCAAAAACTAAAAAATTAGAGAGAGAATAAATTTCTTATCCATAAAAAAAAACTATTCAATTCTTAAAACACATTTTTATCACTCCAATATCTAATCACAATTGAACACTTATTATGCTTGTTTTATACTATTTTTACATTTATTGTCCCTATTTTATATTATTTTTACATTCAACCTATGATTACATGAATAGTTGATATGTTCAGCTGGGCCGGTCGGAGTCGGTATTTGCGGGAATACGTACTTCCCAATAGGAGGTGCCAGTATCAAAAACCAAACATTGTACAGGTTTAGAGCGACGTATTGCTAAAACAAGAAAATGGCTCACAACCTGACAGGATTGATCAAAAAATTGCCAAAATTATTGACGAATTCAAGAACCATCAATGGTCAAACTGGCTTGCATTTAATGAATTGAGTCGCATTGCTGAAACTTTACATCGTAAACTACTAATGTTGAGGTAGAACTGGTCTCTTTTCCAACATCTCGTAATGGAGAACAAAATTATCCTGCATCCATATCATTCAAACCACATTGTCAGGAATCAATAAGAGCTGCTCGACATTCTGAATAACGAAATTTCAAATAAAAGAAAGATACACTGCAAACCTTCCGTAAAATTTCGAATGTGTTTGGATCGAAGTAGTGATAAGACCCTCTCTCGTAAGTGTTTGTTTTCACAAGTGGCTCCATGTTGGGAATTCTAATAAACCACCCTCGATGATCCTTGTGGTAAAACCAGCCTCTACTGTAACTACAATAAACGTGGCCTCACCAATATTAACAGTATGACATTGTGCGAGAAAAAGATAAATGAAATACTGGACATCCCTAATGATCACAGATGTTCAATTGAGTGAGAAAGCTAAGGGGCTACGCAGATATGGAATAAAACTAACACAGAGTCGTCAAGGTAAAAGCTAGCTTACAGTTCATTGGCAGCATATAATTGAGCTTCATCTTTTGGCATGCTGAAAAACCAGAGGCAAAGAATGAAGGTAAATATTGAAAATTTAAGCAACCATACAGGAAAAGAATAACGGTTCGTTTAAAAACTTCAGGCAAGAACAGGAATGAGTACGGAAGATGTACCTGTAAAATATGTAAAACAGTGTTTCCACAGAGAACTTGGCAAAATAACCTTGCTGCAGTAGTTCATAGAGGTTGAGACAATGAATGGATAATCGAAAACTAATAAACAAATGTGGAAAAAGAAAGATGAAAAAACAGAAGATAAGACGGCTCACATGTAGAACAGGTGGTTGTTTGGCGTAATAACATTGTGGCACAGTAAACTCTGGATCACCCTTAGCAGGCTCATCCGACCACGGGGAGCCAAATGTCTTGTGAAGATTTTCAGCTGAATTCAAATTCAATCCTAGAGTTGTTAAATCAAGCCCAAGAGCAAGTGAGGTCAAGTCAGGGTTACTCATTTTAATGACACTTAACAAGCCCAGTAATCCAAATGGATCAGAATTTGACTGCGTAGCCTGCATCGACTTTATGCCTTGATCCCTAAAGGACTGATTCACCGCTGACATTTGCTGCAGTCGAAATTGGGATGGATTTTGCTGCTGTTGATACTGCTGGATAAGATGGTCATATCCAATTCCAGAAACAGTATTTGGTGAGTTTAGAGGTCTCAATCCAATCCCAGGGGGTCCATTGGTCTGAACAATGAATGAATATATGGTTGCAGGAAAACATCAGTATTGTACCAAAAGGACAAAACTATATATGTCAATTGATGAAACTTAGTTCTACACTCATCCGTTTGCTCATGCGCGAGTCATACCTGTGAGTGGTAGCTTGAATGTGAAGATTGAAATATATCTGAACCATGAAGCAGATCTTGACTGTTTACTGATGAAAAATTGACACCGCTGCTACTCACAGCTTGAGCATGTTGCTGTTGCTGCTGTGGACGATAAGATGAATAATTAGCCCCCAAATTGAAGCCAGCAGACCTTCCCATCTACAGCATTCAAAATTAAAGTATGTTAAGAAAGTATAGAACAGACAGCATTATGTTACTGTTCAAATTTGCAGTAGACTCACGGCGAAATGCTGAGATTGCATCATAGACATGGTATTGTCATGGAGCTGTTCTTTCTGGTGTAAATCCATGCTGTAATCAGCATTGCCACCTGAAACCAATTTTTTTATTGCAATCAATAAAATCACTTCTTTTTTCCATTTTATTGCAATATTAACTCAGCCAGATGCTATAAAAGGAAGTATCAGTTTTCACATCAAGTGGTACTTTTCAGCAGTATTGATAAATGTGCAATGGTTGATTCTTTAACTCGTTAACTTTAAACCAATCATAGAAATAAAGGGCATTGTATTAAGCAGGGTGTTGAAAACTATCTATAAACCTTTGAATCCTGGTAAAGCAGGAAAATCTTCATTTTGGATGCTGAACTCTTGATTTTGCTGAACAATAGGACTAACACCCAGACCTTGTTTCCGCAGTGAACCTGAATGATTCATGTTATAATTAATCTCCCCATACAGATGAAAGTGACAAGCATTGGCTACGAATGGTCAAATTGCAAGACAATAATTTCATTACCCAACTGCCCTTGGGGGCCTCCTGCAGAATTAGGGCGACTAGTCAACTGGGGGAAATCATTATTTATGTCAAAAGGTGAATTATCATTTGCATTAACATCATTCAACAGTCCCATAGAGCTGAGATTATTCACTGCTTGGACATGGCTTTGTGTGAGAGAACCACCAGCAGTAGGATAGGAGTTCCCTAACATAGACATTACCTGTGGAGATCCTGAATCCAGAAATACAAACAAGTACATAGAGCTGGATATCAGCAGTAAAATTGAGCTACCATTCATTGTCCAAGGAAAAGAACAGAAAGAAAATTTACAAATGCAGCCAATATCACCTAACAACTATACACCGCATGAAAAAATGATGCAATTGAGTGATTAGTAAATGACTTGAAAGAACGCAAAGCAAAAATTGAAAAACCAAACAGTGGAAATTAACAACTCCGGGATTCACAAGGTAAAACCATCAGCTGATGGGACATTATATGTGGCCAAAAAAACCTTTTAAACATGCTTGAAATAAGGCTCAGACAACTCAAACAATTAATCTTTAACATCAAACATGGCTCTATCAAATTAAAGAAATTTACAAATTTAGCTTATTGTTTCTACATCTAGTAAGTAATTCCCATAGCCATGAATCCCCATTCACTTCTAGGAGACAATTAACAATTTCATTTCAAAATAAAGAAGAACATGCACAAATTGCAGCAATTGGACAGTACCTTAGTGCAAGGAAAATGCAGTTATCCAGGATCAGTCATCACACACTATTCCGACCAGTTATTCATTAGTTTCTTACATCGAACAGAAGGAAATCAGGCTATACCTTGTGGAAGTACACCACTCATTAATCGGTTTTGTCCTTGAACACTTAAACTGCCAGACCCACTATTTGCCGTTAAATTTATACGTGATGTAAGACCAGGCACCGATAATCCTCCCCCTGAGCCAATGTTCCTTCCAATGTTGCCCCCACCAACAAGGTTACCCATAGAACTCGTAATCCGGGGACCTGTATTTCCCAAAATTGGGGATACCCCCAATCCTGGAACAGCATTCCGGTTACCAATTGCAGCAGAAGTAGGGAGAATCCCAGGAATAGAACCGCCAACGCCATTTGTGTTACTACTAAACCCCGGGTTTCCTACAACACTAATACCTCCTCTATTAGTGACTCCTGAATGTCCATGGGTGCTGCCATGGGATAACTGCAGTTTCAGAATACTTTAATGAGAAAAAGGAAAGAAGATTTGACTGCAGTAGAATAGCTAGTTTTACAAGTTTACAATAATAATGATGGTACCTGAGACAGGGCAACAGGAAGATTATTGGATGCAAACCGTCCACTGGAAAGACTACCAGTAGGTTGTTGAACCCCACCAGAGGGAACATTATTCATCGTTGAATTTCTTGATGCCAGTGTACCGGGCATGTTAGGAACATTAAAGCTCCCATGAATATTATGTAACCCTTGAATGCTTCCCGCTGCAGGAACCAATAAATTCACATAAAATTGAAACAAAGGAATGTAGCTTAAATTCCGGTACAATATACTCACCAGTGTGATGAAAAACAGGAGAGGGTGCACCTGACTGGCCAGAGAAAGAAGTAGCAAAAGATCGACCTGTACTGTCTGGGAGATTTGAAGCTGAACCATTAAGAGAAGACTGCAATAAAGACCATATTAAATTCTAAAACAAAAATGAATAATGAAACCAAAGAAAAAAGGATACCCTAAAAGCAAAGCAAATAAATTGACTCCAGAATAAAGCAAACAAAAAATGCAATTTCAAGTAAAGTCAGTGAAGAAATACTTGATAAAACAGGATGGCCCAACACCACAGAGACATGCAACAGTTTAAAAGTGGTGAACATCGATAACACTTAAGTTATTTTCAGATCATAAATTACTTCAATATTTCAAGGAAAGAGAAGAAAAGATACAAACCTATAACTTATTCTTTTGAATGGCTCACTAAAAAACTGAATTGATGCATAGCCTCAAGTTTCTTCACTAATAACTTTCAAAAAAATTTCCTCACTAATAATACGCTTAGGACACCTCGAGTACATCCAACGTAGAATTAGAAGAGAAAGCAAGTCACACAAAAATATCTGACACTAGTTGAGGGAAAATCAATCAAATACTAAAAATCATAATCCCTGCCCTCCCCAGATAAAAAGCTAGTAATTAAAGCACGTTGGAAACTTGAAAACCAAATGATACAAATCGGCGTATAAGCAGTATAATTTTGAAGGACAAGAACATTCACATCTTAAAGCTTAACCAAGATGTATGGAAAAGCAACAATACATTTAGTAACCCCGACATTGGAAAAATGTCAAAAGGTCATGCGACAAATCATTCCCTGAAGAAAAGCAGCGCGTTGCCACCAGTTGGAACGAAGGTCAGTAAGCTTTTATCAGTAAACTCTCAAACTGATATCCTGAAAAGAGAAATATAGTAGTGGGTAAGATGCTACGATATAAAAGAAGTGGAGAGCGACAGAGGAAGAAAAATATTAATTCATTCTCAGAACAACTGAGAGAAAAAAAAGGAAAAAAAAAACGGCATGAAACATGTGATAGCCAACTAAAATTTTGCATAAACACATTTACTTTCGACTTGGATGATCCTAGAATCTAACTGTTAATCCTCAAAGCAAGATACAGGGGAAAAAAAGCAATCTCAAAAGGATTGTGTGAGAAAGCAAGCAAGTAGTAGCACAGTCAACAGGAACTACAAAAACATTGTCTCATTTAAAGATAACTAAAGAAGCTACTGTTGTTTAGGGATTGGGAAAACAAGCTACCATGTTTACACGGAGATCACTCCGGTCGCAACCCCTCCAATAGTAAATTTCTTCAAACTAAATAAACAAACCGAACCTCTTAAAACAGAACCAACAGAGTAACAATCAAGTATAAGTCATTTGCCCATAAACCGAAGGTTTATGCAAATTTAATTAATGAAAGAAAGTCTATCGCAGAAACACACATTCAGCTTCACTAATACTTAGGCAATTTGCAGGAACCTAAATTCAACAAAAGAACTCAGTCTCACCAATAGCGTTCAATTTCTTCCACTAAAGAAATGCAAAAAATAAACACCTAAACATACCCAAAACTTCACCACCATTTCTCATCAACTAAACAAACCAGAAAACCTCTCTCGCCGGCAACAACAAAACTAACAAAAGAAACAACAGTAGCAGATTCTCGGCCACAAACCCTAATTAAAGATTCATTCAAGTATACCGAAACGCCGATAATCGCAACGGAATCACTGAACTCAGGTAAAGACCGAGTGATCAAACTCGGACTGAGACGAGATCGGGTTGGCTCGGAAAAATTGTACCTTGAAAATGAAACAAGCGACGGAGATGGAGATCGTTTGGGGCGTTGGTAAGTCCAAAAGGCAGCGAGTTCAACGTTAGGTTATTTAGAAGACCAGTTGAGATTGGCCGCGAATTTGTGTGTACAGTGATGATTTTCAGATTTTTATTGGCCGTTTGATTTTCATAAACATTTCTGGTTGACTTGGGCTTCTGCTCGTTTTGTTCTTATTTGCTTTAGATTTGTAAAGGGCCGAATGGAAATCCGATACCAATTTAAGTACTGTTTGGTTCAACTTTTGAAAGATAAACAAGGACTTTTTTTATTGTAAAAATTTTTTTTAAAAAAATTATTTTATTATAAAATAAAAAATATTTTTTAATAAATATATCTTTTTTTGACAACCAAAATATAACTTTTTAAAAAATTCAATTTTGAAACTTCTCAAAAAAATACTTTTTTAGATTGATTTTTTAGATCAATAAATGAGCTTATTTTTAATCTATTTTATTTTTATATTTTATATATAATTTTCACAATATCTACAAACTCATCTTCACGTTTATTTTATGATTTATATAATATTATTTGACTTTTTATATATTTTTTAATATTTATTTTATATTAATTTTACTTAAGTTATAATTCACATAAAATATTTGGTTGCATGTATTTTCATTTATGTTTCATATAATTTAAATTTATATAATAATTAATATATTATTCTTTACATATTGTTTAATATACTTTAAATACTATTTATATGCATAAATAATTTTGTTATAAAATAAAATATAGTTAAAATTCATAAAAGTGTTTTTTATTTTTATGTTACCAAACTATCTAGTGTATGAAGCTCTCTCAAAAAAGCTATTTTTAATTAACAACCAAATAGTCAACTGACTTCTTAGAATAGTTTTTCTGACAAAAGCTCTACTGATATAAACTCATCCAAATAGGCACATATTAGTTTCGTTTCTTTAGATTTTTTGTATGTTTTAAGTGACTTTCTTATTGGATTTTATCAAGAAATGGATTTGATTTTTTTTGTTAATTACAAGTGTGATTTGATCATTTTTATTTTAGCATTTGCATTTTAAAAATAGGAATTAAGAGTAACCCATTGACCTTTTAACAAGCCATAAATAGTGAAAATTTGGATAAGTAGTTAGATACCATAAAAGATGAGTTCAAATTTATGGAACAAAATAGAGACTAGGCCCTTATAGAATTGTAGAAGGTTACGAAAGAATGAGTTATAAATAGATCTTTAAGATCAAACTTAATTCTCTTGGTAACTTATAACTTTACAAGGCTAGGCTAATTGCTAAAGGATTTACTAAGAAATATAACATTGATTATAATGAGACTTTATCACCAGTTAATAAGAAGGCTTTAGTTAGAATTATTATAACTTTGATGACTCATTATAATTTAGAATTGCCTCAAATGGATATAAAAATTGCCTTCATGAATATGAATTTATAGGAAAAAAGTATATATAGACCAACCAATGGGGTTCATAAAGGCTGAAAAGGAACATGTAGTGTGTAAACTAAAGACGTCAATATACAAACTCAAACAAACTTCCCAACAATAGTATATTAAGTTTAATAATATTATTATTTATTTTGGATTTAAAGAATATACCATTGATTGGTATATAAATCTGAAGGTCAGTGGGAGTAAGTTAATTTTTCTAATTTTATATATATATTAATGACATCTTGCTTACAACTAATGATCTTGATACATTAAGTAAGACTAAAAAAATTCTCTAATAGTCATTTTGAATAAAAGATATAAGAGAGGCAACATATTTGATATAATGGAATTATTCTGTAATAGATCACAAGGATTGTTGGGTTTATCTCAAAAAGTCTATATTAATAAAGTGTTTTAAGCATCACCGGGTTCAATTCAAAAAGAGGACTTTAAAAAGAGGTCAAATTTAACCTCACGTAGTGTTCAAAAAGTAACTTAAAATATAAGCAAATGGAGTCAATTTCATATGCATCTGAAGTTGGGAGCCTAGTATATACTCAAACATGTATGAGACCAAACATGAGCTTTACAGTGAGAATATTGAGGAGATATCAGATTAATCCTGATATGGATTACTGAAAGCTACAGAGAAAGCTATGAGATATCTACAGGAAAGAACATATGCTTACTTTTAAGAGGTCTTATCACCTTGAGGTGATTAGATACTTAGATTCAAACTTTTTTGGATGTATAAATATAAGAAAATCCACTTTGAACCATGTATATCTATTAGTTAAAGAAACAGTCTCATAAGAGCCTACGAGGCAGCCTGTAATCATTGTATTCACCATAGAGGTTGAGTTTATGCATGCTTTAAGGTCATGATTTAGGTTAAATAGCTACAAAACTTTGTTTTAGAACTTGGGATCATCAATAGTATAATCAAGTCAATGAAAACTTACTGTGATAATTGTGCAGTTGATTTTGACGAGAAAGCTTTGTTAGGATATTTCTTTCAGCTCAAATAAGGTCGATTTTTTAGGAGGCGGTTTAAAAATCTTGGTCATTTTGCTGTTGCATTTATCACGTTAATTAGTTGTAAACGTGGGCTATTTTTTCTCAACTTTGTTACGATTGTAAATGGCTATTTATTGGCCAAGTTTGTTCAATAAGAAGTAAGTCATTTCCCAGAAAATGTCATATCTAGTTTTTGATTCTTAATATTCTGGTATCAAAGCGCTCACTGGGGGTGAAGGAACAAAGCAGCAGTCTTTGTGGTTTGTAGCAGCAAAGGAGATGACGACTGAAGGGAAGACTGAAGGGAATTTCGTGCAACCTGCCATACCACGCTTCGATGGTCACTATGACCACTAGAGTATGTTGATGGAGAACTTCCTTAGATCTAAAGAATACTGGAGCCTTGTGGAGACTGGCTACGTGGAGCCAGAAAGTGGAGAGGAGCAGACAGAAGCACAGCGAAAGAGGTTGGATGAGTTGAAGCTGAAAGATTTGAGAGTCAAGAATTATCTCTTCCAGTCCATAGATCGGACCATTCTAGAGACCATACTCCAAAAGGATACTTCCAAACAAATTTGGGACTCTATGAAAAAAAAGTTTGAAGGGAATGCAAGAGTCAAGAGGTCTCATCTTCAAGCTCTCCGCTGAGAACTTGAAACCTTAGAAATGAAGGCTGGAGAAGGAGTCAATGAGTATTTTTCAAGGGTGATGACAGTGGCTAACAAAATGAGAACATATGGAGAGCAGATGCAAGATGTCAAAGTAGTGGAGAAAATTTTACGGTCATTGAGTGACAAGTTAATTATGTTGTCTGCTCAATTGAAGAATCCAAAGATGTGGATAACCTCTCCATCGATGAACTGCAGAGTTCCTTGATTGTTCATGTGTAGAAATTCCAGAAGCATACTGGAGAAGAACAAGCACTCAAAATAACCTCTGAAGATAGTTCTGGCGCAAGAGGTCGAGGTCGAGGTGCATTTAGAGGACGAGGAAGGGGCAGAGGACGCCAATCTTACAACAAAGCAACTGTGGAATGCTATAAGTGCCATAAGATTGGGCACTTCCAATTTGAATGTCCAAGCTGGGATAAGGAGGCTAACTATGCTGAACAGGAAGGGGAAGAAATGCTACTAATGTCATATGTGGAGATGAATGAGGCTCAAAGGGGAGATGTTTGGTTCTTGGATTCTGGATGTAGCAACCACATGTGTCACGACAAGAACATGTTTTGCAATCTAAACGAAAGTTTCAGGCACATGGTAAACTTGGGAAACAACACAAGGATGTCTGTGCTAGGAAAAGGTAACATGAGATTGAAAGTAAGTGACTTTACACATGTTGTTAGTGAAGTATATTACGTGCCTGAACTAACAAATAATCTGCTGAGCATTGGTCAACTACAAGAAAGGGGCTTGGCAATTCTCTTTCATCATGGAAAGTGCAAGATATATCATCCAGAGAAAGGGTTGATAATGCAGACTGATATGATATCACAAATCGAATGTTCAACCTTTCAACAAAGTCATCACCTCAAAAACCAGCTTGTCTTTATATTACCACACAAGATTTGGCTCACTTATGGCATTGTCGCTATGGACACTTAAGCTACAAAGGACTGAGAACTCTTCAATTCAAGAAAATGGTGCATGGGATACCTCAGTTCAAGACTCCATCAACAGTGTGTGTTAACTGCATGATTGGCAAGCAACATAGGAATCCAATTCAAAGGGAGAGCAATTGGAGGGCTATAGAGAGGCTCCAGCTTGTCCATGCAGATATCTGTGGACCAATCTCACCCATTTCCAACAACAAGAAAAAGGTACATTCTGTCCTTCATTGATGACTTTACCAGAAAGACATGGACTTATTTTTTAGTAAACAATATGAGGCTTTAGGTACTTTTAAACATTTTAAAAGTTGTGTTGAGAAAGAAACATGAGGGCATATAAAGTGTTTGCGAACTGATTGGGGAGGAGAATTTACCTCACTTGAATTAAGTGAATTTTGCAAAGAACATGGGATCAAGAGGCAGCTAACTGCAGCATATACACCACAGCAGAACGGAGTAGCTGAGAGGAAGAATCGAACAATGATGAACATGGTTCGATGTATGCTTTCTGAAAAGAAAATCCCCAAGTCCTTTTGGCCAGAAGCAGTCAACTGGACAACTCATGTTCTAAATCGGAGTCCCACATTGGCTGTAAAGAACGTCACACCTGAAGAGGCTTGGAGAGGAAGCAAACCTTCAGTTGAACATTTCAGGGTGTTCGGATGCGTGGCGCATGTGCATATTCCAGATGTAAGAAGAACAAAGCTAGATACAAAGAGCTTTGCTTGCGTATTGCTGGGGGTAAGTGAAGAATCTAAAGCATACAGACTATATGATCCAGTTGCTAAGAAAGTTGTAATCAGCAGGGACGTAGTGTTTGAAGAAGACAAGTCTTGGAGCTGGGATCGAAGCTATGAAAAAACAATAGCAGCTGATCTAGAATGGGAAGATGCTGAAAATAGTCAAGCAGCAACCGAAGAAAATAATGAAGCTGTAGGTGAGGAAGGAGAAGAAGAAATTACTGAAGAAACAACCAATCCCAATGGAAGAAGAACTAGAAGGCCTCTAATGTGGATGAGGGATTATAAGAGTGGGGAAGGGCTTTCAGAAGAAGAGGCAGAAGTTAACTTGGCCCTACTTGCTTCAACAAATCCAATACACTTTGAGGAAGCTGTGAAATGTGATAAATGGCGGGCAGTAATGGACATGGAGATAAAAGCTATAGAGAGGAACAACACATGGGAGCTCACAGATCTGCCTCCAGGTGTAAAAAAGATTTAGGTGAAATGGGTTTATAAGACCAAGTTCAAAGAAAATGGTGAAGTGGATAAGTATAAAGCTCGCTTGGTAGCAAAAGGGTATGTGCAACAACAAGGAATAGACTACACTGAGGTATTTGCACGTGTTGCAAGAATGGACACGATGAGGATGATTATAGCATTAGCAACTCAGAAAGGGTGGGTACTTTATCAGCTTGATGTCAAATCCACCTTCTTGCATGGGGAACTCAATGAAGAAGTGTACGTGGAGCAGCCTAAGGGTTATGAGTTGAAGAACAGTCCCCATAAAGTGTACAGATTGAAGAAAGCCCTCTATGGACTTAAACAAGCTCCACGAGCTTGGTTTAGTCTCATTGAAGCACATTTCATGGATGAAGGATTCGAGAAGTGTTATAGTGAGCATACGTTGTTCATTAAAACAAATAAGGAGGGTAAGATTCTAATTGTCAGTTTATATGTGGATGACTTAATATTTACTGGCAATGATGAATTAATGTTTATTGAATTTAAGAACTCCATGTTGAGAGAGTTTGACATGACTGATTTGGGAAGGATGAGGTATTTTCTTGGGATAGAAGTGCTGCAAAGGTCAGATGGAATTTATATTTGCCAAAGGAAATATGTTTTGGAGGTATTGAAGAAGTTTAGAATGGAGCGTAGCAATCCAGTCCACAATCCCATTGTTCCTAGATGTAAAATTTATAAAGATGAAGATGGAGTTCGTGTGGATGAGACACTCTTCAAACAGATAGTGGGAAGCCTTATGTACTTAACAGCTATAAGGCCATATTTGATGTTTGAAGTAAGCCTAATTAGTTGATACATGGGAAAGCCAACTGAATTACACTTGCTGGCAGCTAGGAGAATACTGAAGTATGTGAAAGGAAACATTGAACTTGGGGTGTTCTATAAGAAGGAAGGGTGTGAAAGCTTAGCCGGCTATTCAGATAGCGATTATGCTGGAGACCTAGAAGACAGAAAAAGCACTTCTGGTTATGTTTTCATGTTAGGAACTGGAGCTGTTGCTTGGTCCTCGAGAAAACAACCGATAGTTACACTCTCGACTACTGAAGCAGAGTTCGTGGCTGTGGCTTCCTGTGCTAGTCAAGCTATTTGGATGAAAAGGATCCTAGAGAAGCTAAGTCTGGAGCAAAGTAAGTGTGC
The DNA here is from genome assembly GCA_027568895.1 of Erythroxylum shatona. Classification (NCBI taxonomy): domain Eukaryota; kingdom Viridiplantae; phylum Streptophyta; class Magnoliopsida; order Malpighiales; family Erythroxylaceae; genus Erythroxylum; species Erythroxylum shatona. Next base: position 3,919,886 of record JAOSBK010000008.1, read on the forward strand.
TACGATTCTTTGTGATAATAGTTCTACAA